>JAQJVL010000048.1:1836232-2307171 GCA_035578905.1 Stictocephala bisonia
CTGAAGATGTGGAGCATGTGTTTTTTGAGTGTCCTCGTTTCAACCAAAAACGTGAAAAGTTAGAAATGATCCTTAACAAGAGAATCAAACCAGAGACGATAGTAGAAGAAATGATATCAAGTGAAACTGCCTGGAATGCAACAAGTGCATTCGCTACGGAAGTACTTACAGATTTGCGTTCCATAGAAAGAATAAGAGCAAAAGCTAGAACTTAGAAGGAAGGTAGAAACAACACCTTAGTCACCCGAAGGAATAGCGATAGCTAATTCCTCCCCCCGCGATGTAATGCCTAGACGGCGGTTTCCGTGGGGGATTAGAGGCCAGAAGACAGGAGTGGTTTTAGTGAGTATGGGCGCTAGTGTCAAGTTTAGTACGACACTGCGTCGAGTCTCACATATCCAGGCAAATAACTACTATAATCAATAATAACAACTATGGGCCTCTGCCTGGAATGCGTAAATGCATTTCCACTTCTGTAAAAAAAAAAAAAAAAAAAAAAAAAAAAAAACACAAACAAACACATATATATATTTGGTGACAACTTTAATGTGAAACATGTGGATTTTCATGTTTAGTATTAGGCTGTTTATGTATGTAACTTCTTGAAGAAGGAAGCCTGCAGTTAATTTGCAGCAGTTCTCCATTAAATTCCTACATTTGAGATCTATGTATGAAACACATCCATATCATTTATGGGGCTTGTAATTTGGATTTTTCATAAGAGTTTTCGAAATAATTTCAATTATTAGACCTTCAATTATATTTATTTTAAAAATATTGGAGACAGGTTTAAGAATATTTTTAATAATTCTTGTTCTACTACTTTTATTATTTAAATATAACTAAACACTCGCTGTAATTGTTGAAAAACTTATAAACGAGTTTTCATAAATAACTATGTTGCTCAACTTCTTTATAAGTGTGTAATTATAAAAGAAGGGATAATGTATAATTTAAGTCCAAGTAGACCGATAAATTTAATAATATATAGTTAGTAACATATTAACTACCTATATTTTGGTATTCCATGAGAATACAATTGTAACTTTTCCAAGAAAACTATCACAAATACATTTATTTGTAATAAACTTGGGTTTCAAAGAATCTTAATATTAAAGGCAGTACAAAATATATCATAAGCAAGTACAAATAAATTATGCATTTGACATATAACAAGTGTTTTATTACCCTAATAAAATACTAATATTACCAACAGATTTATGAATGCTCCTTTACAGTTTGTTTCATTTCGCAGGATAACATTTTCTTTTAATTGGTTAAAAAAATAGGTTGCCACTAAAAATTGTCAATAGAAGCAGCCAGCACAATCGAACACCTATTTTACTGACTGATTCGAACAGTACTCGAAAAAGTATATCTTAAAGTCTACATCCACATGTATGTGGGTTAATAAATGAGTATAACAAAAAAATAGCTATCTACTATTGTTAATTGGGTTTCCACACTCTCTAATCAAACTGGCACAAACTGTGGACTCGTTATTGTTTCCTGAAAAAAATAAAATTAGCGTTTCACTAACTTTATAACATTTTACTTTAAAACCTGTTCTTATAAAACAATATGTCAGTATCCCTGCATAGTAATAATCAGTGCAATAAAGTTATTAATTTGGACTAAGGTATATTTAAGAAAACAAAAACTGATCTACGATCACTGTGTCATTCGTCATTGCTATCCTTAATTTTATATATTTATATAATTATAAACTTTTATAATTGATTATTTTATTACACTTATTTACTCCAACATTTCGCAACATCATGTTGTAACTTTACATTTTGCAATTTGAAAAAGCTTTATGCAGTGTTAAAAAGGCGAATGCTGTATTAGCCTTAATTACATTTCAATAAGAAATAGTTATTTTACATTATAATTTTCTTAACCACGGAAATTATTGCACACATTGAGCTTTAAAGCCTATTTTAAGACAATTATGTTTATGAAATCGATCTTTTACTATTACTTAAAAATATTATTTATGATTTATTTAAATTGGTGATGAAGACTGCAGCATAGGCACTTGGATTTATGCGTAAACCAATATTACAAAGACACCTGTATTTGTTGCAAATATGATATTGAATGCGTGTAACATCATTGAATGCAATAAATTATATCAACGGTTTTAATATTACATAATCTGTTGGTTTTATTTTATAGCTATGCTAACATTTTTCAATTTTTTAAAGTAGTAACAAGTGTTTTAATTGCTTGTCACAACACACAATTTTTAAAACTATTTTATTTTAAAACGTGAGGTAATAACAGTTATGATCAAAATATCGTTTAGTGTTTTAACTTGTACTCGACTATTATAGTTGTTATTCACTGCATATCACCCATTTTTGTAATAAAACACCCCCTGGAACAGTTTTTATGGTTGAATAACATAACATTAACATTTTAAAAATACGTTTGTATACAAATATTGATAATATGATTGTTGAGGACTAATACATAATTAATTGCAGCATTAACTGGCCCACCCACCCATATATATATATATATGTACAATGTTAATGACCCACCCTTCACCCATACACGTACGGTAGTACTGACCCATTTACCCAACTATACTTGTTTGGTCGTACTGAACTTCCCACCCGCCCATACACGTACGGTATTATTGATCTACCCACCCATCTATATACGTGCGGTAGTTCTGACTCACACGCCCATCCACACACACAGAGTAGTACTAACCAATTCTCGTACTGACTCGGCCACCAATACATGTAAATTGGTAATGACATCTCCCACCAATACACGTACGGTAGCACTGCCCCACCCAACTATCAACCAATACACGCAAGATAGTATTGGGCAAGTATAATTTGATGGTTCGGAAAACATAAAAATCACTATAAAACCTACAAATTGTATTTATTCTTAAGCACAAGTTATTGTACCACATTACCTTACTTTAAAATTAGTATTAAAGTAACAAAGGCCCTTGTCCTATCTATAAAGCTATGTTTGTAGCCTTAAGAGCACAATAACAAGTGGAACTGTTAACCTCCACTAGTATATCTCAAGAACCTATGATGTTTTAGGCATTAGTAACTGGCGAGAAAGCCTCAACGTAATCCTCACCCTTCCGAACAACCCTCGAGCCAAGTGGGATGTATGAACTGATCACATCTTAATGACACTCTAGTATACAAACTATTTACAGACGATATACTTGCTCCATTTTATTTAACAAATTTTCCAGCGAAATTTATTTAATTTCCTCCGGAAATGTATGTTTTATGTTAAATTATATTTGTTGTAAATAAATAACTATTAATTTCATATAGTGAATTAATTTGATTTATTTTAAAGTATGTTCATTGTAAATACAATATGGAGGCATACATACACGTAACTAAATTGGCGGAAATAAATCACTATGCCTTAAAATTGTAAAAAAATCGTTTAGATTTCTCGATATCCTGGTGATCAGCAATACTTTTTCGTATCCAGTTAGTCACAAGATCAAATTGTATATCTAAAATGTACAAAACTATATTTTAAGACTTTTTAAAATTATTTTCTGCCTATCGTACTCAATTGTATACTGATAATATTTTCAAATGTGTCATACTTACATCAATTCTTTTAAGTATTTTAAGCCTGCATTTCTTGTTGTAACATTATCTGATAAGCAATATTTTTCAATCTATTGATCATTATATTGAAAGCCAACAATATAGTTTATACTATTCATACATTATAAATATTACAGATATAATTTTATATAGTTCATGAATTTAGAGGTCGTCATAGTTTGTTAAGTATAGTTAGCACATGTGCAGTGTGAGTGACATATGACCATGATTATTTCTGGTAAATATGCAGTATAATACATTAATGATAGCCATATTGCCAAGATTACAATATCTATTTATATTTTACATTAAATTACTAATGACGTGTACAAATTATCTTTTTCATAAATTACCTTTCTGACGAATATAATTTATTTGTATCATTTATCTCCTATAAATGTTACATAAAAACATACTTAACTTTACTAAACAACATTATTATTTGTTTAAAATGAATTATTAACAGAATCAGTCTCAATCAATAGCTTTGTTTTATTGAGAAAGTAACTAAACTGGGGGTAAAAGTAAAACTGATAGATGTACGCTTTCAAAATGTTTCATAACAAAGTAATTTTGCCATATAAAAGCTTCATAATTGCTTTTTTAAGATATGCCCACATTTGCTCTATTGGGAGAATTTGACGCACTCATTTTACACACAATATTACAAATCTCCTCTCAAAAGCTTTCAACAATATAAATTAGTAATAATGATGTAAATTTTGTGGATAGTGATACTCTTCCCTATACAATAAAAATATTATTAATCTTTTTAATCAGTAGCAGTTTTATAAAATATAGTTATCCAAAAAGATTTTAATATTAAATTGAAACTCCCACAAGCGTTCCTGATTACAATATTTAGTACAGGTTAATATGTTGGTCTGCAAGTCAAGTGCTAATCAAGAATAAGTGTCTCTAAAACTATTTTATAGAATGATTTTATTTATTGTTATATTTTAAAAAAATTAATACGTTTTGTGTGTTTGTTTAAATAGGTACTCGATTTACTAAAAACACTATATTAGCTGATAATTATTACTAATGATTTTATTTGTGTTTATTGTATTGTATCTTTCTATATTTTACGATTTCAGTATTATATTTTATAATATGTCAGGCATTGTCTTTTCTTCACTACATTATACATACATACATTTAGTGGTAATATCACAATTGTAACTACTATCTCTCTTTCAGTCAGTAATTGTAATACACTCTGTAGTATTTTTAACTATTTATTTTCTGTCTTTAGTATACGGGGTGTCCCTGAACTCTGTGAGGATCTTTTTAGGTACTGATTGTGGGTACAAAAAGACATAATATCCTATTTAAAAATTCTAAATCACCTCTGGTACCCATACAGCCGCTATTTTGCATTTTACTATTTTTTTTAGAACTATTTAGTCTATAGAGTGAAATTTAGTATACACATTATTAAAACAATTTTCTTACTGACATAAAAAAAATCAATAGTAAACAAATTTTAATGGTTGCAATTTTGATATTTTGAAAATTTAATTTGCAATACAAAAAGTACCGTTTTATGAAATCAAATCACAAACAACCGATATTTGAGTATTTTTTTATTTAATAATTTACGCGAGAATGTGTACAGCCGTGGTATCGTGCCGCGCGAGTCAACCACAACAATACATTAGGGATCTATTCTGATTACTTTCATCTAAAACACTACAATAAAGTGATTTGTTACATTATTGTAATGAAAATGCCTCCAACAGGCAACGGAGGAAAGTTGCAGATGATTTTGTTGTTGTTAAATTTAAAATTAGTTTAACGTTAAGTAGTGCCCTATAAACTAGAATTTTTGTGAATTCTAGGTTGGTGGAATTGTTGAAGGTGATAAGATAAAAACGAATTTGCTGCTGTGCGTCATTAACGTTCCAATTGTGTTTTCCTTTGCAATCAAATGAGAGTACAATTACATTTTGAGCATCGTTTGAAATGTGAAAATAAATTTATTTAAAGTTCCAACTATAGTTTAATAGTTTTTTAATTAGCATAATACGTGTTGGTACATATACAGTACAAGTAAACGTCACACAACACAAATTTATTACAATACAAGTACAAAATGCACAAATATTATGGTGATCGATTTCGGTGAACCACGCTCACCTTCCTCAGACCAGAGGGATTCACAAAAGAAATCATTTTGTACTTGTATTGTAATATATTTGTGCATTTTGTGCTTATATTGTAATAAATTTGTGTTGTGTGACGTTTACTTGTACTGTATAGTTTAATGTCTATTTAATATTACTTGTTTTATGTTTACAATCTGCTTTGCATCACAATTATTTTTTTTATTTATTTATTTATTTTTTTTTTATTAATTTTTAATGTAATAATAACGAAAGTCACATGCAACTATTTTCCCATTGGGAATTTTCATTACAATAATGTAACAAATAACTTTATTGTAGTGTTTTGGATGAAACTAATCAGAATATATCGCTGATGTATTATTGTGGTTGACTGGTGCGGCACAACACCATAGTTGTACACATTGACGCGTGAATGGTTAAATACAAAAATACTCAAATCTCGGTTGTTTGTCATCTAATTTCATACAACGTTACTTTTTTGGATAAAAAAAAGTAAAAAATGAAAAAATGTACTCTTTTAATTATTTTGTATCCCTAAACTTATAAAAGTTATTAAGGTTCGAAAATTTCAAAGTGCTGTCATTTTGAAAACATGTTTTAACATTTTTTTGTTTTTACTTCAGTAAAAAAATACTGCTATTAATGTCTATACCAAATTTGAACTCTATAAATTAAATAGTTTTAAAAATAAACTATAATTAGTAAAAAATACAAAATGTCGGTTGTACGGGTACTGGAGTTGATTTGGATTTTGTAAATAGGATATGATGTCTTTTTTTTACGAACAGTCAATACCTAAAAAGATATTCAGAGAGTTCAGGGACATACTGTATATTATATTGAAAATTGTGTGAAACTTAATTTACTTTCAAAAATATTGTATGGAACCTTCTTTATAAATGTGTTAAGATAAGATGGACGCCTAATTACCCCCAACCTCAATCTTGTAATCTGGGTTGAGGTGACTTACAGTACAATCTTCTACCTCAACCTTTACATCCTCTTAGTCTTGATTACATGTTTGTCCTATTAACAATAAAAGAATGCAATGTTTATAAATTTGTTTTAATGTTATTACTTTGTTAAAATGACATTCGTATAGTTGAGACATTTACCATTTACGATATTATATTTATATCGAAGGTATAGATAGTTTTTATTTGATTACTAAGATTAATATTTGTTTTATTGTTTTTGGAATGATTTTATGTGTCATAAATTAATATTACTTAAATAACTTAAATAAATAGTGATAATTAGAAAATATAGCTAAATAAACACTGATTTTGAATGCACGTTTGTAATTTTTTATAGACTAATAACATTTTTAATTATAATTTGTAAAAAAAGTGTTGGTCAATAAACAATAATTAATTTGTTTCATAGGATAAATACTTAACTGTATAGTTTTAACATATTGCGTTACTCAATTTAAAAAGTGTTACAAATTCAATTTATTTATTTATTTTTCAACAATGCATTTTATAGTTCATTGTAACAATGAGTTCTCATTCACCGACGAGTTTGGTGAACATTCTTGTTATATAGGCAAGCAACCTATCCTACCTTCATCTAGACCGAAGAGGTTATGACTACGTTTGAGTTGCAAAGCTCATTATTATTATGTAGTTAGTTAGACATTTGCATCACTTACAGTGTTAAAAACTCAACACAACGTTAATTCATATTTTTATAACGTATTATACTGAATTATATTCATTACAGTAACCAATAGCTTGAACTATAAGAATAAACGAAATTATGTCAGTGTACAACTATGTTAAACCACTGTATAGGTTGTGCTAAAATTGACTATATACCTAATAATAGGAAGGTGGGGGAAGCGTGTTGATCGTGAGTTACGTCGCTCCGGTGTAATTTATGTTTTAATACTGTTTTTAACATTCGAGTGACTTAATGACTGTGTGAATTGTCAATATTATGTATTTAACTACTCACATAGACAGTGATTAAACGTAATTACAACAGTGTTTCCATAATGTAAGTAGTTTGTGTAGTGTGCGGACAACTAACCTAAAACTAACGAGGTTAGACTTGCTCACAGCAACACTGCCACGTTATCGTATCCACGGAGCGCCGCACCTTATTTATATCTTTGAATCCCACGCTCTTATCGCTCCGGTGGCTAAACTGGAAGCGCCGAAGCTTTCAAATCGTTAGCATCAGTTGGGAACCAGTTCAAGTCCGACATTCATCCAATACTTTTTGCCAGAATTAATTTATTTTCCTTTGTTTATATTACCAGCAAAACTCTAAGATATAGCAGTTTATATAAATAAAATTGTTTATTTATTTAACAAATCCGAGTAAGAAATTATGAAATTTACATTAGAGGTATCAAAAAGTAGAAAGGATGTGATATTGTTTAATATACATATATACCCTGAATCTTATTCAGTTAAGAATGGGGACATACTCTGGAAATGCTTTCGTTACAACAAACTCTGGATAGACTGGCATTTCCAATATTAAAGAATCTCATTCAGGACCACATCCAATCACCATGAGATCCCTTAGACCTAAACAGCAACATCATGGAAGTAGTCAGCATACATCCACCCCTCCTGTAGTAGACGATGTTCTTCCAAGCCACTAGACATCCTCTCAGGCACACAGTCCACCCCCCCTACGCCAGCCACCACAATGGGGCATACTCTTTTGATTACACCTAAAATACAACGTGTAAACGAGCCAATAGACGACTCTGCGTTAAAGAGATTAGAAGGTGAAAACATTGATCTTAAGGAGCAATTGGCAAAAGTGAGGGATCAGCTCAAATGCGTGATGGTAGAAATCTCTTAGCACCTACACGAACTCTCTCAGCAATACAATATAATTGTGTATACAAAACTTGTTGCCAAGCTAAAAACTATAGTAAAGGAAGAGAGACACTTGATAAAAGAACTAACATCAGATGAGTAGTTAATATTGCTAGCTGGGATGAATGACATGAATATTGGAGGGTATGGTCAGTTGACAATTAGACAACTGTCAACTCTCAGCAATTTTAATTTCATGAACAATTTGTTGTCAAGAAATATAAATGTGATTGTAAACAGTGTTCCATATAGCTATGATACTTCACTCGTCTAAAAGGCGCGGGGGACGAGGAACTAGGACCACTACACTCTTGAATGGACTGACAACAAACGACAGAGATAAAGAATAAACAACAGTCTGATAAAGAATTGTATAGGAATGGAAGTGAAATTGTTAATAATTCAGCCATATAAAAGTAGATAACATTAAACCCTTTGTGTCTAAATGTTTAAATAATTTATTAAAATTTCGGATCTCTTCCGTTAATTCACTACCACTTCTTTG
This sequence comes from Stictocephala bisonia, assembly GCA_035578905.1. Taxonomy (NCBI): domain Eukaryota; kingdom Metazoa; phylum Arthropoda; class Insecta; order Hemiptera; family Membracidae; genus Stictocephala; species Stictocephala bisonia. The sequence goes on from JAQJVL010000048.1 coordinate 1,845,318, forward strand.
TTGGTTCTTTTAACTCACTACCACTTGATAAGTATTCTATTGCTCTAAAAACTGTTCCCCAATCATTTTTATGTCCACTGTGGTATCCGCAAGGAATCCGATGTCGCTGGCCTTATTTTATCGGTTTCCAAGTACTTACACACGGAGAGCGCATTTAGCGATAATGCATCATTGGATTTACCAGTTTGTGGTAAAATTTAGTAAAAATCTTACCTAACCTAACCTGACCTAACCTAATCCAACAATAATTGTGATAAAAAAAGTAGTGGTACTGAGGTAACGAAAAAAGTAGTGGTAGTAAATTAATGGAAAAGGTCCAAAGTGTTACTTTAACTCTATATACGGGGTGTAAGTAAAGTCCCGCACGGGTTTAATATGTTCTGAACGATAACAGATAAATCAATAAGATTTGGTACATCACAGTACACCTAAAAATCTACTTATTTACGGAACTATCAGTTTTCTGTCATATCATGGGGACGTCCCACAAGGAGTCAGAAGGAAATCTTAAATAGGAGCATAGGTCAATATGCACATCACTTTAAAGGGCTTATCTAAATAATAAATAAATAAATAAAAATGCCTTTTATTGGAGCGTTACTCAGTATAAACTGCTTTTCAGTACAACTCGGTCATAATACTACACTGCTCTTAAACTATAAACTAAAATTATATACAACCAGAGGACGTAATTAACCTAATGGTAACAATCATACATTAACTTTTTAATTTTACTCTTAAAAGTATTTAGAGCACAAGTGTTTTTGACAGATGCGGGGAGGTCATTATAGAGAGTGGGCCCAAAGTAGGAAAAACTTTTCCTACCCCCCTCAAGCCTCACTCTTGGAAAGTGAAGCATCTCCCCATGGCGGGTGCCACGCAGAGCCACCTCGCCCCGTTTTCGGAGCCGTCTATTAATGGATTCAGGCTCTCCAAGCGTCAGGGTCTTATGCACCATACAGCCTGTGAGTACCCTGCATACATCCTCCATGAGAGGAAGTTTGGCATCTTGCCTGAAGGAGGACACATGGTCGAAGCGCTTCAGGCCATACACAAAACGAATGGCAGTGTTTTGCAGCTTCTGGATCCTCTCCATATCCTCTTTTAAAATGCTGTTGCCGTATGCAGGGTAACAGTAATAAAACAGCGACAGGACACACGACTGTATGAGCTTTACTTTCGCGGACTCCGGAAGCAAATCTCTGAATCTATACATGCCTCTCAGCCTGCCCAAGGCCTTTTGCATTATGTACGTAACATGGTCTGTGAAGCTGAGATCACTGTCCAAGACTACTCCAAGAGTCTTAACTTTGCTAGCGATCTCAAGACTCTGTCCGTTCAGTGACACATGCACGCCGTCATTGCTGAGGGTTTGAACAACTTCTTGTGGGGCTATGTACAGCACCTTGCACTTGTCAATGTTCAATTTAAGCCCATTTTTGACTGACCTTTTGTAGATGTTATATAAATCTGAGTTCATGTCATCAATAGTCATCATGATCAGTTCAGGCTCAAAGGACAGATGCAACTGTTTGTCGTCCGCGAAATCGTGCTCAACTGCGTTCAGCGCAGGACGTGGGTGGTCAGCCGTGTAGAACACAAAACACTTTGGCCCCACACGACTACCGTGTGGAACACCGCGCACTCTGACGAGTGGTTTTGATGTTTGGCCCCCATGCCTAGTGACCTGCTGCCTTTCGCCAAGATATGAATCCATCCAGTCAATTGAAATGTCGTCAAACCCGTAAAATTGAAGTTTTGCTAAAAACAATTCTACACTTATCGAATCAAAAGCCTGGGAGTAGTCAAGCAATACAACAATACTGTACATCCCCTTATCTCTTGCATCATATAAATCTGCAAATAAATTCACCAGTGCTGTACAAGTGCTATGATTACTCCGAAACCCAGATTGTAATGTCGGCAATATGTTCTTTCTTTCCATATACTCTCCCATTTGCATGTCTACAACCTTTTCTAATATTTTTGACATGGCTGGTAGGATTGAAATTGGTCTTAGTTGCTGAACACTTGTTGGTGCTGATACTTTTGGCAGTGGATGCACTATACTCAACTTCCACGCTTTAGGGAACTCTGCTTTCCTAAGGGACTCGTTCACGAGGTGAGTTATTGCTTTCAGTGCGTAAGGGCTCACAGCTTTTATCATTTCAATGCTTATCCCATCACTGCCCACTGCTCTGGATTTGATTTCATTCATAATTTTCTTGATTTTATCCTCAGTCACCAAGGAAAAACTAAAACCATCTTCAACAGTTTCCCTCTTATTCGACAAAAAGTAATCAAGTTCATCAGTATCAATATTACTACCATGACCCATGCTAACAAAGTATTGATTTATTTCATCCACTCCTATGTCCATTTTCAGGGTGTCGTTATGTTTTCCAGATATCACACCGCTTTTCTTTATACAAGACCAGAATTCTTTAGGATCTTTACTAGAGGCTAGTTCTTCAGAAAAGTATGACTTCTTTACTCTTCTAATAAGGCTGTTCAACGTATTCCTTGCTTTTCTATATCTCTACCAGTCACCATTGTTACGGGTCTTAAGAAATATGCTTCTAAATTTATTTTTCACGTTAGTTAAGTTTTTATCTCTTCGTTTCTCCACGGTGCTTTCCTTTTTGTAGCTCTTTTGCATACAATAGGAGCTTTTTTATCAAATATTTTCTTTATATTGTCTGAAATAAAATCAACTATATTATCTACACCTTCAATCAACATAGCACTGTCCCAATCTCCTTCAGCTATTCGTCTAATGGCCTCTTCTTGATTAAACTTTGAATAATAACTGTAGGTAATGAGCTGTGGCCCTGGTTTATCTATTTTGCATGCCAAGTCGCAGAATACTAACTTATGATCAGTTATAGATTTATCTTTATGATCAGTAAGACTGGGGGCGTCTATGACGCCGATCCTCTTGACTTCGGTTGACCTGTCCACAATGATGTGGTCCAACAGAGTCGCCGAGTTAGCTGTCACTCTCGTAGGCTCATTTATCAACTGCACAGCATTCAATTCTTTTAAGAGTCGGCTCATATACTTTGCATCATTACTTAAATCGGATAACAAATCAATGTTTGTGTCTCCCATGCACAGCACAGACTTGACTTCAACAGCTAGGTCAACAAACAGGGAGCGAAACAAGGCAGTGAGACAAGAATACCTCAGGTGTGGGGGCCTGTACACAACACACAGACCAATACACATTCCTTTCAACTTCAACACCACGCATAGGTGCTCGTTACCAGGATCAACAACATCTATGGTGTAAAGCTCATGTAGGATATCTTCCTTTATATACATGGCCACTCCACCGCCAGCTCTATGAGTCGCAGTTTTCTTTCCATCAGACCTCAGCAGAGAATATCCTGGTATCTGAAAACAGTCAGACGGCGTGTCAGGATGTAGCCAGGTCTCTGTAACACCGACCACATCGAAATCAAAGTCGTTCACAAGGGAACACATTTCATCAAAACCTGTGTTCAGTGACCTAATGTTAATGTGAGCGACCCTGAGTTGGTATTTTCCCCTAGCAGAGTTTAATGCCGCAAACAAAAAGGTTGATCCACTACAAAATAGCGGCTGTTCAAATGTTTGATTGGAAAAAGATGTTTACTTACGAAATGTTTTCAGAGTAAATGCTCGAATTGTTCACCTCCGGTTATTTGACAGTTTTGAAGACACACATAAAAACTATTAACAGCATTTTGCAGGGCAACTTGAGTAATAGCCTGACATTCTTGACGTATTCTTTGTCTCAGTTCATTTAAATTTTGAGGCTTTGTTTTGTAGACATTGTCCTTAAGGTGACAATATTTTTAATATTATTTAAAATATTATTTAAAAAAATGACTTTTAATTTACAACCTTAAGGTGACCCCAAACAAAAAAGTCTAATGGAGAGAGATCTGGTGAACGCGCTGGCCATTCCACAGTCCCCCACCTTCCGATCCACCGTTGCCGAAAAACAGTGTTTAATAGGCTCTTACCTCGATGCCGTAGTGTGGGGGCGCCCCGTCCTGTTGAAACCAGATATTCTGAAAATGTTCTCCAAACATCTGTCGAAGTACTGGTGTAATTTCATTTTCCAGCAAACGTTGGTAAGATATTGCATTTAAATTTCCTTTAATAAAGAAATGACCTACCAACTGGGTACCTATCACACCAAGCCAGACATTCACCTTTTGTGGATATTGTGTGTGTGCCTCCCGCATCCAGTGAGGATTTTTGCTACTCCAGTAACGGCAATTGTGCCTGTTTACGCTTCCATTCAGCATAAATGAACACTCGTCCGAAAACACAATATTGTTTACATCAATTTCGTTGCGATCTATTTTGGCCATCATATTTTTGCAAAATTCTATACGTCGGTCGAAATCATCTTCGTTGAGTTCGTGCACCAAATGAACTTTATACGGCTTAAAATTAGACCCTTTCAGAATTTTTTTTTACAGTCGTAAAAGAGATGTCATGAGTTTGTGCTGCTGAGCGTAGGGTCTCGTGCGGGTTCTCAATAAATGACTGCAAGATTTCTAAAGATTTGTCTTCGTTTGTCGCAGTAGTGGGTCTTCCTGACCTACGACGATCGGAAACACTTCCTGTTTCCATAAAACGTTGAACAGTTCTCCCTACAGTTGTTCTGGAAATTGGCTGCCTCTCGGGAAAATAGTAATTAAATAAATGGCACGCTTCCTCTTGTGATCGTCTGTTGTTTCCCCAACCAACCATCATAAGAAGTGTTGTACGTTCACGTTCGTCAAGCGACATAGTGTAGTTGATGAACGACAAGAAATACGACAAACTCTTTTGTACTAACGTGCACTGACAGAAAAGTTGGACAGCACAACTAAAACAAGGAAACTAGAATAGCCTAATATGAATAGACTGGTTAATAGGAAAGTCCAAAGGGCGACCCAAAGATAAGATCTTTCTAATTGTTACTGTTACCAGGTTTTCCCCGTTATAAATTAGGACCAAATTTGAAACCCTTGACGATAACTAACGTCACAACTCACTTCTGTATTACAGGCATAATGTAGTATTAACTGCAGTTTACCTGCATTTAGTTGCAGTTTTTCTTTAATGGGGTTGTAGATACTAATAAAATGTAACCAAGTAAAACATTTGAACAGCTGCCATTTTGTAGTGGATCAGCCTTTTTGTGTGCGGTTTGCGGCATTACACTCTGCTAGATAAGTCCTTTAAAGTGATGTGCATATTGACCTATGCTCCTATTTATGATTTCCTTCTGACTCCTTGCGGGACGTCCCCATGATATGACAGAAAACTGATAGTTCCGTAAATAAGTAGATTTTTAGGTGTAATGTTGATGTACCAAATCTTATTGATTTTATCTCTTATCGTTCAGAACATATTAAACCCGTGCGGGACTTTATTTACACCCCGTATAGAATGTCCTATTATTGCCTTCAGAAATCATTAATCAAAGTTTTTTTGAGCAAATTAAGTTTATAAATGCTTATTTTACCATCTTAAAAAATAAAGTGATATTGCTTTGAATGGACGCAATTATAAATATATTTTGTGTGTTAGTTTGTACATTATAAACTCGTTGTAGTACAAACTACGAGTTTTTATAATTCTTAGATGGTAGTTTTAGTTGTTAAAGACCTGCCTTTTAAGTGATAAATTCTCAGAGTTATCACCATGACAGTAATAAAAACGTTACAGGAATCGGCTAGTACCTATCGTATATTCACTTAGCATTATGCTATTGAATATTGGTATAATAATATAATCTATAATGAAAGAAATAAATTTGGTTTTTAATAATAACTATATTCGCTCATTTATTAACACCACACTTATTCGAAATCCATATTCACCCATATGTTGATGGCGTCTCAAAGTTAAATAAACAGTTACCTTTAATCGTGTACGCATATAAATGTATTAATATGTGATAATTTACACAATATAATATGCATAGTAATGTGTAAGATTTGAAAAACTATTTGTTAGACATAAGAAAAAAAATATTTTTGAGAAAACGTTGTAAGTATTATTTTAAGCAATGTTCCTAGGTGGGGTTTATTAAAAACTGTTTACTCTCAAATAATACTAATTTGGGCCTCGCATTTAATAAATTAAGGCATTTAAATTCACTGTTGTTTTAAGAATATTTATATGTAGAAAAGGACTTTTATAACTAATATTTATTCTTGTTGAATAAACCAGTTGTTTTAAATAATATTAATATCATATTTAGAGTACTAAAACAAAAATAAAATGACTATAACTATATTTCTTAAAATTACAACATTATACTTTTAAATTTATTTACTAACCCAAAGTGTTAGTATATACAATCCATAGACTTTTAATAATTCATCCACTATAATTATATTTGTTTACGTTCAGTACTCGAGTGCAGATATCTCGGCAGCTCTGCTCCAACCTCGTAATTGGGTTTGGCATCACCAACGTGACTAATCGGTTCTGACTGACATCGACATCTCAGTAATCCGTATATACATAGATTCAAACTAATTACTTCATTGTTTAGTTTCATTTACAATTAAAACACTCATTAGCATTCTTTAAAATATCACTCTAGTGTATTGTACATTATATGAAAGAAACTGTTGCACATGCATTTGTATAAAATTTCCTTTAAGATTATTTAAAAGTAATGTATATTATAAAATATTATTATCGTTTATAAAATTAGATTACTTAGCCTAAGATAACATTACTTTAGATGTAGCAAAGACCATGGTGAGATAAATAAAAAAACACTCAAAGGAATAAACTCAATTAAATAAAATTTTGAGTTTAAACTTGCAATTCACTTTTCTTGTAATAGCCTATATTTTCCTTTAAAAGATATTAAATTAAAGTATTCATATTCAACATATTCAAATATTGTACTTTGTAAAGGTAATTGCGTTTGATTGAGAAATATATAATTTACAGTATGACAATATTAAAATAGTTTGATTAAAAAAAAAATTAAATTGGTTTTTTATTATTTTAAATTCGTTTTCATATAACATGAATAAGAATTTTCTGAATAAAATAAATTTCAAACAGCCTAATTAGGCTAGAGAGTTTAATAACCACTGATTTGTATTTACATATGTAACTGACGTAAATGTACACATCTAAATTCGCATGAGTTTTAAACACAATCATCGATATAAAATGTGTACATGTGTACACAGAAAGTCTCAAATATGTAATGACGTCAAGTGTGTCCTCCATGACGACAGTTTGTTTGGTCATGGATTAAGTGAAGAGGCTTTAAAGTTAGTTTCAATGCTTACTATACCATAAGTTCTAGGCTTTGGAGGGACAGCTTGGGATCGTACAACTATTAACAGTAGTTTCAGTTCCCTTGGGATACTGAGCTTAAATTGAACATTAGTTCTAGTACATTCTAATTAGTACTAGTACATTAGTAAGTTACACAAATTATGTTATAATGTATATCTATTAGTATTAGGATTTCTGCTGTTTTATAAATTTAAAAATAAAATTTTAAATGACAGAAAAATTACAAGTGTCTGAAAAATCTGTACTGTACATAATGTTATTGTAAATTATGGATTTATCTGGGAACACGTGTTACTAATCCCCTTCCAGCCAACTAACAATAACTTCCTTGCTATCAATCTATTTATAACTACTTCTTTATAGTGATTGTTTTAAAGTGTAATAAATGAAATAAACTCGTTATTCTTATAATTTCACATAATTACTTAATGCATAACTATACATAATTATTAATTTATTATTATTGAAGTGGTAAATTATGCAATCTTTTAAAATGATGATCTCATCTTCGGCCACCGAAAGATCAATTGTTTAGTCTTAGCCTTGTGCAAAGCCTATTACATATAAAATGTAAATAACATTGTTGTATATAGACGCAAATGAGTTATTTGTGTTATTTCATCATTGGCATGTCTTTTCGATAAAGACAGATATTGACTTAGTCCGTCAAGACATTGGTATGGCGATACTGTTTGGTTGAGTGGTAAGATGTTTTAAGGTAGAACTCTTTACACAATTTTACACTTGGGGCACATTTTTAGTGTTAATAATGACGCATAAAAATAGAGCTAAAATGTTTAACTTGGATATTAAAAGTGTCCTTTATAATTAATTCATAAAATTATAAATATTGAATCATTTACAGACTAATAAAAAATTATAAATTAAATTAAATGATAAATCTATTTATTTAAGAGGTGAAGTTAGGACCGTAAAGTATTCCCTAACACTTTACCCAATTATAGAGTATTCTTATTATGCTTAAAATGGTGTTTATAATGGACACAGAAACATACCATTCTGTGTAAAAGTTGTTGCTTTCAGATCTAACTATTAAATAATGTAAATTATATATTGTAATATAAAAAAAGTGTCTTGTTCGTATATTGTGCAGTTATGACTAACTGACACATGTCTATCAAACAAATGGATCTGGAAATATACTATATTTTGTCCACTCCAATGTTTGCAATAAAATATCACCCCTCTAAAAAGCAAAGCAATTAAAAGAAACGTATCGGAGTAGGCTAAAACATACAAGTAGTGTAAACTTATTTACAGTTTACCTTTTATTTTTGTTTATAACAAATACCCAATTACGGAAGCTATAAACAGATAAAAACTATATAACCCGTCAGGCCTAAAATGCATGAATATGTAATATATTTACCTGTGTTATATAAAATGCATAGTCTAATATGTACATAAGGGATGTTAATGACGTCATAATAAGATAGTGGAATATAGGGCACTTAAACAAAATGAGAAATAATTAAATATTCATTGATCTTAAACACAAAAGCCCGCATTTGAATTTTAAAGAATGTATAATAACTCTGTAAACTGTAAATTGCACTGTTAAATTTGGTTTACATCACGATCACTTAGTGTTACAAGGTAGTAAAACTTCACTAACGAAACATAACTAAGTAGTGTGTACCTTCACGAAAATGACCGTCTAACTAAGTAGTGAGTACCTTCACGAAAATGACCGTCTGACTAAGTAGTGAGTACCTTCACGAAAATGACCGTCTAACTAAGTAGTGAGTACCTTCACGAAAATGACCGTCTAACTAAGTAGTGAGTACCTTCACGAAAATCACCGTCTAACTAAGTAGTGAGTACCTTCACGAAAATGACCGTCTAACTAAGTACTGTGTAACTTCCCGAAAATGGCCGTCTAACTAAGTACTGTGTAACTTCACGAAAATGGCCGTCTGACTAAGTAGTTTGTACCTTCAGGAAAATGACCGTCTAACTAAGTAGTGTGTACCTTCACGAAATGACCGTCTAACTAAGTAGTGTGTACCTTCACGAAATGACCGTCTAACTAAGTAGTGTGTACCTTCACGAAATGACCGTCTAACTAAGTAGTGTGTACCATCTCGAAAATGGCCGTCTAACTAAGTACTGTGTAACTACACGAAAATGGCCGTCTAACTAAGTACTGTGTAACTTCATGAAAATGGCCGTCTAACTAAGTACTGTGTAACTTCACGAAAATGACCGTCTGACTAAGTAGTTTGTACCTTCACGAAAATGACCGTCTAACTAAGTAGTGTGTACCTTCACGAAATGACCGTCTAACTAAGTAGTGTGTACCTTCACGAAATGACCGTCTAACTAAGTAGTGTGTACCATCTCGAAAATGGCCGTCTAACTAAGTACTGTGTAACTTCACGAAAATGGCCGTCTAACTAAGTACTGTGTACCTTCACGAAAATGGCCGTCTAACTAAGTACTGTGTAACTTCACGAAAATGACCGTCTGACTAAGTAGTTTGTACCTTTACGAAAATTACCGTCTGACTAAGTAGTTTGTACCTTCACGAAATGACCGTCTAACTAAGTAGTGTGTACCTTCACGAAATGACCGTCTAACTAAGTAGTGTGTACCTTCTCGAAAATGGCCGTCTAACTAAGTACTGTGTACCTTCACGAAAATGGCCGACTAACTAAGTACTGTGTAACTTCACGAAAATGGCCGTCTAACTAAGTACTGTGTACCTTCATGAAAATGGCCGTCTAACTAAGTACTGTGTAACTTCATGAAAATGGCCGTCTAACTAAGTACTGTGTAACTTCACGAAAATGACCGTCTGACTAAGTAGTTTGTACCTTCACGAAAATGACCGTCTAACTAAGTAGTGTGTACCTTCACGAAATGACCTTCTAACTAAGTAGTGTGTACCTTCACGAAATGACCGTCTAACTAAGTAGTGTGTACCTTCTCGAAAATGGCCGTCTAACTAAGTACTGTGTAATTTCACGAAAATGACTGTTTGACTAAGTAGTATGTACCTTTACGAAAATGACCTTCTAACTAAGTACTGTGTAACTTCACGAAAATGGCCGTCTAACTAAGTACTGTGTACCTTCATGAAAATGGCCGTCTAACTAAGTACTGTGTAACTTCACGAAAATGACCGTCTGACTAAGTAGTGTGTACCTTCACGAAAATGAACGTCTGACTAAGTAGTGTTTACCTTCACGAAAATGGCCGTCTGACTAAGTAGTGTTTACCTTCACGAAAATGGCCGTCTGACTAAGTAGTGTTTGCCTTCACGAAAATGACCGTCTGAGTAAGTAGTGTTTACCTTCACTAAAATGGCCGTCTGACTAAGTAGTGTTTACCTTCACGAAAATGACCGTCTGACTAAGTAGTGAGTACCTTCACTAAAATGACCGTCTGAGTAAGTAGTGTGTAACTTCACGAAAATGGCCATCTAAGTAGTGTGTAACTTCACGAAAATGGCCGTCTGACTAAGTAATGTTTACCTTCACGAAAATGACCGTCTGACTATGTACTGTGTACCTTCACGTAAATGACCGTCTGACTAAGTACTGTGTACCTTCACGAAAATGACCGTCTAAATAAGTACTGTGCACCTTCACGAAAATGACCGTCTGAATAAGTAGTGTGTACCTTCACGAAAATGGCCATCTAACTAAGTAGTGTGTACCTTCACGAAAATGACCGTCTGACTAAGTACTGTGTATCTTCACGAAAATGACCGTCTGACTAAGTACTGTGTACCTTCACGACAATGAACGCCTGACTAAGTACTGTGTACCTTCACGAAAATGACTGTCTGATTCCTAGTTCTTATCAAGTTGCTATTTCTAATTAAGTTAAGTTGGTATGAAGGGAAGGTGTCTCAATCCACTAACCTCAATCACAATGCAATCTAGGTTGTAGTGACTTAGTGTGCAATCTGGTAGTCCAACCCAACCACCTCCTTACATCTTGATTGAACATACCCTTCATTTTAGAGTATCATAATTTAATGTTTTTATAACTGAAATATAAAGTCATAAAAGACGAGTTTGTAATAAAATTAAATGTAATATTAATGTAATATGATATTTAGTTCTCCATTATAATGAATCAATTATTTAAGAGAGCATAAATACTAAGAAATCGTTATTATATGAAGTATTGTCAAAGGGGCCGGGCCATCTTGTCCACAGAGAATAACCGGAAAGTGAAGCCCGTCGACTTGCTTAAAAAGTATTGCAGATATTTCACATCCTTGTGGTATCTGGGTTGATACTTACCCAAATCGATCAAGGGTGCTTAACAAAGTTAATTAAAAATGGTACCCAAGATAATCAGAGGTGGTTGTACATGTTGATCCGTGTGGCTACTCAGGTATATAGACCTACCCAAATGGGTCAATATAAACATTTATGTAAACAAATTACAATATACAGCAATATGTCTTGTTAGATAATTACTAACTTTTCATTATTAAAATAAATCTCTTTCAGTGATCAAACTTACGTAAATAATTCGTTAACACAACTTTAATCATCCTACGACATTTTAATTAATTAAAATTGTGTTTAATTAACTAAACAATTGCAATTAATAGTTGCAACCTGTATATACTAAAGTGATGCCATTACGATTCTCGTTTGTTTCCAAACGTAAAATTCCACTCTTGTATAATAAATCATTTTTCATCATAAACCATTTTTTGAACAAAACTATGTTCTATTTAGCTGAATTTCTTAATATTTCTTACGGAGACGTTTCTCATTTGAACTTCATACAATTATACCCATTCCTGGAAAATGTGAAAAGTTGTACGGTTTTTTTGAGTCGACAAAGTTATATATACTCACAGTCCAAATACCAAAATTCGTCCAAACACTCCATTGGCTTAGCGTTTATGTTAATGGGTTAGTCAGTCTATCAGTGATCATAATGAAGCTCTACAAAAGAATGATAGGCTTCACTCGGTTACACCACGCCCCAATGCCACTCGCTCTGTATTTCAATAGCTAGGAGGCTTGGAATCGAATATTTGTTGGTGATACATTAATTAGTGTTGTAATTAAGTAACCCTTTTACATATTTGACTTTAATTTACCTACCTCATTGATAACAAATTTTAAGTAATGATTTCTTAAACATAAAAAATTCATTTTCATACAGAAACTGAACTATGTAAAATGTTCAATGCATCAAATGTGTATTCACTAGTAATGTTACAATCCTCGATCCTGCCTGTAAAAATAAATTATATTTTCGATCTTAACATAAGTGTTAAATGTTACATAACCATTGGGGAGTGTTCTCTGGTATTCGAATAACCCTGAATTTAAAAAAACGACAATATTTATACTTTTATATGATTTACTTAATCAGAAAAGTCGGAGTTACCTTCTAAATACTATATTTTATGAAATTTGGTGTCAATGTTACGTGAGTGAGTTAATTTATACAATCCCAATCGAGTTTTAAATAAAGGTGACTAAAAGATCGGCTGTAAGGTTAGCTTAGACTTTAGGAGTTTCTGACAAAGACATTACAGAAGACCGCTTTTAACAAAATAGTAGTTAGTTTTATGTATATGGTTTCGATGTATCTCCCTACAACTTTTGTCTAAATCTTGTTTTTTTTATATATATTTACCATCTCAAAGTGGCCAAATGAATTCGTTCTCAATAATCCATTAAACCAAATTATTAACCTAATTTTTTGTAGTTAGATGGGATTTTAAAAACGATATTTAGTTAACAATGCAATACACTAATACTAACAATATTGTCTGCATAAAGACAGTCAATTACAAGTGTTTAAGTTTGATTATTACAAGAGTTAATAAAATTTAATATATCAAATTAGAAGTAACATAAGTAGTTTAATTAAATTCCCGAGGTATGAAATAATAATAATATATGAAATATCGTAAAATATTTCAGTCGTCAATAAAATAGAAAAATGAAACTTCTATTATTTAATTGTACTGGTCCAAGTAAAAACATCTTGTCAACTAGGATAAAGTTGTATTGTGGGATTGAGCTGTCAATTACTGGTGCTCCAGGTGTTTTTTACTTAACACACAACTGACAACTAGTCGTTGTTGAGGCTCTAGTATCTAGAGCTTATCTTCAATGATCGATTAGATAGAACAAGATAATTGAAATGATAATGAATGGTTGAGTAATATACAGTGAATAATATTTGACATCCAAATTAGGCCTTATGTTTTATTTTATTTATTATTTATTTATTTTTTTTAGCTAACTGTATCGAACAATATCTATTTAAAATATAGGATATTTTATATTTTTATTATTAAAACTAAAGTTTTTGTGTTAATTACTTTATTTTTGTTACACAACTTAAAGCAGTGACAAGTATAATTTATACGTAATAAAACATTTATTACTAACCATTTTTTTAAATACATTACTTACATATACGGTGCAGTGTATATTAGTATGTTTTATCAAAGAATGCCCTTTATTGGTTCTGAACATGTATCATATAAATTGGGAATTCTTATAGGATTTTTTTATCTCAGTGGGATAGAACATGTCTCTTCAGCAATATGTAAATATAAAAACATTATTTGAATTATATCAGCGTAAAAAATGTGTTTATATCGCAAAATAAGAAAACTAGTTTGGATATATTAATTACTAGTGTAATAATTAAATTATATACTATAAGTATAAGATGGATACTTTTTATTACCTTACATCATGACTAATGACTTTATTATTACTATGTCATTATTACATATACAGTCATGAAAATTAACAATCCAATAGTTTGTAATGTAACTAACAACATTTAGTTTATGAATAACCCTTAACCACACGTACCAACTGATGATGATTTAAAATTCAAAACAAAATCAACTATGCTAACGTATCGGGAAACATTTTGAAACAAAAAAGGGTAATATTACATGATGAAGAATGAAAATGTTGACGATGAACACTGACGCAAAAAAAAGTCTAAATAGAATATTGAGAGTTATAATAATGCCAATTAAAAGCAAACGTCTATATGCTACAGTAAACAGCACGTATTACGTGTTGTGATTGGTTGGACTCACAGTACTATTTTCAAAGAACTACAACTGAGTGTCACATTAAATCGTTTAGTGTATTCAAATATGTAAAGTTGTGCAGTACTTTCTAGAAGAACAATAAACAAACCTTGGACTTTTGCCAGTGAATGCTTCGTCGGATTTCCATGTGCTCTGCATTTTAAAATGTATGTGTCATAGTGCTTACCTATTCAGTGTGACATTCCCTAATCTTACTCTCCGAACATTGCATTGGCCATATATATGAATATAAATATATAATATAGTTATGTTATATATAAAAACATGTTTAAAAAATTTCGTATTGGGGAAAGGTAGTAGGAATATCTAAATTATGTTGTATTTTATGTCTGTGAATTCATTCTCTAATATTGAAAAACTGTTTTAATATGATGTTTATGTTCAATTTTGATTATTATTAGTGGTGCAAATAATCAAGATGATGATATAGTATTCTCTCAGAAGATGGCTTTACATTTTAAATTATATTTTAATCTAATTATATATGTTATAATATGATTTTTTATTCTCCTTAGAAAATATCAAAATATTAAAGGTAAACTAGAATTTATGTTATATTTATGTGTTTTTTCTTAGTAATCTACTGTAAAAAATATTTTTTGAAAAATAAATGCTCTTTTGTTGTTGTTACAAATCCTCGGACAATCATAATATATAATAGTAGTATACAGTTCCAGTCTTTCAAAGACACCAGCCACAATTGAAAGTCACAAAACTTACTTTCAGCGAGATCAATCGGAAGAACAAATAGGGAGGTCAAATATAGTAAGAGATCATCTATTATCGAAGCTGTTGACGCAGTAGAAGGCCGTCAAGGCCAGTGAGAAGACAACTGGCCACGCCGATAACATGCCTGCTCCTCAGGACCTCTTCACCTTCTCCATGTGACTGCCTGGATGATCCGCCTCCCCACCTGGACCTGGACAGCATTTAAACCACTAGAGCTGGAAACCATGAAGATCAACCAAACACCAAAAGTGACTATCCGAAGCGTAAGGCCAGACTGAGACGACGGAAAGAATGGCCCAACAACATTCAGTGCATTCCAAGTCAAAGAGAACCAACAAAACAAGACACATACACTAAATCCACGAAGAGATAATTGGAGATTCAAGATGCGAACATTTCGTAATGTTCCATGGCACAGTCGATGTTTTACTTAACTCGATTTTACTTAACGCGATTTATAATAATTTCTAATTTTATGTAATGGCAGAGAAATAGGAAAAAAAATTTAAATCAGGGAGGTGTTATTTATTTCGAAAATTAACAACGTACAATGTTCAGGGTAATTACATATACACATAATATATTTTGTAAAATTTTTTTCGTGTTCGTAGTTTTGGGATAGTTTAAGACTACGAACTAGCAGTGTTTATTGAAGAATACGTAACATCCATTTATAGTTTTAATTTATATATAGGTGTAACCATTTCAATTTGTTATTATGAATTATTCCTCAAAATATACCGACATTTAACTAATGTCATATCAATATTGCTGATTCTGATTCATTTCCATAGTCAAAAAGTGCTGTTGAACAAAACCAAAGCTCATGTAGCCTAACAATAAACCCTTTAGTGGATGAGACCAATGTTCATAATATATCACCAATTAATTCAATAATTCATAGAAAAATCTATTCACTTAATAAAAATTTATAGTACGGTTTACTTACTAATTCGCTGTTATCACAGACCAAGGCCAAGGACTAACGTATCATGAGCTCAGCGAATGACACTTACTAGGACCGACAATAGAGAGGCCGACGGCCGAAGCATGCAAGGGTGTACCCTAGTTGTATTTGTTAAATGGTAAATGACGCGTAAAAATGGTTAAAAACGTCTTTTGAAGCAATTCTGTTTATATTTATGTTTGTATTAAACAGTTAACAATTTAGCTGGTGATATTAGTTGTTTGTCTCAGAATTTGTTATTAATAAAAATTTTCTGATGTTCGTAAAAGTGATTTAGCTTGTGCCGCCATTACATTACCGGTCCGAGGTTGTATTTTCAATATATTGAACTTAAGTAATGTAAATTTCTACTCATAACTATCGATCAATCATTTTAAAATGGTATTTTTTTAATAGTATAAAAACTAATTCCAAAGAATGTATTGTGCTCATGTGATACATCCTTTAGCTTTCCCTAAAATTAAATCTAAAGAACAAATGTAAACGTTTAGGCCTTATGTGTGAAAAAATTAACCTATAGTGAAACTTTTAATTTACAAAAACAAACAGTGTTTTATTTTTATTTCAATAGCTAGTCAATATTTTATGCGAATAAAAGGTAATCACATAATATTGAAGCTGCAAGGAATATCCTTCCCAAATGGCTGACAGCATGCGTACATTTATGTCCAATTTAATTCAAATATAACATATTCTGTATTTAATGAGTTAAGAAATTACCTAATGAAATAAGTTTAATCAGTAATTTAAAATCAAGTGCGATTACTATGATTTTAAGGTTTAAATTTAAACCACTGTTTAGTATTCCGCTGGTTACCAATGAATATAAGAAAATAATAAAAAACTTAATAATTTAAATGGACTGCTTTGTCACACTAAAACTATGAATATTAATTCCGCGAAATTTATAATGGATGGTTAAATAATATGATCTAATATTTCGTATATAATTAAATATATTACTTATGCAAAATGATTATTTTTGTATTTAACAGCATTGAAGCTACTATATACCAAAACACAAATGGTAATTGATATGAAAAATGTATGTCTTATGGTATTTGTATTTACCGTATTATTTTTATGTGCTTACAAACATTTTCAAGACTGTGATCAATTTGTTTCATCCAATAACATCTTTTTAGTAATATTCACTCTATCCACAAACGTTTACCCACAATTTGTATTGCCTATTTCCGGATTGGACAGTGATATATTGGGGTAAGTAGTAAAGTAATATTGTCGTATTAATTAATTCCTTACCGTCACGCCTGTCCATATACAACTTTGCTAGCTCAGGGAGAATGGGGGGTTCTTCTAAGAGACAGGCCAAGTAGAAGGGAAAGATTTTGAGTAGTTATCACCCAAATAAAAATAAATGTTTCCAAGTTCATCAATAGTAGCTAGGGATTAGGGCGCCACCTTATTGACCTAAGAATGGCAGGACTCCAACAAGGAAACTTTCCTGCAGGTTTAAGATGTACTTATGACTTTGTAAAAGTTCCGTCCTAGCACTATACCACGAACTGTGTAAATAAATATTTCTCCCTGTAGTTAGCCAGGAGTTTAAAACAAAAAGAAAACTGTTAAACTAAACACAACTACCTAAAAACAAAAAAAAAAAAAAAATACTTATCTTCGTCACCAAATTTAAAAACACAACATTTTAGTGTGAACTAAAAAAACTGAACTGAATAAAATGATATGAATAAATTAAGTTAAATAAATAACAGCTGATCATATGTTTTCAAATCGATCGTTCACACATAACAGTTTTACCTTAAAGTAACTGTAATATAATTTTATGTGTAGCATAAAATTGAAATGTCCCATAACCTGTATCTTTTCAAATTAATTGTAAAACTTTTTTAATTCATTACAGATGCAATACAAGACGATCTAAAATAATGTAACTGGTTTTCAATTAAACTATCATTGTTAATTAATATATCAAAATAGAATGACACTTATTACCGTATAAATATTTAAGTAGTGTAATAGTGAGTGAAAATATTACTACCAGTATTTGTACGAGCAGATAGAAAAAAACTGTGAATTTTTATAAAAAACATGTTCAATATGACATAATGTTTATATGCCTTCTTGCAATAACCTTAAATCCTATTAATAAATATGTTTAAGAAGCGTATATATTAGTTTACTTTGATATAACACTAAAACATGTGATAATTACAACGATATTATTATAAAACTGTTTCGATAGTTTAAGGAGGTAAGTAAGATTTCGATATTTTTACATATAACCAATCGCAACGAAAAACCACGCAATCAACCAACCAACTGCCTCATTACAATAGTTAATGATCAATATACATCATTTGTACCAGAGGACGGAATTGTTTAAGTACAAACTACAATTGGCGTCAATCCAATATTAGTGTTAGTCGATTAAGTAATTGTATTCGTACCACACTACTATTCGTACCGCACTACTATTCGTACTGCACTACTATTCGTACCACACTACTATTCGTACCGCACTACTATTCGTACCGCACTACTATTCGTACCACACTACTATTCGTACCGCACTACTATTCGTACCGCACTACTATTCGTACCACACTACTATTCGTACCACACTACTATTCGTACCACACTACTATTCGTATCGCACTACTATTCGTACCACACTACTATTCGTACCACACTACTATTCGTACCACACTACTATTCGTACCGCACTACTATTCGTACCACACTACTATTCGTACCGCACTACTATTCGTACCACACTACTATTCGTACCACACTACTATTCGTACCACACTACTATTCGTACCACACTACTATTCGTACCGCACTACTATTCGTACCGCACTACTATTCGTACCGCACTACTATTCGTACCGCACTACTATTCGTACCACACTACTATTAGTACCACACTACTATTCGTACCACACTACTATTCGTACCGCACTACTATTCGTACCACACTACTATTCGTACCGCACTACTATTCGTACCACACTACTATTCGTACCGCACTACTATTCGTACCGCACTACTATTCGTACCACACTACTATTAGTACCACACTACTATTCGTACCACACTACTATTCGTACCGCACTACTATTCGTACCGCACTACTATTCGTACCACACTACTATTCGTACCACACTACTATTCGTACCGCACTACTATTCGTACCGCACTACTATTCGTACCACACTACTATTCGTACCGCACTACTATTCGTACCGCACTACTATTCGTACCACACTACTATTCGTACCACACTACTATTCGTACCGCACTACTATTCGTACCACACTACTATTCGTACGAACAAATTCAAAATAACAATAAAACTTTAGATAAATATTTATGAGAGACACGTTCTTAACACATACTCCTTCTCTGTTTCCTTGCAGTAAGATCCAACCTATTTATGGTAGTATTTTGAAAGTTATACGCGTTTGTTTAGATTCTCATGATATTAAAAAATGGGATAGTTGCTAATAATTTAAAAAAAGTTTATTTATTTAAAAATTAATTAATTTTTGATTGTTTGAAGTACAACAAATCTCTATGATAGGATATACAATGAATGAAACTATTCAGTACATTAAAATAGCTAATGAACATTATACGGCAAATTCATCAGAAGTCGTAATAGTTTTAGCACAAACTCCAATTGTCTTGATACATGGTTTGTTGACTCTTTTGTTTAGTGAAACTAGACTACTATGTACTAGACTACTATGTACATATATACAATTGATTACTTTATTCATCAGTACTCATTATTATAGTGTTTCCTTCATTATAAGACTATGTATGATTATTTCTAAAACAACAGTTTAACTAGTTATAAAGTTTTATATTTATTTCAAGGTCATGTTATGTATTCTTTACCATAGTTTTCCTAATATTAAATAATGTCATGATACAAACTAGCAGTTATCTACAATTTGATTATTATTTATGTGTTCAAAACAGGCAACACAGTTCGTAGTGAAATAAATTGTATATTTTCTGTTATTAATACACTATAATAGTACCAAATACAAGTTAAGTGTTAGAGAGGGCTTCTTAGCCCTAACTTCACCTGGTAAAAAAGACGAAATTTAACTTTTTATTAAACTGTACCTATAGATCAAGAAGGTTTCTTTACTGTCGATAATAAGCTTTATTATTAGGTAACGTTTTTGGGTGGATTGATCTTTGTTACTCATGTTTTGACTGAATAAAGAACTTCCAATATTATGTAATTCCAACAAATATAAAGAGTTGATGCAACAAGTTTCCTTATCGGAAGTAATGTTTTGGAAGTATGTTAGTTGATTATAGTTTATTGTATTATATGCCTGTTTTATTGATTACTCAAATATACACATATCTACAAAAACACATGGATTAGGCAAAAATAGTGATTGAACACATTCAAAAGATGAATTATGTAATTAAATTAGTCATGCATACGTTTGCTTTGCTTAAAAAAGCTTAACAATTTACGTTATCCAGTACAAACTCTGTTTATTAAATGGCAATGATCATGTCGTGTCTATTATTCATGACATGCAACTTTCACTTCCAGATTCCTCTCCCCCTCCACACTATAATCAAACTGCCAACATTGCAAGATCCAAGGAGTACATTGTTTTTAAAGTTATATAATTAATATTTTATAAATTTTTGTTGTTGTTTTTTATCCTGTGAGTTTGTTTTGTTATTGTTAGAGCTATTATGGATTATTTATTTTTGTTTGGATTATATATGATGTTATTCTTTGTTTCATTTCACAATTGTTCATTTTCTGTATAATATATATTTGTTATGATTTTTGTATGGTTTATATTTGTTGTAATATTTTGTATAGTATATATTTGTTGTAGTTTTTTGTCATAGTATATATATGTTGCTAATTTGTTGAATATTTATATCCGTATTTATTTTTCCACAAATAATTAATCCTCTATTTTCATCAGTACGGCTGTATTAAGTTTGAAACATATTGTTTCTTTTTATATATTCATTTGTATAATGTTCCCATCAATCAACACACAATTTTACAAATATCAAAATATTTTATTATCAATAAAAAATATTAATAACATATATATGTACATACGTCTGTAATAATTGAGTTTGTGAGAAGGGCAAGAGTGTAGGGTACCTTAAATGTGACGTAGTACGGCATCAGGGCTATTACAATACCATTGTAGATGTTTTTCAACAAATAAGGGTATATTAAGGATTGACCCACCTCACACACACAAACGCACATGCACACACGCGCGCACACACACACGCACATGCACACACGCGCGCACACACACACGCACACACGCGCATGCACACGCACATGCACACGTACACGCACACGCGCACGCGCACACACACACACACACACACACACACACACACACACACACACACACACACACACACACACACACACACACACACACACACAAACACACACACACACACACACACACACACACACACACACACACACACACACACACACACACACACACACACACACACACACACACACACACACACACACACACACACACACACACACTTTGGAAAAAATATATTTTAAAAACAAGTTGTAATTAGTAATTATACATTAGCATTCGATAATTTACTAAATGAATTGTAAAAAATGAAGCTTATCTTTCAAATTGCCTTTAGGCTAAAAAGATTAATAGACATTGCTGTGTAAGAGATTTACGCAATCGAGAAAATATAGTAATAATAATATTATTGACACTATTTATTATTAGTTAATAAGGTACGTTTAAGTAAATGACTTATGAAGACAAGTCAAACAGTACCTAAACTGCAGCTGGAAATATTATTATACACCTTTTAATTTCTATGTAAATAATTATTCTTAATAGTGCATAGTTTATTATAATTGGCGTAATGTAAAAAACGAATTATGAAAGAAAAAAATAATTAAATTATAATATACATAAAACTTCAGAGTATAATCAACTATGTAATAAAACTAAGTATATACTAACGTTATGTATTTAGATTTTTTTAACGTTAAAACCAAAAGTTTACGTTATAGTATAGAAACTATCACTAATTACTAACCGTATAGTTTATGATATAAACTATAGTATAAATGACCTGTTACTTAAACTGTTGCAGTCTAACAAAGTAAACACAATATAATTATAATATTATTATATGTGAGAAGTGATAATAAATGTAGTGTGAGTTAATTCCAATCACAGTTCCTTATTATTATTTTTTATACTGGTTGTTTATAAACGCAATGTTATAAAAACAAATGTCCTTTACAATCTAACATTTTGAATTACAAAATATGTAACAACAGCATTCAGAATAATTTTTATTGTTGTCAGCCCCAAAAAACAATGTATTAAACAAAACATAAGGCAGCATTGTGGTAATGAAATAACTATTCTGGTGTCGAATAACAATGACAATTCCAATAATTGAGAGACGTGACGTAATGGCTCTGTAATTAATTAGGTTTCAAAGCACCGATGCCACCACAGGAATATATTTTGGGATTTTACTTGTGTATATACATTTGTTGTATGTTTTTTGTAAACTTTAACTGCATAGCCAAATAATTTTAGTCGTTAAAATACTGTTATTATAGGTTATTACAGTGAACCAACGAGCTCGTTTATTGTACGCCGTTTAGTATGTTATGTTCAAAGTTGAAAACTGTTAATGTTACTTAAAGTGTTACTGATTAAATATTCCAAGAGTTTTACCTATACGACGAATGTTCAATAAATATTATTAATACTGTTTTAGGAATAATATTGTACCTCATACAAGTAAACTAACAGCTCAAAAATTTGAACTTACACATTTATCAGGTTTTCTATTACAATCCACATATTAATAAACTATACCAAATATCAGGTCTCAAAAATAGTAGTTTTTACAACAACTTTATGTATGAAAAACTCATATAAATTCATTGTTTATCCCCTAGACAGTAATATTTATATAAAATAGATGTCACCTACTGTATATCAGATAGTCCAAAACGTTTGTATATTAAAAATTACTGTGCAGACATAATTCGTTTACAACTTGATTCCCAAAGAGAATGTGTCAAAATGAAAATATAATACACATAATTTATTTAATTTGGACTCATCCTTTGAGGATTTTGACGTAAGGGTTTTGACGGAACATGTGTGCCCAAGATTTTTAAGGAAATAAAGTTTCTCTAAATATCTGATAACATTTAAAGTTTATTTTATGTCCATTTTAGTTGCTCTAAAATACGTGTTGTGCGCTTCGTAAAGGTATGATACTTAAAGTCCCACCTCTGGACTGAACGAAGTGAATGGCACTATTTAAAAATAAAATTCAATTTCAAAATTAGTTATATTTAATCCCAGTACATTTTGTATGAATTAAAAATAATACCTCATTTTAATAAATATATAACACGTTTATATTTATGATTATTATTTATATCCTAAAAAGTAATTGTAGTATAAACAGTTTATTTTATATCCTTGAGAAACAAACTATGTTTAATAGAATTTAATTCAAATGTGAACGTTTCTAAAGTTGAACAATCGTTGGCATTAACAATTAACATGTTGTAACCAAACAAAAATCGACTATTTTTATTTAATAACATTTTTCGAGCTAACCTATGTACAATAGTTTTTTGAAATTTAAGAAAAAATAAATGAATATTAATAAACCCAAGATATTGCAGTATGTTTGTTTTAATAGATAAAACAACACTGTTTATGAGATGATCCAGAATAATGTATTATTATTGCGTTTCTTCTTATCAACTACTTACCACACTATCCCAACCACTTGTTTACTTGGCTTTTTTTATACACAATTATCAAACATTCCTGATTTAAAAAATATTCTAAATAAAAGCTAAATGACGTTGGGAACACGAAGTTTTAACTTATTAGGCCTAATAATATTCACCTCCGCGTTTGGTTTGTGCTAATTATAATAAATATGATACTGGTTACGTAATGTTGGCCTGAGGTAGTTTCCTGTTATGTTTGTATCACCCAGATGTCAGCATCGAGTATTGCATATTTTGGTAAATAGTGTACGTCACATCATGTTATTACAATATACTTACACTCAGCTTTATAAACGAGCTGTAAATTCCGAACAGACTTCTTTATTGTAAACATACATCTGTTAACTGTATACGTAGTATTACGTGAATTTCTGACACATTTCTTTGATATAGTCTAAAAGTTTTAATATAAAAGCTAATTGTGGATTGCTTAAATTAAAAAATAAATCCACAAATTTAATAATTATTTCTTTTTAATATACGATATACATTACCATACTGACTAAAAGTAGCAAATTCTTATCACCAGGGATTTACATTTTTATAGTGATATCTTTGGAACATTCTATGAGTAAAAAGTTAACAGTGATGTTTTAAATAAAATTATTTAATTATTCATGCACAGCCTTCCATGGTTGTCACTGTTACTAACAAAATCCTGGTCTTTGGGGTTAGTTTGCACGAGTAGGTTATGCACATTATGTACAATCCTTGCCGACATGTCAGTGAACGTTCAAGGCAAGACGATCACTGTTATTCACAGAACACGACGATAGGGTCAGTCTTGTACATTGGGCAACGTGGAAACCAATTTCAAGCAAATTATAAGTACAGTGCTTAACAGGAGGTCAGCTGTTCCTGCGCTTCAGAGAAAGCCGAGAACATTCTAGAAGAGGCTGGAGCCGTGGATGTGACAAAGTGCACCAACAACAAACTGAGTCAGTTTAGGTGGGACATATTGTCATTGGGACACTTTTTCCGGAGAGTGCAAATTTCCAACGTGATCCAGGTCAAGGCTAAACTTTATATTAACCATACTAGACCTAGGTATATTTCTTATAATCAACATATCTACAGATATATATGGATGGTCAAGTGAACTAACCCATGGATGTGTATTATGTGGCTGACTCTTACTACGAAGTCAATGACAGTACATTTGGACTAGAAATTAAAAACTTCAACTACGATAAGAGGCATGGTACTATTTTACACTCCGATTAGACTTAAGCACTTGACTTACTCGATAACTATTTATGAGCTTTAAAGAATATTAAAAGAGTAGAGAAGATGAAAACCAGGAGACATATATTTCCCTGTTGCATAATACAGGATGAAATATTTATAGAAAATGATGAACATGCACTTTAAGCGACTTGAATTCGGTTTTGTATCATTTTCCATAACATTTGGAGTTAGATGGAAGTCAACGCTAATTTCAATAATATACAATGTCCGAAAATAATTAACCTACATTCTCTTTGCTGATATATTCATGTTATTTTCATCAATCAATGTTCAATTTAGAATTATAAACAAATAATGTACTTATTAATTGTGTTATTTTACTTATTATTTAAATGCCTTATGTATTATTTTACTTGTACAGTAAAATTCAAAATGTAAAATAGTTCAGTTTGTCTTTTTCTGACAGAGACAACCTGGTCTACATTACGCAGTGCTTCAGTTGGCCGTTGGGACACTTTGTCCGCATCCTGCAAAATTCCAAGGTGGTCTAGGTTGTCCTTTTGTGAACGGACAAACGGGACCTCATTTCTGAGTGCCTCAATCTGTTTTTGGGTGACTTTGTCTTTGTCTCACTTTGTCCTTGCAGTATTTAAAAAGATGGTCCAGTTTGTCATTGGGACACTTTTTCCACGTCACCCGGAATCAAGGAGGACTGTACATTAATTGTATGAAGGTCACCAAAACACCCTGTCCATCATTAAGCGTATATACCTTGGTACCTATTTGGGGAAATTAAAACAATAGAACCCGTTTTCTATTTCGTCTTAAAAAAAGCCATAAGAGTTATATTTTCCTTAAATAAACATCAATCCTGTAAAGAATTCTTTCAAAATTATAATGTTCTGACCTTTCCTTCTCTTTTTATTCTTGAAACTCTCACATTTTTAAAATTAAATTTCTCTGTCTTTTCCACTTTCTCTCTTCGTTAAAATCACAGTTTAAGAGTACCAAATCATTCTACTGCCTTCTTTGAGAAACATAACCTTTATAACTGCCTTACATTCCCACTTAAACTGGAGACTAACCACATAAAATTTAAGAAACAACTAAAAAGCCTTCTGCTCGACCTTTGTTGTTACAGCGTCCATGAGTTTCTACCTGAAATAATTCTGATTTACTGTGATTGTTGCAAACTTTGAAATATAAATAAATTGTTTTTGTTTTAAATTTTCACATGATGTAGTCTAAGTTGATTATTGTTTTGTTGCATTTAATATGACTTGGCTAATTCGTGTATATATGTTTACTGGCTTAATAAACGATTTGATTTGATATACAATCTACGAGCCCAGCCCGTCCGTGCCAGTCGAGTTCTGTGAATAACAGTGTTCATATTGTCTTGAATATGGTTGACTGTAATGTCACCGAAACGTCGGCAATGTTTTAAAACGTGGTCGAACGCCAAATACTAAGATGTTGTTATCAATAATATCTTTATAGCTCAGTAATGATGAGAGATGTAAAATAATTAAGATACTTTACGTTTTTATTCAATTAAATACATGTTATACCAGATGAAGAAATGTAATACACTGACAATTAAATTGCTTAACTACAGTAAACCATAAGTGATATTATTTATTACCACCTAAACTGTTATTTACCAGTAACCATATTTATTAACCGTATAATATACTGAGGCAACATGTGATTCAAGTTACAATATACTGGTGTCTTATTTATTTATGAATTTTACTTAATCTTTCCATTTTATTTAATTTCAAATATTTTCTGGTAAAGTATACTCAATATATTAGTATATTTCGTACTTTAAAAGTTGTGTAGTATAATTTAAAACAACGCTTTAATAATTCGGTCATGATAATATTTCCACTCTATTTTTACATTATAATTTTTTGTCATGTTTTTATTGTTTTTTTAATTGAAAAAAACCTCAATGACTTTCTTTTAAAGTATAAACATCTTTTATAAACGCCATTGTAACCAATTATTCCAGGAATAAATAGTTGAATGTTTGAACCGTTACAGATATACGGCACAACAAAAAAGAGATTTCACTCACTACATATTGCATTTAAAAAACTATATGCATTATTGTTGATTTGTTTTTAAAGAAACCTTTAAGAACAAAGGCTGTTCATGGATTAGATGAATCTATTACTCTAAATGTCTTTTTCTTTTATGATACTAAAGTATGTTTGAGTATAATATTTTATAAAATAAGAAACTAAAATACGTAATAACCTGTGGTGACCTACATCCACAAAACACTCCTATCAAGGTAAAAACAGGATTTCTGTTTAGGTCTAAGCACAACTTGACTAAGGTAACAACAAATATAACTAGGTTTAATAAGACCTGTTGTTAAAATATAATAAGTAAATTACAATGTGGTCAAATCATCGTATTTGAAAAAATACTCTATTTATGTACAAAAATCTAATCAGCCGTAGAGTATGTATAAATTGTAAAAACTGTTGTCATTTACAATTTGTATCAGAGCGCAGGTGACTAGGGAAGTTACTCCAAGCGTGGTACCATTTATCAGCTGATTGTCTGCTCACAGCTGGTCACAACAATACACCAGCAACATTGTCAATAGCTCCTGATCTGAATACGAAGCGGTCACAAAAGAATCAATTTTTTACATCCTAGTAAGGCAATTTGTCTTCAAATACAAATAAAATTTTACTAATGCTGTTAGTGTATTCCATATGGATGGATTTAGGTATACTGATTTATTTAGGCCCAGTTATAGTTTTATATTTAATGTCTGTTAATAAAAATTGTTTACCAAACTAAATATTGTACTAAATATAATATTTTTACAAAGTATGAAAATAAATTAGATTATGCATTAATGATTATTGTTTAGTAAAAATTGTACTTTTAAACATGAACTTACTACCTTGATAATGCAGATTAATAAAAAAATTCCTTATACAGTAATATTCTTTGATCTGTTATCCAGATTATAGTGTTGATCTGAATATTACATCTTAAATATAGATTTCAATTAAATATTTTTAGTAAATAACAATAAAAATTTAGGATGAGCTTTTAGTGGGATTAATAATTTCACCGGTCGATTCTCTTCGTTGAAGTAGCCACAACATTCTTACGGTTTCAGTCTGACTTTAGATTTGCCATATTTTTTTTTTTTTTTTTTACAATTAATATTTGTACACTTGTTCTAAGAATACCGTACACCAATTAAAGGACAATTAAACTTACAGTAATCTTATGATTCT
This sequence comes from Stictocephala bisonia, assembly GCA_035578905.1. Classification (NCBI taxonomy): domain Eukaryota; kingdom Metazoa; phylum Arthropoda; class Insecta; order Hemiptera; family Membracidae; genus Stictocephala; species Stictocephala bisonia. Next base: position 1,873,709 of record JAQJVL010000048.1, read on the forward strand.
TTGAAATCAATTTATAATTGTAAAGTTTAAGTCTTTCTAACTTTATAATTGTAAAGTTGAAATATAAGTCTTTCTTTATTTAATGTTACCACGCAATTATAATTATTCAATTATAATTATGCCTATTTATATACATCATCTCGTTATTTAATAATTTTAAATTTTATATAGTAAAAGAGTATTGTTCGTTGAATAGATGAAAACAATATAACATAATAATGAAATTTCTCTATTTTTTTATTCATTATATCCATTCATTCTATATAGATTTGTTAAAAAATCAACTTGGGATACAAAATATTTAAATAAAATAGCTGTGCAGGTCATTAAACAGTATTCTTTTAAAATTGAATTAGATGCCGCAACTATTGGATCAATTGGTATTTTCTTGGTTATACATGTTTTTATTTATTTTCTTTTTTTTTAATGTGTGGAACAGTTTTACAAAATAACGTTCAACCAACCAATGAAATCTTGACTTGGCGAAGACTATGTCCCTGCAATGTTACTGAAAGCTGTTAGTATTAGAGTAATTATTTTCCTAACAGAATATTTTCTTATTGATAATATGTTTTCTGAAGTATTTGGTTAAAAATGGAGGGTCCTATTATTTAGGCCCTAGTTTAATGTTTTAAACTGTATGGTGAGATTGGAGTTTATTTTTACTACGTAAACAGCAATCCGAGGATTAGGAAAAGATATAGTAAAATTGGTGTGAGCCGTAAAAGTAGTATCGAAACCTTTACTCAAAGGACTAAATTTAGACTCTTGTGACAAAAGAATCTCCTCAGAGACTTGATTTGTTTGTTGGATTAAACAACAGAATCATTGTGATTTCGTAAAAACAAATGTGTCTAAAAATAAGCGTTCATTCACGTGAGCTATACGTTTCAACTTAATTCAGAAACTCTTTTTAAGGCATATACACTCATTATGATTGGCTACAATCATCATAATGGTGACTGCTATAATATCTTAAATATTAAAAGTATTTTAATAAGTTGGCTTATACACCATAAGCCATGTTCTAATCTTGCATGTGGCACAGTACAATTGCATTGCGCCAACCATTCGGTCGTACTTCTTAACTGCTTTTAGAATTTCACATCTTAAACTTCTTTTAACTTTAAATGGCAATAATGATCTCCTTGACAACTTGACACTGAGTTTATGTTATTTGATTGTTTTCCACGTCGATATTGACACACTATTTATTCATTCAAAGACCGATGGTGTGTACAAAGCCATTACGTGGATAGGAAGCGGAGAAATTGTTCGTTAGCCATGATTATTTTAATATATTTAATCAGGGTTATTGCATTGCTGTGCTACACACTTGGATGACTCAAAGTGGGTAATTTAGTAGATTTACTTAGACACTTTTAAACCAAGGAAGGATATTTTTGTAATCTTTTCTACAGAGGGGACATTTACCAGTCACGTAACAAAATACTACCAGTGTATCATGATCAAGTGTTTTGCAACTGTTTGAAGGTGTATACATATGTTATATAATATCGATAGTCAATATAAATCGTATCGAATACGATGTTTACACACAAGTACTTACATATAGTGAGATATAGTTTGATATCCAGGATCGTAATTTGATTTAGCTTCAACCAACATTGTTTTATATTTTAATTTAAAATATGCCTTTCTAATGTTTAATAAATTACTATTTAACTGTGTAGTATTTTATACCTAAATTGCGTTTAAACTAATTAATTGTTTAGAACTCAGTAAAAAATTAAATTAGCTCTTTTATGAATTCATAAATAACGATAAGTTATACGTGTTATTGTCCAAGAAGTAAGGCTTTTTATAAGTGAATATGTGGATTAACATGCATTATAATATGACTTAATAGGACGAGGAAGATAGTATAAAAATGTTAGATATAAAATTAGAAAAGGAGTTTTACATCTTATCTAATTAAGCAGCTGGTTGTTTAAATATATCGTTTGTATGTCTTGTAGAAAACACATGTTTCGACAATTGGAAAGTATTAATAATGTTGAAATTACTCACAACTTTCACAATTTTTGCCTCGTGCAATGGTCATTGAAGAAAACATTTTACATGCGAAAATGTTTTGAGTGATGAACATTCTTTTTTAAGATAATAATTATTTCTTAATTTATAATAATTACTTGCTATACCCTAAAGGTTTGACAAAAATTGGTAGCGTAGTTGGTTCAATCTATGCTAAAGGTTCTCAGTTCGATCCCAATCAGAGTAAATACATTTTGAGAAGGATCAGCAGATAGTCACTGGCTGTTCATTTGTCATTGGGCTATTAATTAACGACACATTAATTAAAAAAAACATTAATTTTTCATTTATTTTACTTGAGCTAGACGATTCCAGTCCCTAATTTGATACCTAATTCAACTACATAGGTCAGGTATAAGTGTTATTTATGGATAAGCAAATATTATTTAAGTAGCCATAAATTATCTACATTTTTGTTTGTTATAGATGTTTTTTTGTTCTAAAGATTTATACAGAAAAACCAATAGCTGGTTTAAGAAAGATTCTTTTGGTACAAAAACCAATCATTATGCTCACAAATGCTTAATTTTCCTAGGAAAATATATTTTAATTATGTGATAAGATTACAGAACCTAAAAAATAAATTATGTAAAGTGTAATATAAATTTACAACAAGAATTAAATATTTAACTGTGTTTCTTTTGTGTCTTTAGCTATGTATTTTACTTTATCTATTCAAATATAAAAGATAGGTGGATAAAAGATAGAAACGCTTCCACAAAAAATTTATGTTTTCCATAGATAATTTGATAATTAAATGTTTTTAGCAATTGTATTCCATAAAGTACAATTTTTGATCTGAATAATTTACTTAAAACCGTTTAATAGGGGAGAAATAATAATGATCCAATTAGTTACGTTGAAATTCAAATGACTGCTACTCTGGAAAATATAAACTTTTTGATTTCTGGTTTGCGGCAATTAATTTCTATTAAATAGACCTTTCATTTGATACCAAAGTCAACTTAAGCTTTTCGTTCAACCCCTCGTAGGCCGCTTCCCTGAAAAGATTAAATGTCACCAATGGCGGCAAAAAGTGTTTTCTTTACAACCATAAATGGTTTGTATAAATTTAATGTTTACCAGTGAAGTTATACAAAAGCTGTAAATGCGTTTCCATATTTTTTCCACCCTGTCTACGTAGTGTGTGTCAATATTTTTTCCATCCTGTATACGTAGTGTGTCAATATTTTTTCCACCCTGTCTACGTAGTGTGTCAATAGTTTTTCCATCCTGTATACGTAGTGTGTCAATATTTTTTCCACCCTGTCTACGTAGTGTGTGTCAATATTTTTTCCATCCTGTATACGTAGTGTGTCAATATTTTTTCCACCCTGTCTACGTAGTGTGTCAATATTTTTTCCATCATGTATACGTAGTGTGTCAATATTTTTTCCACCCTGTCTACGTAGTGTGTGTCAATATTTTTTCCATCCTGTATACGTAGTGTGTCAATATTTTTTCCACCCTGTCTACGTAGTGTGTGTCAATATTTTTTCCATCCTGTATACGTAGTGTGTCAATATTTTTTCCACCCTGTCTACGTAGTGTGTCAATATTTTTACCACCCTGTATTTGTAGTGTGTCAATATTTGTTTCACCCTGTATACGTAGTTAGTCAATATTTTTTCCACCATGTATACGTAGTGTTTCAACATTTGTTCCACCCTGTATACGTAGTTTGTCAATATTGTTTCCACCATAAATACGTAGTGTTTCAACATTTGTTCCACCCTGTATACGTAGTTTGTCAATATTTTTTCCACCATGATTACGTAGTGTTTCAACATTTGTTCCACCCTGTATACGTAGTTTGTCAATATTTTTCCACCATGTATACGTAGTGTTTCAACATTTGTTCCACCCTGTATACGTAGTGTTTCAATATTTGTTTCACCCAGTATACGTAGTTTGTCAATATTTTTTCCACCATGTATACGTAGTGTTTCAATATTTGTTCCACCCAGTATACGTAGTTTGTCAATATTTTTTCCACCATGTATACGTAGTGTTTCAACATTTGTTCCACCATGTATACGTAGTGTTTCAATATTTGTTTCACCCAGTATACGTAGTTTGTCAATATTTTTTCCACCATGTATACGTAGTGTTTCAATATTTGTTTCACCCAGTATACGTAGTTTGTCAATATTTTTTCCACCATGTATACGTAGTGTTTCAACATTTTTTCCACCCTGTATACGTAGTTTGTCAATATTTTTTCCACCATGTATACGTAGTGTTTCAATATTTGTTTCACCCTGTATACGTAGTTTGTCAATATTTTTTCCACCATGTATACGTAGTGTTTCAACATTTGTTCCACCATGTATACGTAGTGTTTCAATATTTGTTTCACCCAGTATACGTAGTTTGTCAATATTTTTTCCACCCTGTCTACGTAGTGTGTCAATATTTTTTCCACCCTGTCTACGTAGTGTTTCAACATTTGTTCCACCCTGTATACGTAGTTTGTCAATATTTTTTCCACCATGTATACGTAGTGTTTCAACATTTTTTCCACCCTGTATATGTAGTGTGTCAATATTTTTTCCACCATGTATACGTAGTGTTTCAACATTTGTTCCACCCTGTCTACGTAGTTTGTCAATATTTTTTCCACCCTTTATACGTAGTATGTCAATATTTGTTCCACCCTAAATACATAACAATAAATATTTTATTTATAAATTATACTTGGAATTATCTAAGGAAGAATAACTCTCCTAACAAAAATACGGAGGCACTAAACTAACTAATATTGTTGTACAGGCTAGAACTGGGTGGCTTTATTGCATTTGACCTGAGGTAACATAGTTATAGAACAGGGTCTGTTACCTTAGGCAGTTGGCGTCATTATATTACCGATAGAAACTAAAACCAACCTAAATAGCATTCAAGTATAATTACTTTATCTTAAACGTTTTATTCATATTATAAAAGCTTCAAATACTTATAATAATCTTTATTCAGTTCTTCCAAATTGCTTGAAATTGTATTGCAATTTCATTACTTATAGTCACATTTATTGGATTAAGAATTGGTAATTTTTTAATATTTATATTTCCTGCTGTGTTATTTATTCATTTTTTTTAAACACATTTATTGGATTAAGAATTGGTAATTTTTGAATATTTATATTTCCTGCTGTGTTATTTATTCATTTTTTTATTAATGACATAAATAAATAATATAGCAATAAATATATTGTTTCAAAAATAACAAATTGTTAAGCTTGATGATTTGACTATAAGTCATGAAGTTGCAATACGTTTTGAGTGTTTTGGAAGAGCAAATTACGGATTAATCAAGTATTGTAACTTTTTATAAGATGAATAACAGGTGTTTTAACATTTGAAATAATTATATTCAGTTGGAAGGCTACAAAGAATAAAAATAAAAACCATTTATTCAAGTTTTCATTTGTATTACAGTTTTAACTATACATAAATTTACTTTTAGATTTTCTAACACTTTAAATAATTAATAACTTAATTAATGAACTATTAATATGAGTACAAGTTAATGAATATGTTTTTTAATTTTAGACCTTGTAACACTTATATTTAATGAAATTTAAATATAAGTACAAGCTAATGAACTTATTTAACTTAACGATTACTAAAGTTAGTTAACTTGAATACTATAATTATGTTCAGTTCCAAATTATTTTCTATTTCAGCATTAGCGTGCAAAAACTGAATTCAGGAATAAAAATACACATAAACGATTTACCTAAAAACTATTAAAATGCATCGATACAAAACAGTTTATTATTAATATACATCATAGTCATTCCTGAAATATATCTATATTATATTGTAGGGGAGAAATAATCGCTTCAATAAATAAATCTTTAATTTTTTACTGTAACTATAAACCACGACATTAATGTTGCTATACATACAGTTTGAACAGAGTTCTCTTGTTCTCTATTTAAGCTTGCTTCTGGCCAAAGTTGTTTTCCGAGCGGCTCACTGAACCGTTGTTTGCATTGTTAGTCTTGTCTCAAACATTTGATTTGTTTCACATGTTTTCTTGCTATACGTATAATTCGCAACAATGTAAGCATTGTAAATTGTTGTCGATAAAACTTCGCAGCAGTTTTTGTCTCTAACCCGAACAAAGAATCCACTCTACTTATAAACAGACTTTTCCCTCTTTGAGGTGTAAGCTCTCAAAGGAAGCCGTTTAATTACGAGTATGAAATGAGAGTGATCCATCAGTGTTCCACTCATGCAGTCTACTCAGTTCTTACACTTGTATCGTGCTGTGGGTTGTTGTTGTTTTGTCCCTCGTATGTTGTTGAATAACGTTTCACTGGCTAAACTTAAATATAAAAATACTTGTAACCCTGGTCTGTATTTGTGATATGTAACAAGTAAGCTACACTAAATGGGAGTGAGATGAGATCTATCAACTAGTTAGTAACTACATGTGATCTATCAACTACCATGAAGTAGATCTCAACTACGTGTGATCTATCAACTACCAAAAGATAGCCTTTGTGTATAGCTAGTAATGAGATATGAAAACATCTTAAATATGAGTTTTTTAACTTTATCAGAAAATATGTTGATTGGAATTTTGAGCATAATCTGTCTTTTTAAGAAAGTGATGAACTATTAACACTCCATTAATATGTTACTATTCTATTCTATCCGTTCCTCTCGCTCTAAGTCTGAAAAACATTTTATTTTAAGGATTTTTATTTATACTCTCAACACTCGGAGAATTATGTTTCGTTGTTTCATTACATTCTGGTACATTTATATCTATATATTTTATTTCGAAAGGCGAATCGGTTGCGTCAAAACTCCAAGCGCTACACTCCACCTACGGCCTTTGGAAATAGCTCATTTTAAATCTCTGATATTTTAGATGGCGGGAAAAATGAGTTTTGCAATTCACCTTTAGGGCTTCGCCCCATTGGCCTTCAAAGTTCCCATGTTAATTTTATGTGAAGAGGGTTTCTAAATCTTCTTTTGATTAATTTAGTCCAGCTGTCAATAAGACAAATTAAATATTCCAGCTGTTAATGTTTTATACTCTAATTAACTAGGCACAAGGCCAAACAAGGTACAGTAAACACCAACCAAGCTGGTGTTTACCTGAACAAACCAGTCTTTAAACATGGGCAACTTTGCATTTAGTAGAGTAATCCCCAGACGGAAATAAAATTGTTTATTAAAATTACAGTCGACCAAAACAACGAAATAAACAATCCCAACACAAAACTTAAACTGCACAGAGACCTTTTTAACACAACAATAATACTTGATTAATCTTTATATATGATAATGAGTTTTACAAAACTATAAATAATTAAATGATATGCGTTAAATATTTAACAGCAACATTTTAGTTTTATTTGTATAGGGGCTTTTTCCCCAACAAGCCACTAGTTCATCTTTATTTTACAGCATACCTTTCTGTCAAAATGATTGATCCTAATGTTATTTTTTTTTTCGCCAATTTTTGTTTGTCATTATTCCCTGAGTTACAAAAATAAAAATTGAGCCTAGATACTTGTTTTTAAATTCATAGAAATATCATCTGAAACAACTTGTTGTTAACAAACAACAAACATTACGTCATAAATAAACTTTTGACAGGTTGTTAATAATTTATTTAGTGAATTCTTGTTAAGCCTCTTAGAACTTCGCTCTCTAACGATTCCTCTATATTAAAGTTCTGTACTATTCCCTTAACATTTAATTTCCAATTTTTTTATGAATATTCTCATTACCTGTCCAAAGGTATCCTGTTGAATTGTGTATACTAATTAGTGGAAAACATTATCAACATATTACTCTATTATTGTTTCAAAATGGAGTAATGGACCATACTAGTTGTTAAATTGGAAATGGTTTCAAAAAAAAAATAAATAAATCTATATAAAATGTAGTAAAAGTAGTTTTTATAAGCCGTAAATGTTATATCCACTTGTGTAACGTTCAAAATATGTTTAACTTTTATTTATTTATTTTCGAACAATTTGTCCTGTCAGATATACTGAACTATTGCATTATATTTTAAATATTTATGCCCCATATGTTATGGGAATCACTCTCTTACACTTACACATTTTTGTATTTGTTAATAATCATTTTTCAAATTCGCCACTATATATATTCTATGTTGGAGCATAATTTCGTCCCTTACTTGTCAACTGTAACAACATTTGAAACATGGAGAACTAAAAGTTTTCGTTAGTTTAACAGTATTCAATTTCAAATTGAGTACACTATGTTCTCCTAGATAACAAAGTTTTACAGCCTAGAAAAATCTGTAAGTCTACTCTTAGAGGCCGTAAGTTAACTAATTTGATTTACACGCACAGATTGAAAATCTAACCTTACCTAAAGATGAAGGAGGTAAGATAGAGCAAAAAGTCATAGGGCCAAAGTTGTAGATCGTCTAAAATAAGGCGCAGAAAATGGCGTTAAATTTGCTGTAGAACCATTTAGCCGTTACAGTTCAATTAGAAAAACGCTGTTTTTGGTATTTAAAATTGTTTGAACATAAAAGACTGCCGTCTTTGATATACTAAGAATTTTCCAACATCCCTTCTTATTGCACATCTGCAACATAAGACTTTGACTATACAAAATTTCAGCCTCGTAGGCTTAGCACTTTTTTAGTTATAGCGACGAGTGAGCGAGTCAGTGGTATTTGCCTTTTATAGTTATAGATTTAGATTGGTGACTAATGAATTTTGTTTTGCGAATATAAATAAATATATGTTTTATTTCAATCTAGAATTTAATATTGAAGCTGATTAACTTTAAATATACTATATCTTAATTTTTATCAATAATATTAATCCCGTATTTATAGCAGTATACATAATGCAAGGAAATAGAAAATTTGTTGAACAACCTAAAACTACCTCATATATCTAAATAAATTTATAAATTAATTTCTGAATGATTGCAAATTTTCCCTTTTACAAAAAAAATAATTTACAAAGTAAAAATATAATAAATGAATACATAAATATTTAGTTAAATTTAACGGAAAGACTGAAATTATGTATTCCATCAAATTAACATTTCTAGGACCTTTCCCTAATTGTAAATTTTATTTTATTGTATGTAGATACGTTGTTGTAGCTATCATTTTATGAGTAGATAAAATATTTCAAAAAGGTTAAGTATAATGGAAATGTTTAAAATTATTGGTACAATTACAACTACTTAAAAAGCCCACATATGACTTTTTACACTACCTGTATTCACTATAATTCTTTTTTTAAATGTTAAACGAAACTTACATATTTTATTATACTTTTGATGTAATGCGAATCCTTGATTTCGAAGATTATAAAGTTTAAATTTTAGAATTGTCTACAATTAGTCTATGATTGACCACACATTCAAGTATTATATGTGACGTATATTTAGTGCCATGCACAGGGATAAACAAGCAGCAGCCATGTTCAGTGTTCCAACAATAGCACACATTGTTGATAATCAAGCAAGCTTCGCCATACACGCCTGACTTCCATAGTACCCAACATACACTGTGTTGGACCAATAACCAAGTGATAACCAATAAATGAAAATACAGTAACTCAGGTACGAATTTTAAACTACTACAAAGTTATCTTAATTCGTTTTGGTTTGGAATTTTTAGATACTGAAGTACATTGATGTGTCCTAGCATATGATAACACGGGTTTGGTTGATATTATACCCAAATAATATTATAAATATATTTACTATAGTTAAATTGCTATGGAAGGTTGGCTGGGACGAATTCTAGTTAAGAACGTGTGCGGAACTAATTATATCAGCTGTGTTAATGTTGAAATATTATTTCAACTAAAAATAATTAGTTGTCTAGTGATGGGCTGAACTATGTGCTAGTATAAATATTCTTTCTGACAATATTAACTTTACATTGTTAGAAATAATTTACTTACTTAGAAAATAATTTTATCTCGTACATCCTACAATAGTAAACATTGAATTTTATGCACGAATTACTTAAACAGTTGGCAAAGAACCTAACATTTATGTTATTGTACATAAATGTTAGGTTTGAACAATACTAAGCGTTCCACCTCTGCAAAGTAACTTTCATCATCTAAGTCAGACAATGTAAACTTGCTGCTCTTTGGGGAAAATACCAACAACTGAGAGATCATCAAATAAATAAAGATGTTTAGAACATTGTAACTCCAGGTGATTAGATTATAAAAACATTCTGTGGAGACGAAATTTTTAAGACAATAAACAGATAAAATATATATTCCTTACATAACTATTGTAATGCATAACAGTATTCAATTATCTTACTAAAGAAATTTCCAACCACAGTAAAACTCTTAAACTTATAATGGTTCACACTATTTCACGTACAATATTACTAACCCACCAACCCGCCCATACACGTATAATATTACTGACCCACCCACCCGCCCATACACGTACAATATTACTGGCCCACCCACCCGCCCATACACGTACAATATTACTGTACAACAAAGAAATTATAATTAATATACTGAATGACTTAAGTAATGCTATTTTAACCTTTCAAGCATTTTATTAGATTACCTGTTTCATTTTTTAAAGAATATTTAAAAGTTAACGTTATAAATGAAGTTTACCAAGTGAAGTTTGGCTAAGAAGCCCTCTCTAATATTTTACTTGGGGGCTTAATGTGACTTCCAACCCAAGGAAGTGCCACTATATGACACGAAGTGACGCCTTGTATGCGCTTATATTTACTTCTAAATCCTGTGTAATATATCAAATTTAAAATTTAATTCCATAGTAAAATATATGTATCTCATAAACAATTAAAATTTAATGGTGTACACAATTATTGAAATACTATATAACTTATTTACATTCACTGAATAGTTTGATATACAGAATCACAGTATATTGACTTACAGAACTAAAATTTTACAAAAATTAGATGGGGGGGGGGGTAGGAAATGACAACATAAAATGGTGCTAATTACATAAAGGAAATACAAAAGCCATGATAAATATTTAACTTAACACTCTAAAACCTTTTCACTGGTTTAGTTAAAATTGAGACAATACAATAAAGCCATTAACAACTGTTAAAACAAACTATATTATTTATGACTGTGTTAATAACTAACTAAACACCGAACTATTTTACTCTTTAGCACTTAAATAATGAAAACTGTCCTCTTGACATTAGCACTTTTAAAACATAGTTTAGTTTGTGTTTTTTTATTTTACTGTCATGATATAAAATATAAAATATTTACTCTTTGTTCTTTAGATACCAGCATGTTTTTATTTGTCTGTTTTATTGAATAATAACCTTGCCGGCGTGGTGGCTCAGTAGTTAAGGCTTCGGACTGTGGAAGGCAAGTTCCAAGGTTCAAATCCCCACTGACCCAACAATCGGTACTTCACGCGTTGAATAAAGTTCACGTACAGGCCTGCAGGCCCGTAAGAACTGGCGAGTGAAGTTTAATAAAACAACAACTAAATTATAACGTAATAGTAACAGTTATAACTATTACAATAAGACATGCACAAACATAATCCAACTCTTCCCTAAGATCTAGTGATTTTTAAGCTACCTTTTAGATTTCATTAATAAGTGCAATGAAAGCTAATCAATCCAGTAAAACAGGTCAATTTCAAGTTATATAGTTCAATCGACCTGTTTTCAGTAATTACTTCCACAAACGTCTTCCATCATATTAAATTGCAATGACACTACACATTCTAAATACATTTGTAAGACCTCTCGTTTGAATATTTTGGGAGACTCCATTTTGGTTACAACTGGGATGGATGCTTTGTCAGGGTTAAAAAAACTTTTATTTCAGAACTAGGATAGATTATCTTTATAAATTGTAAACCCTTTTAGCAATATAATAATTAGTGTACTATAATTTATTGAAGAAAAGACGACACAAATTGTACACATTAGTTACGTAATAAAATAATTAAAACTGTGTAAGATCATTACTTTATAAATACTAAGCAGTTGATACAAACTAATGTTATCATTAAGATAATATTATTATCTCTTGGGTTATGATACGATGTCAGATTATCTCCACGAAAGAACTGTATCTGCGTTTTTGAAATTATACTACTGTCACTTTACACATTGCACGACAAACGGTGCCCGTATAATGGCTGGATATTAGGTCTACTAGTAAATCTTGATTTTCAGTGTCCTTAAATATTTAATATTTTAAGTTAAATATTAAATATTTAATAAGGACACTGAAAATCAAGTTGACCTTAATTAAAATAAAAGACAATATTCATCCATCCCCACTCAATTCACTAGTAGTTAAACTAGCTTTTATTTATCACTAATGTGGGGATCTAAAACATAAAACAATTTTAAAAATAAATGGTTCTTGTTATCTATTGAATATCCTTATTAAATTGTAAGGAGATCGTTAAATTCTAGATTTATCTCATTTAAATTGGCATTTTCATGTGAAATCTCTTACTTGAAATGGACTATACAGCTACTCAGGTGTTTTCCATATACCGAAGTGAGCCCTTGTCCAGGCTTATTTTTTATATTCAGATACGATAAACGAAACACAGGATATGATAATTAAATAAAGAGTTTTGTAGTAAATCCAACCTGTACATTACTTCACTGTTCCAAGTTCAATAGTTCTTTATTTTTTATGTAAGTATCGTCATAGTCGAGTCAGGAAAAGAAAATGTCATCGTGAAATATAAATTTATATGTTATTACTAAATTTACTCAGTATGGGATACAAAATACTTTAGAGGCTGATAAAAAGTTAATATATGTAACCATCCTATTAAAAAACGATGGTTTATTTTTATCTAGCTTAATTCCTAAAATAATATCTAAATACAATGGTCCTTGGTTAATAGAATATGCCAAACTACATGGTACCAAAGGCATGATTATGCCAAACTACATAACTAATGTCTGAGTACATATTTCTTTAAACGTTTGCGAAGCTTATATCTCACACTAGCTTATATCTCACTGTGACTCAAATTTTACTTCGTTGACATTCAATAAATGTTTATACATAAGAAAATTTCTAGCTAAAAAATTAATTTGATTTGTTTTTATTATTGGAATTCTTTTTTCACTGATATATCCTGAATTGGAATTTAATAAACTTATATATGTAAAATCTTAGTTATAAACATGATATCGCTACACTAATGTGCCGACATATAAATAAATGTATAATTTTATGTATTTTCTCAAATGACTTAACATATATGGATAAATACTTTTTTGTGGGACTAAAATTTAAAATTAATAGTAGTACACTATATAATAGGAGTAAATACAGAATTCATTTGGAACATAATATTCTCCATAGTATATTTGTTTTTATATAATCGTTTTTCTATCTTACTTAGTGCATCAACCATACTATACCACATACAGTTGACTAAACTAACTTAACAAATACGCTATATGGTTACTATGAATTTACCGATAAAAATAACTTAGTCACCTTTTTGTTAGCCTAATCCCTAAAGGAAATTAGGATATATTTTAAAGAATCTATATTTCCTAAAAAAGCAAAATGTTTGGTTGTTACTAATTGATGAAGAGTGATATTTAAGTACTATCTACTTTGGTTAGGTAAAGAGTAAACAGGCATGGTAGTGTATAACACACACCGACTAGTAGTAAGAGCATTAGTAAAGATGTTGTGTGATCCAACTCAAGAGTAAAATACACAAAAAGGCACCAAAGTGGTAGGATCAGGACAAGTGGGTTTGAGGCAGTGGGGGAGAGAGTAAGGGCTTAACAAAAGCCGATGTTCGAACTGAAAGTAATAAACACCCCTATATGACAATAACAATATGACATATATTGATTGTATGTATCAATATAGTTTTTATTTTTTTAAGTTATATAAACTCGTAATGTGATAAAAATATGAACTATTAATTTAAATATTTCAATATCAAACAAGGGTATTTTAATAATATTTTACCATCGTTAGTTGTCATTTGTATTATGAAATACAAAAATAATTATTTAAAACTAACGCTCCAATTTAATTTAGGTATGCTGATAAGTTAGATCTTTGTAATTTTACGGGTGCTTTTTAAACCCCATCCTAGGAGAAATATATAGTGCTAACATTTTTCGAAGTCAATAAGATTTCTCTATGTATCAAAAACTGATGCCAGAGGTAATTTCTCCAGTCGATTCTTTCACGTATGCAACTTAACCTCACCATACATTCCTATTGAATAATTTTTCAAGATACTCTCACCTATTGGCCTTAAAGGTTAGTAGTTTGTAATCATCTTTAACTCGTTAAAAATTGTTTAAGAATGCTTGTTGATAACCTTATCATTCTCAAATATTTGCCTAAGACAAGTTTGAAATGTTTAGGAACTGACTTGTTTACTGTTAAAGAAATTTTATTCGTACTTTTTTATCTCCAAATAAATATATTAATGTACAATAAAATAATACGTGAGTCCTATATCGATTGGTTTATCTCTATGTGACTGTGTGTGATTGTGATAAAAGTATGAATAACTCAAAAATGGTTTAAGTAAATAATGAAACTCGGTAAAAATATTAACCTAATTAAAGCAAATTCGTGCGGCTTTTTGACGCTCTCTAAAATCTTTTATCAATAAATAGTTGATTAATTTGCAATCATAATTTAGTTAAAGGTATTCTCTATGGTTTGAGAAAATCTTCCAGAGTAAATGAAGTAATCATAATAAGAGACAATAATCTCTAATTTAGAGATGCAATAGTTGGCCTGCAGCTATATGACTCTGATATACTTCGGAAAATGCTTTCTTCAGTCCATTCAGAGCCCTGTTTTTGTTTTCACAATGTTTAACAGTGTTTTATGATGAACCTGAGGCATTTTATATTGTTGCTGTTTGTTACCCAATAATTCCTAGATGCTAAACTGAACTGGCTCAAGCACCTTCAAGACAAAGCCAGGAAGTTCAGAATAGCCTTTTGGGCTTGTCCAACCAAACATGGTATACTGGCTATACACTAGTGTACTTCGGCCTCATTATGTTAAGCGGCTGTTGTCTGGTGGCCGGCCATGGCACAGAACAGTGCAAGGCTAACACTAGACAGATGTCAGAGAATGGCGTGCCTGGGAATTACAGGCGCAATTAGAACAACCCCATTGGCGGCGATGGAGGTCCTCACTGGGCTCCGCCCAATGGTCCTGTTTGTAAAAGGGGAGGCTTGTAAAGCGGCCTTTAGAATAAGGACGACTGGTGGCAGGTTGTCTGGCCAACCAGGACTCCATGAGGATATACTATCTGGGGACATTGGTCTGGACCCGTTTATTTCGATGGGGACATACTTAATGGTACCTGGTACCTAACAGAGGTCTCCACATGCAGGCTCTGTGAGGAGGATGAGGAGAGCTCCATACACATCTTTTGTCATTGTGGAGCTCTCTCATCTCTTAGGTATAGGCTATGAATACAAAATCTATTCATTGGTATAGGACTCTGGGTGCCGCTTTTCTGGAACCAGAGGATATTAAAAGGGCTACACTCGGGGAGATCATGTCCTTCATAAGGGGGACTGGTCTCTTGTGACACTGTCGTTGGGCTCGGGGCGCAAAGGGCCATGGAGTCTAGGCGCGGTGGGCTTGGCGACAGGACCACAATCCGGTGTATCTAATCATCTAACCTACCCAATAATTGACAGTCAAATGTTTACAGCTGCCAATGTGATTCATTTTGAATGTTTACTAAAGGGGGTGTATAGATATTTGTTTTATGACAGGTAAGTTATTTGTTTATGACCTTATTGTATTTTTATGTAGAACACCTCCAGTAGATACAGAATTCTAATACATATGTATCAACTTTAAATTTAGACTCCTGATCTATTCTTAGGATATAACAATAACTTTACGATAAGTCATTTTGAAAGTATATTTTTAGAAGTAAAGTGTTAATACGTTACTCAGAAGGCTTAACTATTTAGTAATTATATATACAAACAATAATTTAAACATAAAAATTATTGGCTTTGGTAAACAGTACAATACAATGGTGATGGTCTAGGTATATTTCAGTCGAATTATATTTATTATAGTCGATCTATAACTGATGGTCAATTGTTAGTGGTGGACTGTTAGTTACATTTGAAAGTAATTTCAAATAAAAATAAATTGATTTTCAAATCAATATAATAAAAGGTTTAAGAGTTTTTGTTTTTTAATGTATTTTCACTTGAAGGAGTGTCAATTAGTACACAACTGAGTTTGATGATGAAGCTGTAAAAGGCTTTACTACTGTAAGGTGAAGCTTGCATAGTAAACCTTATTTTATGTTATGTATCCCTTATTTGTTGCTTAAGGATTAAGATAGCATAAGACTATGGCAACAGCAAAGGCTACAATATTATATGGGCAACTGAACTCGGGGCACTTCGTCCTTTCAGATTCTCAAACTGCTAGCCTTACCCTTGCAAAATGAACGGCTGCTTTGTTACCTAGATGGGGTGTTTATACTGATTCAATAAAATCATGAAAGATTAGCAACAAACACAATTCATATAAATTATGGATACTTTATATTTACTAACTACGTAAACAGATTTAAAATACTTCTAGTTAATTGTATATAAATATGTCGTTACATCATTGCAGTCTTTATTAACAATTTTTTAAATTGTTTTTTAGGCTCTTTCTGAAATAATAACTAATGTTATTCATAGATACGATACTGTGTATCAGTACTTAAAGGGCATTACTTCCCTTCAATCAGTATAAAAGTTGTATAAGATCCGACAGTGAAAGGGTTTCTTCGGACTCTACCTTCAATACAGTAGTTCTCTACTTAATCAATGAGAGTGCATGAATTAAAATATTTAACTCTCCAACAACTCTACTTAAATAGTTAAACGAAATTTACTTAAAAACATACTAGCGTTATTTATTTTTATTTACAGACCTCCATAAACTAACAGTTATGGTGAAGAAATGCAACTCTAAAACTTTCTTTTAAAGGTAAATAAATATCTAATATTCTTGACATAAGAATTGTATAGTGTGAATATAAAAGGATATTTAACAATTCTATATTTGAAAAGTTTAAAATTTCAATAAAACACATATGTCGAACAAAATAATTTTTATTAAACAAAGTTGGTCTAGTTTCCTCTCTTAACAATTGTGAATTAATAATATAACATATTAAAGGTTATTATATATAAAGAAGATATAATACGATAAAAACCCGATATCGTATAGATAAATACACTTAAAATCTGCAAACATGATTATTGAGTTATAATATAATTGTAAATTAATACGTTTCACAAAATAATTGAACCCTAAATGCATTAAATGCTATTATAGTATATACCAATAAGTAATAATAATATAAAACATCATTACTCCAGTTTCTTAATCAATATATACTGGAGAGGAAATATTGCTTTGTATGTGGTCGTAAAGGTAAATAGTAAGTTTTATAAAAACATGACATGTGGTCGTAATTACATTGGAGTATTGTTGCAGACTTAACTGCGCCATATTAGGATTGATTACTGACGTGGGATGTATACAAAGTAGGTTCAGATTGTGGCTGGCCCACTAACTATGGATTTACTTTACACACAGCTATATTTTTATATGTATTATTTGATATAAAAGTCAATAATATAGTGCATTTATTATGACAGACCTTTCTCTAAGGATAAACACGTTATTTACAGATAATTCTAGCTATAATTTATAGATGATCTTTTTAATTTATTTACATTATATGTTGGTAATATAATAATTAAAGTGTTTAATTTTCTCAAATACACTCACTAAGTACTAAATTCAATTCAAGTAAAATTTCATAAAAAGGTTAGCCGCTTTATTTTAGGAAGAGAGCTCCTTGATTCGGCATCCTATATATATATATATATATATATATATATATATATATATATATATATATACATTTAACTAATACTTTTTGTTTTAATAATGTCCTATCATGTTGTATTGAACACACATTTACGAGGAAATTTTCAACTATATTAATATATAAAAACAAAGTAATAGAAAGAGATAGCAAAACATAAATAATTATAATCCATGACTTAGAACTTTCAAAAATAATGTTAAAGTATTCCATAGCCCAAATGACTACTCAAACATAAGTTCTAGATCGTATTGCAACCATCACTAGGATTAGCAAAGAGACTGCCTCACTAACACACATAAGGTGTTCTCTTCTTCTCGCTCTCCCTCACTATCCCCGTCTTTCTCTCCCTGAAATTGGTATGTAATTCTTATGTAGGCTAATACTATAACAAAAATAATATACACTTAAAATGACAGTCCCCGGAGTTAAAGGTATAAGAACGTAGTGTCTTTTAGAATTCACTTATAAATATTTCTAATTATTATTATAACTTTAGGATATAATAAAGTAATTGCAGACAAATGAATTGTGCAAAAAAATACGTACGTATTGTAAATCACTTCGTTTATTTTAAATTAAATTCACTCTTGTAAATTTGGTTCTTAACTAATTGCTAGTGATAATATATGTATTAATAAAATATGTAGCGAAATTTACTAATGTCAAAGGCTTTCATTTCTTATTAATGTTAATAAAATTTGAAAACTTATGAACTAAATATAAAGTAAGCTTTATGACCGAAATTCGTACATGTTGAGTACAGTTGATGTAACATATAAAGTTTGTAAAAAATATCTAACATGACGTTTTATCAGCTGTCAAACTGAGGTCGGCTAATGTTGTTATCTCCCATCAAACGGTCCAGTACCCTAGTAGTTCAGCAATCCGTGGTTTGACCACATGACCGACATGTTGTGATTGAGGGATTTTATGGCATATCCAAACTTTCGGTAAATTGCAAAAGCAATATTTAAAAGCGAACATTAAACTAGTAAGCTGAACATTGATAATGTTAATTGTTGTTTTAGTAAACGAAAGAATATGATTTGTTTAAACTAATATTTTTACATGTTACGTGGTGTCTTCAATAAAACATTACAACAAATATTTGCATGGTAACATTACTACAGCGTATAAAATTTCAGTTTAAAATAAACACCATATAAAGAGTTAACAGTCATAACAATAAATCTGTCTCATATTAACATAAATATCATGTTAATATTATTTACATTCCCAATCGAATTGTCAACCAATTAATGCAAAAATAAAATACTATCGAACGTTTATCTTACATATCTTGAGTCAATGATAGTTCACTATAGGTAAGAATTACTGAAAATTTAATAAGAAAATGGTCGTAATTCACAGCAACAGAAAAAATTAATTCTTTGCTTTTTAACGAGGTAATATTCACATTAAAAATTATTCCTTTATAATGTAAAAATAACCTCATCAGAACTTCTAACAGATAAGTTGCTTCTTATCTTTACAAATCGTATACTTATAAACCTCCAACTCAGAAACCTAATATCACATCTGGCCAAATAATTGTATCATCTAAGCAACAAGTTGATATTGTGACATTCGTGCTCCATCTTATAGACTAACTCAAACTTATATAAAACGTTTGCTCTTAACTACGTTATGATTGAGTTAGTTTACTATACAATTGCATGTAGTCTAATGGTTAGATAGCTCGGTGTCACCACCCATAAATGTCTTATAGTCGCTGTGTCTATTAAATCTACGATCCCCACTCTTATTTGTATGGGTAGTGTAAGTAAGCTGTGTGTATTTCATGTCTGTGACTAAAAAGTTGGCATTGATTTTAGCACTATAAATTGATTTATGTATATATTGTCTATAAACTGATGTATCAGCTAAAACTTAGGGACTACATCGTTTGTACTTCCAGTTTCACTGTAAATATTTTATTACAGATTATTTTTAGTGTTTACAGTTTATCAGAATTGAAAAAAGGTTTGTCAGTATATTTGTTATCTATATCTTATTTGTACATTTTGCATTCTATTTCATGGTGAGTTAATTTTTAATGCTTTAGTAAGCGTTGAAAGCTTTTCAAGTATTTCGTTAGGGGTGACTTGGTAATTAAATATACTATACAGTGTCTTTAAAACCAATATCTCTTCAAAGTAGTTCCATGAAACTACATTGTTCATGTAGTTTTTCAATTAGCATAATACGTGTTAGTATATATACAGTACAAGTAAACGTCATACAACACAAATTTAATACAATATAAGCACAAAATGCACAAATATATTACAATATAAGTACAAAATGCACAAATATATTACAATACAAGTACAAAATGCACGAATATATTACAATACAAGTACAAAATGCACAAATATATTACAATACAAGTACAAAATGCACAAATATATTACAATACAAGTACAAAATGCACAAATATATTACAATACAAGTACAAAATGCACAAATATATTACAATACAAGTACAAAATGCACAAATATATTACAATACAAGTACAAAATGCACGAATATATTACAATACAAGTACAAAATGCACAAATATATTACAATACAAGTACAAAATGCACAAATATATTACAATACAAGTACAAAATGCACAAATATATTACAATACAAGTACAAAATGCACAAATATATTACAATACAAGTACAAAATGCACAAATATATTACAATACAAGTACAAAATGCACAAATATATTACAATACAAGTACAAAATGCACAAATATATTACAATACAAGTACAAAATGCACAAATATATTACAATACAAGTACAAAATGCACGAATATATTACAATACAAGTACAAAATGCACAAATATATTACAATACAAGTACAAAATGCACGAATATATTACAATACAAGTACAAAATGCACAAATATATTACAATACAAGTACAAAATGCACAAATATATTACAATACAAGTACAAAATGCACAAATATATTACAATACAAGTACAAAATGCACAAATATATTACAATACAAGTACAAAATGCACAAATATATTACAATACAAGTACAAAATGCACAAATATATTACAATACAAGTACAAAATGCACAAATATATTACAATACAAGTACAAAATGCACAAATATATTACAATACAAGTACAAAATGCACAAATATATTACAATACAAGTACAAAATGCACGAATATATTACAATACAAGTACAAAATGCACAAATATATTACAATACAAGTACAAAATGCACAAATATATTACAATACAAGTACAAAATGCACGAATATATTGCAATACAAGTACAAAATGCACAAATATATTACAATACAAGTACAAAATGCACAAATATATTACAATACAAGTACAAAATGCACAAATATATTACAATACAAGTACAAAATGCACAAATACATTACAATACAAGTACAAAATGCACAAATACATTACAATACAAGTACAAAATGCACAAATATATTACAATACAAGTACAAAATGCACAAATATATTACAATACAAGTACAAAATGCACGAATATATTACAATACAAGTACAAAATGCACGAATATATTACAATACAAGTACAAAATGCACGAATATATTACAATACAAGTACAAAATGCACGAATATATTACAATACAAGTACAAAATGCACGAATATATTACAATACAAGTACAAAATGCACGAATATATTACAATACAAGTACAAAATGCACAAATATATTACAATACAAGTACAAAATGCACAAATATATTACAATACAAGTACAAAATCCACAAATATATTACAATACAAGTACAAAATGCACGAATATATTACAATACAAGTACAAAATGCACGAATATATTACAATACAAGTACAAAATGCACAAATATATTACAAAACAAGTACAAAATGCACGAATATATTACAATATAAGCACACAATGCACAAATATATTACAATACAAGTACAAAATGCACAAATATATTACAATACAAGTACAAAATGCACAAATATATTACAATACAAGTACAAAATATACAAATATATTACAATACAAGTACAAAATTCACGAATATATTACAATACAAGTACAAAATGCACAAATATATTACAATACAAGTACAAAATGCACAAATATATTACAATACAAGTACAAAATGCACAAATACATTACAATACAAGTACAAAATGCACAAATACATTACAATACAAGTACAAAATGCACAAATACATTACAATACAAGTACAAAATGCACAAATACATTACAATACAAGTACAAAATGCACAAATACATTACAATACAAGTACAAAATGCACAAATATATTACAATACAAGTACAAAATGCACAAATATATTACAATACAAGTACAAAATGCACAAATATATTACAATACAAGTACAAAATGCACGAATATATTACAATACAAGTACAAAATGCACGAATATATTACAATACAAGTACAAAATGCACGAATATATTACAATACAAGTACAAAATGCACAAATATATTACAATACAAGTACAAAATGCACAAATATATTACAATACAAGTACAAAATGCACAAATATATTACAATACAAGTACAAAATCCACAAATATATTACAATACAAGTACAAAATGCACAAATATATTACAATACAAGTACAAAATGCACAAATATATTACAATACAAGTACAAAATGCACGAATATATTACAATACAAGTACAAAATGCACGAATATATTACAATACAAGTACAAAATGCACGAATATATTACAATACAAGTACAAAATGCACGAATATATTACAATACAAGTACAAAATGCACAAATATATTACAATACAAGTACAAAATGCACAAATATATTACAATACAAGTACAAAATGCACAAATATATTACAATACAAGTACAAAATGCACAAATATATTACAATACAAGTACAAAATGCACAAATATATTACAATACAAGTACAAAATGCACAAATATATTACAATACAAGTACAAAATGCACAAATATATTACAATACAAGTACAAAATGCACAAATATATTACAATACAAGTACAAAATGCACGAATATATTACAATACAAGTACAAAATGCACAAATATATTACAATACAAGTACAAAATGCACGAATATATTACAATACAAGTACAAAATGCACAAATATATTACAATACAAGTACAAAATGCACAAATATATTACAATACAAGTACAAAATGCACGAATATATTACAATACAAGTACAAAATGCACGAATATATTACAATACAAGTACAAAATGCACAAATATATTACAATACAAGTACAAAATGCACAAATATATTACAATACAAGTACAAAATGCACAAATATATTACAATACAAGTACAAAATGCACAAATATATTACAATACAAGTACAAAATGCACGAATATATTACAATACAAGTACAAAATGCACGAATATATTACAATACAAGTACAAAATGCACAAATATATTACAATACAAGTACAAAATGCACGAATATATTACAATACAAGTACAAAATGCACAAATATATTACAATACAAGTACAAAATGCACGAATATATTACAATACAAGTACAAAGTGCACGAATATATTACAATACAAGTACAAAATGCACAAATATATTACAATACAAGTACAAAATGCACAAATATATTACAATACAAGTACAAAATGCACGAATATATTACAATACAAGTACAAAATGCACGAATATATTACAATACAAGTACAAAATGCACGAATATATTACAATACAAGTACAAAATGCACGAATATATTACAATACAAGTACAAAATGCACGAATATATTACAATACAAGTACAAAATGCACGAATATATTACAATACAAGTACAAAATGCACGAATATATTACAATACAAGTACAAAATGCACGAATATATTACAATACAAGTACAAAATGCACGAATATATTACAATACAAGTACAAAATGCACAAATATATTACAATACAAGTACAAAATGCACGAATATATTACAATACAAGTACAAAATGCACGAATATATTACAATACAAGTACAAAATGCACGAATATATTACAATACAAGTACAAAATGCACGAATATATTACAATACAAGTACAAAATGCACGAATATATTACAATACAAGTACAAAATGCACAAATATATTACAATACAAGTACAAAATGCACGAATATATTACAATACAAGTACAAAATGCACGAATATATTACAATACAAGTACAAAATGCACAAATATATTACAATACAAGTACAAAATGCACGAATATATTACAATACAAGTACAAAATGCACGAATATATTACAATACAAGTACAAAATGCACAAATATATTACAATACAAGTACAAAATGCACGAATATATTACAATACAAGTACAAAATGCACGAATATATTACAATACAAGTACAAAATGCACGAATATATTACAATACAAGTACAAAATGCACGAATATATTACAATACAAGTACAAAATGCACGGATATATTACAATACAAGTACAAAATGCACGAATATATTACAATACAAGTACAAAATGCACGAATATATTACAATACAAGTACAAAATGCACGAATATATTACAATACAAGTACAAAATGCACAAATATATTACAATACAAGTACAAAATGCACAAATATATTACAATACAAGTACAAAATGCACAAATATATTACAATACAAGTACAAAATGCACAAATATATTACAATACAAGTACAAAATGCACAAATATATTACAATACAAGTACAAAATGCACAAATATATTACAATACAAGTACAAAATGCACAAATATATTACAATACAAGTACAAAATGCACAAATATATTACAATACAAGCACAAAATGCACAAATATATTACAATTCAAGTTCAATATATATTACAATACAAGTACAAAATGCACAAATATATTACAATACAAGTACAAAATGCACAAATATATTACAATACAAGTACAAAATGCACAAATATATTACAATACAAGTACAAAATGCACAAATATATTAAAATACAAGTACAAAATGCACAAATATATTACAATACAAGTACAAAATGCACAAATATATTACAATACAAGTACAAAATGCACAAATATATTACAATACAAGTACAAAATGCACAAATATATTACAATACAAGTACAAAATGCACGAATATATTACAATACAAGTACAAAATGCACGAATATATTACAATACAAGTACAAAATGCACGAATATATTACAATACAAGTACAAAATGCACGAATATATTACAATACAAGTACAAAATGCACGAATATATTACAATACAAGTACAAAATGCACAAATATATTACAATACAAGTACAAAATGCACAAATATATTACAATACAAGTACAAAATGCACAAATATATTACAATACAAGTACAAAATGCACAAATATATCACAATACAAGTACAAAATGCACAAATATATTACAATACAAGTACAAAATCCACAAATATATTACAATACAAGTACAAAATCCACAAATATATTACAATACAAGTACAAAATGCACAAATATATTACAATACAAGTACAAAATGCACAAATAAATTACAATACAAGTACAAAATACACGAATATATTACAATACAAGTACAAAATGCACGAATATATTACAATACAAGTACAAAATGCACAAATATATTACAATACAAGTACAAAATGCACGAATATATTACAATACAAGTACAAAATGCACGAATATATTACAATACAAGTACAAAATGCACAAATATATTACAATACAAGTACAAAATGCACAAATATATTACAATACAAGTACAAAATGCACAAATATATTACAATACAAGTACAAAATGCACAAATATATTACAATACAAGTACAAAATGCACAAATATATTACAATACAAGTAAAAAAGGCACAAATATATTACAATACAAGTACAAAATGCACAAATATATTACAATACAAGTACAAAATGCACAAATATATTACAATACAAGTACAAAATGCACGAATATATTACAATACAAGTACAAAATGCACGAATATATTACAATACAAGTACAAAATGCACGAATATATTACAATACAAGTACAAAATGCACAAATATATTACAATACAAGTACAAAATGCACAAATATATTACAATACAAGTACAAAATGCACAAATATATTACAATACAAGTACAAAATGCACAAATATATTACAATACAAGTACAAAATGCACAAATATATTACAATACAAGTACAAAATGCACAAATATATTACAATACAAGTACAGAATGCACAAATATATTACAATACAAGTACAAAATCCACAAATATATTACAATACAAGTACAAAATGCACAAATATATTACAATACAAGTACAAAATGCACAAATATATTACAATACAAGTACAAAATGCACGAATATATTACAATACAAGTACAAAATGCACGAATATATTACAATACAAGTACAAAATGCACGAATATATTACAATACAAGTACAAAATGCACAAATATATTACAATACAAGTACAAAATGCACAAATATATTACAATACAAGTACAAAATGCACAAATATATTACAATACAAGTACAAAATGCACAAATATATTACAATACAAGTACAAAATGCACAAATATATTACAATACAAGTACAAAATGCACGAATATATTACAATACAAGTACAAAATGCACGAATATATTACAATACAAGTACAAAATGCACGAATATATTACAATACAAGTACAAAATGCACGAATATATTACAATACAAGTACAAAATGCACGAATATATTACAATACAAGTACAAAATGCACAAATATATTACAATACAAGTACAAAATGCACAAATATATTACAATACAAGTACAAAATGCACAAATATATTACAATACAAGTACAAAATGCACAAATATATTACAATACAAGTACAAAATGCACAAATATATTACAATACAAGTACAAAATGCACAAATATATTACAATACAAGTACAAAATGCACAAATATATTACAATACAAGTACAAAATGCACAAATATATTACAATACAAGTACAAAATGCACGAATATATTACAATACAAGTACAAAATGCACGAATATATTACAATACAAGTACAAAATGCACAAATATATTACAATACAAGTACAAAATGCACAAATATATTACAATACAAGTACAAAATGCACAAATATATTACAATACAAGTGCAAAATGCACGAATATATTACAATACAATTACAAAATGCACGAATATATTACAATACAATTACAAAATGCACAAATATATTACAATACAAGTACAAAATGCACAAATATATTACAATACAAGTACAAAATGCACGAATATATTACAATACAATTACAAAATGCACAAATATATTACAATACAAGTACAAAATGCACGAATATATTACAATACAAGTACAAAATGCACGAATATATTACAATACAAGTACAAAATGCACGAATATATTACAATACAAGTACAAAATGCACAAATATATTACAATACAAGTACAAAATGCACGAATATATTACAATACAAGTACAAAATGCACGAATATATTACAATACAAGTACAAAATGCACGAATATATTACAATACAAGTACAAAATGCACAAATATATTACAATACAAGTACAAAATGCACGAATATATTACAATACAAGTACAAAATGCACGAATATATTACAATACAAGTACAAAATGCACGAATATATTACAATACAAGTACAAAATGCACAAATATATTACAATACAAGTACAAAATGCACGAATATATTACAATACAAGTACAAAATGCACGAATATATTACAATACAAGTACAAAATGCACGAATATATTACAATACAAGTACAAAATGCACAAATATATTACAATGCAAGTACAAAATGCACGAATATATTACAATACAAGTACAAAATGCACAAATATATTACAATACAAGTACAAAATGCACGAATATATTACAATACAAGTACAAAATGCACGAATATATTACAATACAAGTACAAAATGCACGAATATATTACAATACAAGTACAAAATGCACGAATATATTACAATACAAGTACAAAATGCACAAATATATTACAATACAAGTACAAAATGCACGAATATTGTTGTGTAACTTTTACTTGTACTTCATTGTTCATGTTTATAAACTGAATCACTTTAATTGAACCCTGCAACCAATGAACTTTTACTAATGTATTTCACTTTCTGTCTATAATCAATTTAAGTTGTTTAAGTGTGGGGACCATAATTTTTATAAAAGTTCCTTTTTTATGGTGATTTGAAATATACATGTTATATACAAAATAATAGTTAGTATATTTATTTCCAAACTTGCCCACCATGTGGCGCTGAAATGATATAATTTGTGTTTTTAAATTATAACAATATAAATACAAATAAATTTATAAAAAATATATAATAAAAATAAGTAATGTGAAAATAAATATATCTGAACTGTTTAATTTGTTCAATTTATTTCTTTTTATGCTGGTAGGAAAGTAATGTTGAGGATTTTCAATCATGTTGGCGTGATTACAAAGGTGTAGCCAGGGGAGGTGCTGAAGGTGCTCCAGCACCCCCCGAAATTCTCATAAAATTAAATATTTTAACAATAACTAACTGAGGCTTTTTTAACCTGCTCAATAAACCTGTGTTGATACCATGCCGGTTGGTTTATCGAACTAGTGAGAGAGGTTAGTTGGCACGGACTGTACGCAGCGTGACACTCAAACGAACGAGTCCTCTTTTGTGGTTGAGAGTACGTACGGACGGGGTCGACGACCCGGCTGCTACTCACTACCCAGCATGCCTAGCAACTCAACTCGCACATCAGTCGTCAGATCACACTCGTAGTGCTTGCACTGTAGTATTGCTGTGTCATGTGAGTCTGTGTAGAGTTACTGTGTATTGTCTGCCATCAGGTCAGTGCGTTGTTTGTACGTTAAATATTTAAGTATAGTGCGATTATATTTGAAATAAAATATGAAACGTCGGGAGGTACAAAATAAAACTATTGCGAGTTATTTTTCAAAACAAAAACAAACCAAAGTAGCAATTGAAAATGAAGCTTCAGCTTGTAGTTCAACTAATATTCAAGAGAATGAAAGCTCTGGCAGTGGTAGTTGTGTTGAAGTTGAAATTGGTAGTGGGAGTACTAAAAACACTAATTCACAGCCACAGGGGCAAAAATGTGGTGAGCTCTCTGAAAATGATATCGGTAAGATTTCAGAATTACTTTTTTCTCCTCATTCTATTAAAAATATGGACCAATTGAGGCGTAAAATATTGCTAGATGCAGATGCATTTACCCCAAGTGGAAACTTTAATTTTCCAACTAATATGGCAGGCGGGCAAAAACGAAAGTTTCAACACAACTGGCTCATAAAATACCCTTGGCTGGCGTATTCACAATCCTTTAATGGAGCTTTTTGCAAGTACTGCATAGGTACTGAAAGCGAAGGCAAAGGGAGTCATGCAAGTATAGGTTCGTTAGTTAGCTCACCATTTACGAAATGGCAAAGTGCATTGGAAAAATTTAAAGTTCACGCCAGTACTAACTATCACAAGAAATGCACTGCTTCGGCTGAACACTATTTGAATGTTTTACGTATGAAAATGGACAGTGTTGCATCTCAAGTTGACACACAGAGAAAAAACTGGTTGTAGAAGATAGAGAGGCCTTGAAACCCATAGTTGAAACAGTGATTTTTTGTGGGGAAAATGAGCTTCCTTTGCGAGGCAAGGAACACGATCCCGAAAACTATGGTCCAGTTCTCTTGGAAAAGCCGCATCACAAGGATGGGAAGTTCAGGGCTCTACTAAGATATAGAGCAAGTAGTGGAGACGAAAAACTGAAAAATCATCTACTTAAATCACCAAGAAATGCAACCTATGTGAGTGCTTCCATACAAAACGAGATTTTAGTTATTTGCTCAAAAATTATTCAAGACAAAATTGTAGAGAATGCAAACACATCTGGTGCCTTTACAATAATTGCAGACGAAACTTTAGATGTCTCGGGCACAGATCAGCTCTCTTTGTCTGTACGTTTTGTTGATGAACAAAACACAGTTCATGAGGATTTCCTTACTTTTGCACCTGTAACTGACATGACTGCCGAAGGTATTACAACTGTTATCTTAGGCCACAACTGTATAATATGTAAAAGTAATGTAAGGATAGAAGAAAAATTCACGCAATCCTTTAAAACAGAGAGAGGTGTAAGACAGGGTAGTGTACTATCACCTTTTCTTTTCAATGTGATCATGGATGAAATCATTGCAGGGGTTCAGATGGACAGAAGAGCTGAGGACTTGAAGGTGGTTGCATATGCAGATGATGTAATGATATGGGAAGAAAGAGAAGAAGAGTTGGAACGAGAGTTGGCGAAATGGGCAGAAGTGGCAAAGAAGTATGGACTGAAGATGAATGTACAAAAATGTAAGGTAATGAAGGTGGGAAGAATGGATGGAGGAAATGAAGATATATCAATTCAAGGGAATGTCCTGGAAAGAGTAGAAGATTTCTGTTATTTGGGTAGTACAATAACAAGCAAGGGTACGATGACAAAGGAAATAGGAAAAAGAATTTGGAAAAGTGGACAGTTTTTCAATCTAGTGAAAAAGATACTATGGAATTGGAATATTGGGAAGGAGGCAAAATTGTTAATGTATAAAATGTATTACCAGCCAATCTTATTATATGGAGCGGAGACATGGACATGGAATAAAAGTGACATCAGCAGATTACAAGCAGCGGAGATGAGATTCCTGAGGGGAATAGAGAAGGTTAGTAGAAGAGACAGAATAAGAAATGAAGTAATCAGAGAGAGGCTGGGAGTAATAACATTACAGGAAACGATGGAAAGAAGGAGGATACAGTGGATGGGTCATGTGAAGAGGATGGAAGTTAACAGAATGCCAAAGATAGCCTTGGAGAAACAAGAGGGAGGAAGGAGACCGAGGGGAAGGCCGAGAGGAAGATGGATAGACCAGGTGTGGAGGGATGTGGAGAGAAGGGGACTTCGGAGGGTACAGGTGGAGGAAGAGAAGACGTGGAGAGACAGACAGAAGTGGAAGAGGCTGTGTCAGACGACCTGCGAAAGCGGAAACGTTGACTGATGATGATGATGATGATCTTAGGCCAATGTACAAAACTAGGTCTTGAAATGGAAAAGTTGGTTGGTCAAGGGTATGATGGAGTTAGTACTATGAGTGGGCAATTTAACGGCGTACAAGCTAAAATAAAACAACTGTACCCAAAAGCAATTTACGTTCATTGCGTGTCTCACAGGTTGAATCTTGTATTGTCATCAGCTTTATGTGAGAAGAAACTGTCTTGGCACCATGACAGACATTTGTAACTTATTCAGAAATAATGCGTATGCTGGGGACTTACTCAAATCAAATATAAAAAAGTATGTTTCAGAAAGCAAAAAAACCAGGTTGCTCAGTGTTTGTGAAACTAGGTTCATTGAGAGACACGACGCAGTTAACGTGTTTGTTGAGCTTTATGAAGCTATTGTCCCCAGTTTGTTCGAGCTATCAGAGTGTAACCGTTCCATATCATCACGTGCAAGTGGATTGGTTGCTGCTATCGAGAAAAGTGACATTTTGTTGTCCCTCTTGACTTGTGAAAAGTTGTTTACTTATACTTTGCCTCTTTCAAAGTATTTACAGAGTCTGAATGCCGATTTAAGCTCAGTATACAGATATGCTACTTCTGTCATAGAGACATTGCAGGTTTTGAGAGATGAAATTGATGTTGAGTTTCACAAATTGTTTGAGTCAGCTTCTGAGGCTCATAAAAAACTCTATTTTGGTGTTGAATTGAAGGTGCCTAGACTGGCGGGAAGGCAAACTAACAGAGAAAACTATCCTCATGATAACGTTGAGGAGTATTTCAGAAGAACTATTTTTGTTCCCTCATTGGATGACTTATTAGTACACCTCAAGAGCAGATTCAGTAATGGCCAGGATGATGTGTTAAATGCACTAAGAGTTATATTTCCAAACCATGCATCCAGAAATTACGTTGATGAGATAGATAAACTGTCCCTTTATTTTGAAGACGGGGCTGCTGCTGCATCAGAAGCTAAAGCAGAGTGCTTACTATGGTGCAATAAGTGGGAAAAAGAAGAGCTGGTGACAAAGAAGAAATTTCCTACTATTTCTGAATGTCTGGATAACTGCGACAAGGCATTTTCCCCACATATTCACCATTTGCTTAAAACCTTGGCAACACTTCCAGGTAAGTTCGGTTAATATTAAGGTTCAGGATTTTTTATTACTTCAGGCTTAATTATAAAATTTTCCCAAAAAAATAATAACTGGTTCAGTTACTACCTTAAATATTAAAATTTTTAAAATTCATCTTTCAGTAGTGCCTTTATTAAATTATAAAATGCCTTTTAAGATGCAAATCCTGTAAGTATTGACTTACCTTTGATATCTGTCTTTTTATGAACTTAGAACCAAACTCTTATTAAATAAAATGTAAAAAAAACACAATTTGGCTTTATGAAGTCTTTTTTAATCATTTGTTTTGTTTTCAGTTTCAACATGCACAGCCGAACGAACATTTTCGACAATGAAAAGAATAAAAAATTACTTAAGAAACAGGATGAATGATGAAAGATTAACTGATCTTGCACTCTTGTCCGTTCACTACGGCAATGTCAGTGTTTCACCACAACAAGTACTGGATGTAATGGCGAGCGTGCCCAGGAAGCTTATTCTCTTGTAGTTTTATATGCCATGCCATCAAAGCAATAAGTGATGTTATCTTTTTTATAGTAATAAAAATCACATTTTTATTTATTATTTCTTTATTTTTATCCTAATGAATTTGACTGTGTTAGTAATATATAAGGGTAATTGTCGAACGTAAAGGTAAGGCACAAAGTCACCCTTCGGTCTTACATTTTCCTATGGTCCGTAATGAATCGAAATAATAGATTTTAAATGCTAAAATTGCCTTAAAACCCACAATTTTGCCCTAAAATTTACAAAATTTCCCTGAACCCTCGTGGGTTGGGGGGGCTAACTCCCCCCCCCCGTGATGACCCTTCAAAGTCAGCACCCCCCAAAAGAATATCCTGGCTACGCCCTTGGCGTAATATATATGTTGACCTATTTTTAATAGGCTTAATGTTAACTGTAGGCTTCTATAATGTGTATAGAACATTAACAAACATCCAAATAATAGTGGTCATTTTCAAGCAAAGGTTTTCAGCAAAGGTTATAAGTTTGTTATTGGCGTTGAATATTTGAAAATTTTTAATTTTATGACAATAGTAAGCAATTACATATAGCAATAAGAAACATACTAATAAAATAATGTTAAAATGGGAAACTAATCCTCATTTATTTAGTAGCAGGTCAAACTTACCTAAATAATAATCCACTTGTGACTATAATTTCATAATTATATTGTTACAGTGCATCGTGTCTGATTACCCTAGGGGATTGTGCACAAAGCAAATTCTGATTGCAGCTAACCACAATGACTGCGAAAACACTCTAAGGGGGGTGGGGGAAATATTTTATGAGTTTTTAATGCTAAAAAAACACACTATTTCCTAAAATGTCACTAAATGTTCTTTCTTTACGGTTAATAAATAATATATATATATAATTTAGATTAGCCTATCTATATTTTAGCTATATTAAGGTTTCTCAGTCTATTACACACAATTTAAAGGAATATAAATGTCAAAAACTTAGTAAATATATTCACATATATAATTTAATTTAGCTATACAAATACGCTTGTATGAAATATTAATAATATTACCTTTACCAATTTGATTACATTATGTAGAAACATCCCCTGAATAATTTTCTAGTTATTATAAATTACTTATTAAATATTCAAATAATAATATTCATAAAGGTAAGTATATTTGTTATTTTCCTGGTTTCTTTGAGGTAAATTCAATTTCAACTCAGTAAGAGTCCTTATTTCATAAATATACAGCAAATTGTTCATATATGCATTAATTAGGTTTTCAAAACAAATTAAATCGTGGTACTTAAAGTATACAACATTAACTTTTATAAAATAGTTCTAAACTCCAGAGAAAATATTGTTTTGGGGAGTGTTCATTTTCTTAAAACCTACGATAAACAACGAGTAGCAAATATCAGCCGGTCATTAAAAAAATAATAATAACCATAAATATTAAATAAAACAGGGATAAGCTCTAATACATATAACAAATGTGGCTATAGACAGAAAATTACTAACAAATATTAACAATAAATATTTACTAAAATAATTCTTAATAGCTTAACACATACTATAATTGTATTTACTTTGTCAATCAAAATATCTATGCTTTTCAGTTGGTCTTCACGATAATTTAAATTAAACAATCGTTTAACGCTTTCAAAAAGTTATTTCAGCTATCACAATCTTCAATGTTTATTGAATTTAGATAAAATTCCATAAGATTATATATTTTTAAGTTGTTTATAATATCAATACTTTAATATTTTAGTGCCAAAAGGATATATTTTTGTTTTATACAAATAATTGAGCATGTTTAAGCAGGGGGGTGATGAACGAATTATATTACAAGTATATATGTAAAGAAATATTGAAAATGATATTAAATGTTAGTTAGAAAATAGAACAACCATTTTTTATAATTAATCAAAATATTAGAAGATTGAAGTGGAAATTAGATTTTTTTCTTAGCTAATATGCAAATATTGGCTTCAAAACTAAAGTTTTTAAAATAGAAAGTTACTAAACGAGAATGTGGTTTCAACCAATGTTACCCTCGAAAATATTAATGTACCTGGAAGAGATAATGTTATTGCTTTTTTACTTTAAAATGTATTGCGTATAATAGCACCAGCGTTAAATGAGCTGTTTACAGAAGACTTTTAGAAACTGAATTTCTAGATTGTGTTAAAGAAAACTTTTTGTTGTTGTTCCAATTTTCAAGAGGGAGGACAGTAGAAGACCGATTTGTATAGACCCATCTTTCTCTTTTCAAAATTAACTAAAATAGCCGAGAAATTAGTTGAAGCAATAAAAGTAAATAACTAAAATTTGCAAAATTGTTTCACTCCCTAGTAATATATTCTATTGCGATTCATAAAAAACACTGCAACAACATAATCTTGTTATTTAGTGCTCAAGTTGTTTATTGTGTGACATAATTTCCCCTGAGCAATGAACATTATCTCATTCCGTTAATTTATGGTCATTGTGGAGTATGTTGTACGATATAAGTGTACACCTAGTAGAGCATATTATATGAAATATATCCTCTAAGCAGTAATGTATAGTCACAAAAAATGTACTAAAAGTTTTATATTTACCACGTACTTACAATATAATATAAACTATTTTTGTTATTACAATCAGACACTGTTTCTTTTTCATAATTACAATAATTAAAATATTGTTACTAAACTATACAGTATTTGTAAAAATGTATTATCAGTAATACAATTACGACTGTATTCCATGTAGTGCAAAATATATATTGGAATTATTTAAAACAGTTAAACAGTTCAATTACTCTTCGTAAACATAATGCCCTTTAACGTTTATTGATGAATATATTTTATTTTATTTATAAACATAAAACTGTTTTGTAATAATGAAATCGAACTAGTCTAAATTTTTTTACAATACGTTTTTACTTTTTCTTATATTTAAAAAAATGTAGAAACTATGTTTATCTATTTTGTTTTAAGAACCACATTCTGTATTTTAGCATTTAAATATAAACTTGGTTTGCTGAGTAATAGTTCCACTCATATATTTATAATAATAGACAGAGAAAATATCCAGAAAAATGTACAAAAAACTGAAATATGTTGAAACTGAGATAGTGTATGTTAACCCTCTAAGTGACAATAGTGTTGGTTTCAAATGGTGGCCTGTGTTCTGCTAAATGCCCACTAGTTTTGTAACTATTGATAAACTAAGATCTTTCAAGTAATACAAACATCCACTCACCTAAATAAGTACAGTTATATTAATCCTCCTAGCCAACTAATTTTTCCTATCAATTTATTAATTAATTTATTTTATTTATTTATTTATTAATTTTTTATGTTATTTAGAATTTTTCAGCTCTTAATAAGCCAAGATATTTTGGTGAAGACAGTTGGTCTATAGTTTAAAATATTTTCATAATTGTAAAAGTTACTTTTTTAGAATGAAATAATTCAAAATAATTAAGACATAATTTTATTTTCTTATAAACATCTCTAGAATACCATTGTTAGTAATTTATATTACACGAGCCATGGAGGAGCTCTCTCCTTTACACAGACCTGTAGTCTATGTAAGAAACATTCTTTTGTAATTTTGTATTTTTTTGTGTAATTGAACTGGAATAAAACAATTTTTGATTTTGATTTAATACACATACAGTGATATTGACCACCTGTCCACTCATACATGCACAGGGCTACTGCTCCACCCACCCACCGATATACGTAGTGATTACCGATACACGCAATACCAACGTGTATGAGTGTGTACGTTGGTTCAATACCACAGTCAGTGTATATGTGGATGTGTGGGTCAATATCACTGTACACACATGATGAGAGGGTCAAAACCATCTTCAGTGTATAGGTGGATGGGTGATCAACGCAACTGTTCGTGTGTATGTATGTAAATACTACCGTACGTGTATGAGTGAGTAGGTGGGCCAATACCATTTTAAATGAATGGGTGTATGTGTGGGTCATAGTTTTACTTAATTTTTATTTATAAATTTGACTCACACGTACAAAAAAAGTAAATAGAAAATAACATAATAAATACGAAAAATGATATTATTACGTATTTGTTATATTATACTAACGATTTTTATAATTATGTAAAATAAAAAGTAAGTCTGAAGATAGTTAAATACTCTAAAAGTATTTAATATCAGTGGTTTCATTTACTTTAACTTTATTTTAATTTCAACTGAAATTGTACAGATACTTAGATACAGTTCAAATGCATTCATTTCAGTAAAAAGAAGATTTATGAAAGAATTAGACTTTAAGTATTTTTCTCTTTTAAAGTAATTAATTATATTCTCAATTAATTGGTAGGGAGAACTCATTTATATATTTTTAAACTTTCTAAATGTTAACGAAAACTGCCTGAGATTAATTCATTTCAGATCAAAGAGTCTTGTTAGCGTTTTTTATGTTACGTTAGGAAATACAATCTTACCTTTAAAAGTTGTACTTTTATATAAACTAATATTTTTCCTAACTATACAGCAAAGCCAAGACTCTATTTTCAGTTTAGAAGTATATTTTATATCTAATAAATTCCTTATACTTTAAAATAAAGTAGTTTTACAGTTTCAACATATTAAACTGATTGTTACAAAACATGTTCTGGTATGTTATATACATGGTATATACTAAGGCATCGACAGAAATGCATTAGTCCGGTGTTACCACTTCAGTTATAGTAACGCCGTATAAACGTACACAACAAGACATCTTATTGGACAGTTATGTTAGTTTATAAAACTAAACCGTCAATAAAATTATTATGTTCAAGAACTAATGTTTAATGTGTTATCGTTTGTAGTGTAAAAATATTTACATAGGAAATATTGATTACTTAATTAGAGTGACTATTTTAGCTTGTGTTTTTATTTGTAAAGTAAATAATATTTATTTCGTTATTTTTATTACAATACATGAAGTGACCATATTTTCTCGATAATTAGATTAAAACTAAAACACAATGTACATTTAATTCAAAATTTTCCAAATTAAATCATCTGTTTCCATGCTTTTAACTCTGTTTGCAATTTAATTACATTTTGTTATTTGATCCGTAAGTGTTTTCATGCGATGAATTGTGGTGTATTAAAAATTAAAAAAAACCCTTAGTATGACATTTACAATTATTTTAACTATCTTATTTCAATACTCATATTTTCATGTAAATGTAAGATAATACACGAAAATAGTATATTTTAAATTCATAACAGTTCCTATTTAGTTGCAAACTTTTCATATATTCCAAGCAACGAGGAATATATTTTTGTTCTAACAAACCAAATTAATAACTCATTTCATTAATGGTATAAACTTACAATAATAATTGAGTTATCGTATAAAGG
The DNA here is from genome assembly GCA_035578905.1 of Stictocephala bisonia. Lineage (NCBI taxonomy): Eukaryota > Metazoa > Arthropoda > Insecta > Hemiptera > Membracidae > Stictocephala > Stictocephala bisonia. The sequence goes on from JAQJVL010000048.1 coordinate 1,911,761, forward strand.
TAATGCATTGTTTTAAATCAGTTTGTTGGCACTCCATGATTGGTTTAACATGTTAAAGCCCTTTATCTGGTGATAAGAGAGTGTTGAGGCCTCAATCAAGATAACTGTGTTATGTTACAAATTTTTACTATTCGTAATAATTTTCATTATTTGTACTTTGATTACAATTACTCTTTGAAATAATTTATTTAAATTTTTAATGTTCAAATAAATAATTTACTTACATATTTTAGCTGGATTATTTCCAACATAGTGTTCGATATATCAGAGAAATGGATGAAAGAAATGCAATGAGAAGGTGATATAAAAGTTGTGACGTAAATCCATGGGGAGGATCTCCGTACATTCTCCATCACACGACACAAAGCAACCAATATACTAAAGTGCCTTGGAGATTGGGCAGAACACTTGCTTATACCAACTCTAGTACTATTTTCACACAGAAGATAGACGCTTGAGTTGTAATAAGGATATTCCCAATTATATAATGTATGTATGTGTATTCTAAGCTAGTTATCAAACTAATAACAAATGTAAAACAAGACAATAAACAATATCTAAATGAAATGTAAAGTACAAAGTATATGTTTCTTAATGTTTAAGTATTAATGTCACGTTTTAGAGTGAAAACAGGTGTAGTACCCATTTAGCACCTGCTTCACCGATTGGATGAGGACCAGCTAATCCCCCTGAAAAGAACGAAATGGGCACTCATTAACTATGTGATCCATAATATTGACTCTGCAGTCCATTCCATAATAAGACTGATGATTTATCTATAAGATAGATAAGATAAGTCCATAATAAGACTGATGATTTGCCATTCCCCACTTAAATTTCCAGTAGTTGCATCTTCCCACACCCATTCGGATGTCATTAACATCACGAGGAAGGTTCATTCCACCGATGACGGCCAGAGTAACCCCGTCAAGGCCGATAACAGCCCTCGTTGCAACCTCTCTTCAATGGCTTCCATTAATATGCAGTAATTATAAGTTTAATGCCATATTTATATATGTCTATTCAAACTGTCAATAAATGCACGTATGACCATACTCTTTATCCTACAATTGTATATTGAGCTTTATGCAAGATCTACATTCTAGACCCACAGTGTATAATTATTTTAAATCCATCTCATACTTGAAAACGTCTACACCTCCCTCATTCCTCAAACTGCAGGTTCAAGCTATGCATGTAGTTTTATGAAATGTTGTTTTCTCGATTACAGTCTATATTATACTTTTAAAATAGCCCGTTAAAGGACATAAATATAAAACTTCGACGTAAGCGTAGGCCTAAGTAAAATATTGATCTGTAATAAAACTAATTCATAATTTTATTTATATATTATGACATTTAAATTATAAAATACTACACTCAACAAAAACATTTTTAAATAAGAATTTACTCAGTTCAATTATTTTATAATGTACCTTGAATTTCGGGAATCAATGAAATGTTTAATTCCATTTAATTTTAAGTATGCAAAATTTTCACTTATTAAGTGCAAACCTACTGACAAATCAATGGGCCGTGAGTAAAAATTATGTATTATTGTATAATATATGACTATATATTTGGGATGTTATATCAATGATGTCAATCCCAGATTGTATGGATGGAATTATAGATGAAGGTTCTACGAGTATTAGAATTGCAAACGATCAGTCATGTGAATGCGGAGTCTATGTTCAAATTAGGTAACACATAGTTAATAAGTGCCCATTGCGTTAAAATTAAACTTCCAGCTATATTTATTTAAACACAATGCTATATAATATATGGGTAAATATCGATTGCAATAGGTCATAAGAAGTTTAGTTAGGAAATTCACGTATGGTATAGATTGATATTCATTTTGTAATGTAATAGTAAAAAATTTATATAGTTTATATTGCATTATTTTGAAAAAAATAGCTTTAATAATTGATCAATTTTTGTTTATAAATGAAGGGTTAACAGTTAACGATAGTAAAGTATAGGCTAAATATGCAGTAAAAAATCTGCCTTATTAACACGTGCAAAAGCTACTTGGGTCCAAAAGAAAAGGAATGCCATTCATTTATTTTAACATTCGTCAACCCAAGGTCAGCCAGTTTTAACACTCATCACCCCAAGGTCTGCCAGTTATAACATTCGTCATCCCAAGGTCATCCAGTTTTAACACTCGTCACCCCAAGGTCAGCCAGTTTGAAGAGAAACGTGACAGAACTAATTTACGGGTAAAATTAATTTGAGAAACTAATTATTGAGAAACTAATGTGACTTCTCATTCCCTAACAACTCAGAAGTAATACATTCTCAATATAAAGTACAAGATTGACAATACGTTCAGAAAATGAGACCTCTAGGAGTACCCTCCACTAAAAGAACATTGTACAATTATTTGGACATCCTAACTGATGTTTTGACAGTCAATATAATTTATAAACCATACTGTACATAAAAAATGGTTTATACTTTTGCTTAGAGACTTAAGTGGGTGGACGCTTTTTGACAAAATTAAGAAAAGACTTAACCATCTGCTTGTGTGGTTAATATAAATATTATAAAATAATAATTTTTTTTCTTAAGAACTTAAGAACTTAGAACTAAGTTCTTATCCTTACAATATCCACGACACTTTCCCAGGCAGCTAGACTTCACACTATAGCATAAGGTCGGTTATTTAAGTTGGCATGGATATGATCACTCAAAGACAAACGTACACACATTTTGTAGACATTGTAGTACCCTAATTCTTAATAAAAAACAAATGGGCCCCGTCGTCACAATATAAGACAACAGTCTCTTACAAAGGTAACAGATTACATTATTATATACATGTTGACTGTAGAATTTCACTATACAAACAACAATTGACTGTGAATTGTTTATAATACGTTTAGTAAATAATTTCGTACAACGTTAAATAAAATACACTTAAGTAAAAAGTAAATCTGAAGATACTTATCTAATCCAAAAGTGTTTAGTATTAGGAGTTTCATTTACTGTAACTTGATTTCAATTTGACCTGAAATTGTATCGATAATTGGATACAGTTCAAACACATTCATTTTAGTACAAAGAAGATTTATGAAAGAATCAAACTTTAAACATTTTTCACTTTTTAACTAATTACATTTTATTCTCAATTAATTGGTAGGGAGAACTCATTTATATATTTTTCAACTTTCTAAATGTTAAGGAAAACTACCTGAGATTAATTCATTTCATATCAAAGAGTCATTTTGGAATTTTTATGTTACCTAAGGAAATAAAATCTTACCATTAAAAATTGTACTTTTATATAAACTAATATTTTTCTTAACTATACAGCAAAGCCAAGTTGACTCAATTTTCAGTTTAGAAGAATCTTTTATATCTACTTTAATTCCTTATACTTTAAAATAAAGTAACCTTACAGTTTCAACATATTAAACTGATTGTTACAAAAATTGTTCCGGTATGTTATTGATCGAATTGTTTGTTTTAACTAAAAATCACTAATGTTACTGTCAATTTCATGAACAAACAATTTGTAGTTCGTTATTCTAAAATGTCATTTTATAACCTACAGTTTGTTTTAGCACTTTGCTAATGACTTGCACTGTAGGACACACTTTTCCGCTTTCTGTGCCAACCTTGTTGGCACTGGTGGTGCAATGCTGTAACCCAGCTACATGGACACAAAGTGTTTGGGAGATTGTAGGCGATAGGTTGGATGCTCAGTCCTCTTAATACCGACATGGCGTCCACTTGATGGTTGCTATCGGCGTGGACAATTCTATAGGAATCTGGGGTGTCCATGTTGGGTGGTAATCATTGTGCGGATGTTGTGTGGGGGAGATAACTGAGTATCAGGCTTGTCAATTAGCTGAAAATCAGACCAGCACTACGTGGTTCGGATTCCACGTAAAGCTGTAGGTCCCTTAGTTGCCCTGGCTGTTGGGCTATTAATAAATTGCCCTTTCTGAGGAACAGTTGAACTCAGATAGTAACCAGACTACACTAATCCACACTCAACCTACATTCATATAACCATTCATATTCGCCCTAAAATACCAACAACGTTGTGTCGGCGTCTCATATGTAAGAATGTTACACTTCGGCCTTCGACCTCGGCCTGTGACTTTTGACTACAAATAATAGTAAGTTAACTAAATAACGCCAAACCACAATATTAAATGTATTTACACTATCCCACTAACACTACTTGCGTTGATACCTGCTTATTAGTATAACACCGAATTATATCACTTAGCCTATTTCAAACTTGCTCATTTCATTTTTTTTTTTTATTAATAGCTGAAGATTAATTACTTACATAAAATGAATACATTTAATTACTATTGAATAGTTCAAGTACAGAGGAGTGGAGCCCTACAAATAAATGTAAATAAAAACATGCTTACAACCTTCCCTAGTTTAATATTATGAAATATCTATCTTCCTGTTAAAGCTGTTAACATTTTCTTTAAATCATTATTTACATTTTACAGGTGTTATTTTTTATTCATTCTCTCTCCATGTTTATCTTATGGCCTAAAAACGTACTTTGAGGGCTTCCCGTGCCCATTAGGGTGAAAATAATGAAGAATTAAGCCCTTATTGCACAACTACGAATAGAGGCAATTGTTTTTAACTCCTAAACCGTTAAAATTGGTGCAGAAATAAGGAGTTGCGTTGACAAAATACGAATTCACGTTTTACGTATAAGGATATAAAAAGTGACATGTTACAAGTGTGTAATGGACTTAAGTGTGTAATATTAAGGGTGTGGATCCACCCTTTTTTAGTCTTAATTCTATGAAAGAGATCATTTGTTTAGTCAACATTAAGTAAATATCAACATAAGTCATAGAACTAAAACCAATTGCAACACTTATTTTATAGTTAGTATACCACAAAACATGATTGATTCTGATGTCTATTACATGTATTTGGTATTAAGGTTGAGGGAAAACCATATTGAGGGATCTCTCAATCAAGATGTATACACATTGTTTATTTTATTTCATTACTGAAACATTCAGATATTGGTAACAGGGCAAGCTCTTTTTCATCAATAATGTCGTTGTGAATGACTACAACTTGTTTTATTTTACTATAACTATATATATATAATTAATTATTGGTGCCTACTGTTTTACTGAAGGCCATAAAACGTATTTAGTACATTAATAATTCTGTCTTTACATTTTGTTGTATTGAGTTCATATTTAATCTTTATTACCCTTAGTGTATTGCATATAATTAATGTTAAAAAAGGTATGAATGAAACAATATTTAGAATATATCTATGTTGTGACATAAAGCCATAGGGAGGATCTCTGTGCATTCTCCATCACACGACACAAAGCCAGCAATATCCTAAAGTGCCTTGGAGATTGGGCGGAATACTTGCCCTATGACTGTGGACCTAGTCTTTCATTTAAATTATTGACTGTGCGATTTTTGTGTAATTTTTTACTAATTAACATTAAATAAACTATATATATGTTGACGTAATTGTTGTTGCTCTATATCACCATCCTCATTGAGCTTTTTAACAACAGTTCCAAGAAAAATGTTTGTGTTTGTCACACAATAATAATTGTTTCGAGTTATGGGGAGTCGGATAGGCCTATGCTAACAATGTAAAATTGGCTATTTTTAAGGTACATTTTCTCAAAAACCCTGAAAGATATCAACCTGAAATGTTTTCCCCTGAAAGGTTGTAATGTTAGCAACATTTTAAGTGGATGGAATTGAAATATGTATAATTCTTCAAAAAAATATAATATTTTTAATAAGAATGCTAATTTTATACTTAAATTTATACTTCAAGGTGATATAAAATAGTGCCTAATGTAAATTTTCATAAACTGTCCATTCAAAATATGCAGCTTTGTCTAACAAACAAAACAAAACAAAAACCACTTTGATATCTCATACGGTTCATGAGAAAATGTACCTTTTGTCAAAAAATCTGCAATTTGCGGAAAACGTAAAATAAAGTTAGAACTACTATAAAAATTTGATTTTTCAATACCTAATGCATCCCAGGTCCATATGATGGATTATCTGGATCCTCCTGCTCTTGGTACAAATCCTCCAATTTTCTCTTAGACAATGCTTGCTTCTGGCGACACTTTTTTTCGAGTTCTTGGACTGCCTTTTCTGCTTTTTGGATTCGAACCTGATCAACTTTCTTGCATCGTTCTATGCAGTTGGATCCAGGAGTGATACCTAGTTTGCTTAGGACTCTGCATCTGATTATGGCACCTTCATTAAAATGCCCTATGGCATCATAAGTCCCCAATTCAAGCGTAGTTTTGCGAACAAACGTCGTTTTGGGGACTCTAGACCATATGACGTTGTTGAGAGACTCACAGGCGTTTTGGGTTTTGCCATGTAAACACTTTCGAAGGAGGTCTGGGTTTGCTAGATCTTTAAAGATGTGCTTCAACTCATCCATAACAACTCTGGGAAGATGGGTATGATTGTTATGATCATAGGTCTCATTGTTTTCTAACGCCTTCTTATATTTACACCAGCTTTCTAAACCATTAGGACATAAACCATGAGCAGGATCCTCATTTGAAGAAGAAAGATGAAAAAATTCAGCCCAAACCCCCCTTTTCATATTTTCTAAACTAGACACATTACGCCGAATGGCCACACCATAGTAGTTCTGTATCACATTGATTGCGGCATCAGTAAGTCGCCCTCTACCTCCAAGAGTTTTGCCATCCGACAACTTTGTTTTGGCCATAGCAGATTTTAATTTTCTAAGGCGACTGCCCATGCGTTTCTGGACATGGCCCACACATTCAAGCTTTTCTACATGAAAATCTGGGCCATAAGGCTGTGCTGCTTGAACCGCAGGGAAAGACGCACTGTCGCCATCTCCAAGAAAATATTTGTACCTAACATTGTAGGTCTCTTGACTTGCCCTAAACATGTCTAGTATTCCCTCAACCTCCATACGTCCACTAACACCAGAGAAGTTGGCCAAACACTGATCATCATGGATATTTTGCAGTCTTCTCTTACATAAACAAAATTTAGAAAAAATTCTGACATCAATGACTTTGCCAGTCATTTCACTGATAGCTGACACAACACCGTTCAACGACCTGTGGCCTCTCTTTTGCCAGGTCCCATCAAAAATAGCTACTATATCCCTAGAGCCATCATTTAGTTCCACAGTTTCCTTTACAGCATCTTGCATTGATTCAAGACATGCTTGCTTTGTTGCAAGCAGTAGCGTGTCATTGAAATATTTCAATGCAGGTGGATTGGGCATGTTCATTATGCTACAAAAGTTTCTTGCTGCCTCTTCTCCTTTTCCGATGCAGCGGAAACCATAGGCTAAACGCACATTTAATTCATAGCCTTTATTAGGAAGTTTTAGGCTATTACACTCTGTTACAGTCATGCTACATGAATTGCATTTTATATTTACTTTACAGCTAAGCCCTAGCCTATTAGTCGCAAACACGCTTAGCAGTCCCTTGCATTGTGCACAAACTGCAATTTGTCCAAGTAGTTTTGTTAGATTTTGCAAACAAATCAAGTCATAAGTGTCATCAGTATATGTATTTTCACAAAAAAGCTTGTACTCTTCTAGATTATAACCAACCTTCTTTTTAGATGAGCTCTCCTTAGACCCTATGTTAGTTGTAGTGACAGGAGTAGTTTCAGTAGGCCTTGCTGTAGAAGGTAAACTATGTTTAGGAATACCTAAAAACACTGATTTACGCTTTTTAAACACTTTTAAACTAGGCCTAGGCATTTCAATGAATGAATAATATGCTATAAAAAGAAACAAATCACTTCTCTTGAATAACAATCTAGAAACAACAAAACACTTATTAGTATAAAACCTTTACTAAGTAAATTGTAAACATAGACAACAATCAGCAGATTGCTTGCTTACTGCTTAGAGCATAGACCTGTAAGCTAACAGCTGGTAGACAGAGTTACCAACATATGGATATTAAATCACACATGATGTAAAGTGTGCACTATAACAAATAAGCTGCAGTGGTCACACGTCGTCACATCCAATTTCGCTTGAACATTCACTTACATTTTTGGCCATAGATTCTTTAATAATCATCAGAATGACATGAAACTTACATTAAATAAATTCTAAAAGCATGTATAATTAAAATATGAAATAAAAAAAAAATCTAAATTTTTACCGATTTTGACCATCCGACTCCCCTTTAACCTTCCCACTACAGATATCAATAAATGTACTCTTACACTATACTATAAGCTTGGACTTATGAAATATTTACGTGTTTGAACTTAAAATCAGTTAACCAATAGTTATTTAAAAACCAGTTCGAACTTCTAAAATATTCTCTAGGCTCAAAGTACTGCTAAATTTTTCATATGTCTTATTTTTAATCATATTCAACTTTTATTTTGGTCTTTATTAGCTATATTTCAAATAAAGTTAATTATTTAAAATGTAGGTAGAGGTGAGAAAATGTACAATATATATATATTTCCCTTATTTTAATGAACTATAAAAAAAACTATATAAAACCTTCAATATTTCGTATAAATCCCCACAATCATTAAAATTTACAAATTATTAATCGTAAAAGAAATATTTACAATTTAAATTGAATTATGCAAGTATCAAACTTGTTTGAAACCCTTACTTGAAGTAGGGGTAGCAGGTTAGTTCAGATATAACGTAGTTGCACATTTATAGCTGATCGCAGACCCGTCACTAGCATCGCATTAAAAATACTAAAATACTTTAACATCATCCATAGTTTGGTCACACCAGTTGAGTTGAAGATAAATGTGTGACAGGATAATCAGAAGTAGAACTAAAATGTTGATCAGAAGTTTTAAAAAACAACGTGTTCTAATGGATGACTGGTTTTCAAATTATTAGAGGTAGTGAAAATAAGTAAATTATTATAAATATCAGAGGTACTATGTATTTAATGAACTAAATCCAATTTGTTATTTTTAATAGCATAAGCACAATAATTTTAAAATTTTTTCGTCTAATTAGACTAATGCTAATTTACTTTTATAACTCATATAAACCATATAAATTAAACTCAATTCCTTATTACCTACATAATTATTTTTAATATCTCTCCAAAAACATATTCTCCTAAATAATACTCTTCCCCAGGGTTTAATTCAGGGGTGAACCTAAATTACAACTATCGTAACTGGAATGTTTTGAGGAAGGTTGAATTAACTTTAATATTTGTTCAGAGGGCCAAGCGAGTGGTGGCATCTGATGTTAGTGTTTTCTTATCCTAAATATATGTAAAAAAAGCCTAACTACTCCATCTATCCTATAGTTTTTCTAGAAATGTCAATGCTGACAGTAACCTTATGGCAATTGATGTAAAGTTAAGTAAGGACAACTCAAAACAGAGCAACACATTTACAATATCCAAACTGCCACAGGACTCTATATCCAGCTGTAATACAGCCATGCATTGTGTGCCCGCTACAGCACAATGCCGGCATATTAGGTTGGCATACATGCTGAGAACCAAGCACATCCAATCAAAAGCGTGTACTCATATCTTATACATTGTGGTATCCCCATGCTTGGCTGAGGCAGGATGTACTTAATGAACCCTGTTATAGAAGATATCATATATGAAATAAAGGATCTATTAAGATATAATACTAAAATAGTTATATGCACATTGACTAACTGTGGAGATGGTCATTTCTTACTTTTAAACTCAATTATTTCGTTTAGAGTTTGGGCTAGAGATAGAGCTGGTTCAAATACAGCCTAGACTGTAAGAACTTCAGTAATATTCACCTTCTACTGTACTGGTTCACCCCTTTACGCTGTCTCAATAAGTTCTTCACACAAATGAACAGTCTATGAGGAATGGGCAGATTAAGGTTAAGGAGGAGATTGGTCCCTCTTCTAAAAAAAAACAAAGTCTTTTAAGAATCGTTCTCATCATTGTACACTATTGTAATTTACTCCATTATTGAATACATCTTACTGTTATAGAACAATCTAATAGTCTCTGTCTGTCTGTCTGTGTGTCACTCAATCACGCAAAAACTACTGGAACCATTCAGCTGACAATTTTCATAAGTATTCTTAGGTCCTCTGGTTAACACATAGGCTATCTTCATTTTGAAATTCCATCAAGGCGCCGTCCCAGGTGCTCAAAGAAGTATTAATACAAGCCCTATGGCAATACCAATTTGACAATTAATTGTTTATAATAGCTTCAGTAATCAGCCGATGGAATAAACAAACAACTTACTTAGTTCTGAAGTAAATACCATACCAAACCTATAGGCTTATAATCACAACGCACTTTTGCATTACACAGATAAACCCCGTACGAAGGATGGGTACACTGCTAGTTGTTTTATAAATGTAATGAAAAAAAATATAGATCCTAATATATTTTAGAGACATAATCATGATACATTTAAAGAATATTATTTGATAACTTGACTTACATTTAAAAATTTACTGTTACTATGATTTTATCAACCAACCACCTATTTTAATAAACAGATAGGTTATTAATACTTTGAAATTAAAACCCTTTGATCTGTTCAAATATGTACAATTAAGTACAATATACTACAAAGAGAACCTACTTTACTTTTTTTAATGATTCAGGAAATCTTCCAGAAATTAATTGTTTTTAAAATCAAAGAAAGTTGTGACATAACGACTTTAACATAGAACATCTATGATGCCTACACAGTTTTATGGGAAGCCCTATACAAAGTAATATTTTATTTTTAACGAAACAGCTATAATTATTTTATAGCACTATCAGTTTAATATTTTGTTTAATAGTTTAATATTATCCAAATATTCTTATAATGCCAATATATAATTTAATTACGTTTAGACGTACAAAACGCAGAAACCTTTTATGAAAAATACATAAAATACTCAGAATAGCATTGAAACTTTATCTAAAGTAATAAAATGGTAATGTATTAGACGTCAAGTTTATAGTCCATCATCTGCTTATATTGAAATTTTTTACCTATTAAAGTTTTAAGTTCGAAATAGGTGGAACGGTGACCGAGCGGTCTAAGGTGTCAGGACTTTGAGCATGGGATAGCACTGGTTCAAATACAGCCTCCTCTGGAAGATTTTCATTAATATTCACCTTCTACTGTACTGGTTCACCCCCCCCTGTCACGCTGTCTGAATAAGTTCCTCGCAAAATGAACGGTCTATGGGGAATGGTCATAATAAGGTCGAGGAAGAGATTGGCGGCTCTCCTTAAAAAAGTCTTGTAAGAATCGTTATCATCATTATACAGTAAAAGCATATTGTGCTTATTTACTTTTCAATTTTCTACATTCAAATTTAAATGTCAACTTTATAATATATTTTATTCGTTTTTATTTGTTACAATTCAAGTGGAAATAGTACATAATGTATATGCATTTACAAGAGGGGTTCACCTGCATGACCTTATTATACCTACATGACCTATTACACCTGCATGACCTATTACACCTGCATGAACTTATTATACCTCATGACCTATTACACCTGCATGACCTATTACACCTGCATGACCTATTACGCCTGCATGAACTTATTATACCTCATGACCTATTACACCTGCATGACCTATTACACCTGCATGGCCTATTATACCTACATGACCTATTATATCTACATGACCTATTATCTACATGACCTATTATACCTACATGACCTATTACACCTGCTTGACCTATTACATCTACATGACCTATTACACCTGCATGACCTATTATATCTACATGACCTATTATATCTACATTACCTATTACACCTGCTTGACCTATTATATCTACATGACCTATTACACCTGCATGACCTATTATATCTACATGACCTATTATATCTACATTACCTATTATATCTACATGACCCATTATATCTACATGACCTATTATATCTACATGACCTATTACACCTGCATGACCTATTATACCTACATGACCTATTATATCTACATGACCTATTACACCTACATGACATATTATATCTACATGACCTATTATACCTACATGACCTATTATATCTACATGACCTATTATATCTACATGACCTATTATATCTACATGATCTATTATATCTACATGACCTATTATATCTACATGACCTATTATATCTACATAACCTATTATATCTAAATGACCTATTATATCTACATGACCTTTTATATCTACATGACCTATTACACCTACATGACTTATTATATCTACATGACTTATTATATCTACATGACCTATTATAACTACATGAATTATTATATCTACATTACCTATTATATCTACATAACCTATTATATCTACATGACATATTACACCTGCATGACCTATTATACCTACATGACCTATTATATATACATGACCTACTATATCTACATGAACTATTACAGCTGCATGACCTATTACACTTACATGACCTATTACACTTGCATGACCTATTACACCTACATGAATTATTACAATTATATGACCTATTACACCTACATAGCCTATTACACCTACATGACCTATTACACCTGCATGACCTATTACACCTGCATGACCTATTACATCAATAATGTACTATGTGCTTTGATACTGAAAATGGTTTGTAACACTATACATCATTTTGATTTCATCTAAGTATTAAAATATATTAAGATTATACTACAGGAAAATGTTTTGCTGCGATAGTTTTTACATATTTATTTTTATTAATCTTGTATATTTTTACTCTATTATACTCTGCTCTCTCCCCTTGACAGGAAAATGTTTATGGTTGTTTTTGTTAGTATTAAAGTAGTTGTATTATAAGAGGTCCTTTAGTTTCACAAAAAAATAGTTTTTCTTTTCCGTTTTCATCATTACTTAGATTATTAAATCATCTTCTCCGTTAGATTATATATTACAAATTCTTTAATTAACAATCTGAGATTTTGATTAAAAAATCTACTGTATCTAATACTTAACTTTTTTTAACTTTATTAACTGGACTCATAATTCCTAATTAGGACCACAAAATACAATATGGTTAAATATTACCAATGTAAAATTTCAAAAACTTACTATATTATTTAAATCTATAAAATATATTACAATATATATTGTAGGAACATGAATACTCTCTATATTCTTCTCCATAAGTCACTGGTTTTATATACCCTTAATATACAAAAGTGAATCCTATAGGTTATGTTTATCAACACACGATTGTTGCTCATGTTATACATCTTCATGCAAAATCAATTGTCAGAAGAACTGTTAACAAACCATCCCATGAAAGATTACCTCCACATCTACTAAATATATAATTTACGGTTCATGAATATTTTAAATTAAATGTCATTTTATATCAATCGAAATTATGATAGAACATCACAGCTAAAAGTGTTATGACTTTTTACCCCAGTTAAATATATATAAATTAACTCGTGAACTGTGCTAATGATCCGTGGTGAGCGTTATATAATATTTTATTAAATATTCAATAATTGCTCATTTTTTCTATATTTAGGGTTTTTAGGTAATATTCACGAGAGAGTATATGTTTAATTTAATGCTGTTATTGTAAAGGATTTTAAGGTAAGATTTTTAAGTATTTCATCAATACCAAAACTAATTTAATAACATAATATAAAGTTTATATATTACAATGTTACTCCATGTTTATATTTGCTTCAAAATTTAGTATTTTTAGCAACACACAAAGTAGCACGCTTTTAGTTGATTTATGAACATTTAATATTTTGGATTATTTTTAGACGTACAAAAACAAGTTAATTAGCTATTTTAACTGTATACCTTACATCGTCTGAGTAAATTTTATACGTAAATAAAAAATATATGTTTAAGCACATTTACCTAATTTGGATTACCAACTTAACAAAAATATTCTAAATTTTCAAACATAGGTTATGGAGTAAAAGGTTCTATTAATTTAACCTTATAATTATAGTTTTCGCTGAATTTAGAATAAAGTATCGTGTTTTGTTTTTTATTTGAATTAATTAATATTTCATGTTCTGAATACGAATGGTAAAATTCACTCTTGATTAAAGTATACATCATAGTCCCACACAAGGTAGTTAGAACTATTCATTGAGTTGTGGTGATTAGTTTCCTGGATAAAATAAGCCAGAGAGTATTTTAAATTGACCTAATTTGCTTATTATTTTATGCGTTAAAACCAAGTATAACTAATGATGTTATCAGTGGACTCATTGTCATATTGAACATTGTAGACTTAAAACAGAGTGGTATTCTTTTGTTAATTTCAAAGATTAATAGTGTTTCTCACTTACCACTATGGCCTGTAAGACTCCAACTATTAAATGTTATCATAAATGTTGCAGCAATTCGTGCGTAAAATTATTGAAAGACTGTGGATATTCAATTAAAAATCATTAAATATAAAATTATTAATTACAAGTCATAATCATTATAAGTAAATAATTGTTCAACCAGTGTTCTGTATGTCTCTAAATGGAGATTTTAGGTTATAGGCTCACACAATGGTTGCTATCGCCGCTGACAATATTATAGAAGAACATGGGTTGGCTGATAGTCAGGGTTCGTATGTTGTGTGAGGGAAATAACTTAGTATCAGGGTTGACAATCAATGTTAGTTATCAGTAGCAATAAGGGGTAGCTAAGTAATTATTTATTTGTGTACAACTTATGTACAATGTATTTGAATATTTGTATAGTTACATCTAAATAGCTTTACTCATATTAAAATTAACTTTTAACAATGCTTGCACATAAACAAATCAATTGCGTGCATCTATGGTTTTGTAGAAAGGCACAATTAAAAATTTAATTGTGCCTTTTAATATTACAATGATAATTATAAAAATATAATATTATATTATAATATTTTTATAATTACCATTGTAATAATTAACTAAACAACAACAAAATTTAGTTTTTGATCCCAATATTACTACGATTTGTTTTTGTTACAAACCTAATTTAAATGCTTTTAAGGCATCATATTTAATGTCAAGTATAAAATAAAATATTGATTAAAATGTATATATATTGACCGGCCCATACACGTACTATTAAATTGACCCCCCCCCCCATACATGCACTAATGCATTGTCCCACCCACCCGCCCATACACGTACTATTATACTGACCCACCCACCCACCTATACACGTAATATTACATTGACCCACCTGACCGCCCATACACGTACTAATACATTGGGTGGGTAATAGTATCAATATCCCATGTATGGGTGGGAGGGTGTGTCGGCACATGGGTGGGGTGAATCAAAACATAGCAGATTATGACTGAGTTTGTACGGAAATCCGTTTACCAATGTTCTGTTACTTAGCTAGTAGGGTTATATCATGTTTGGCAAGAGTTCAAACGACCATAGTGACCTTCACATTCTATATGTAAAATAAAAAAAAGATATGGTTCTATGGTATACTTATACTATAATACAAATTAGCACCTTGTTATATCACATAATTTGGATATCGAAGAAGAGTTGTTGAGTCAGTTTGTTACGACAAATTGTAGTCAATAAAAACTGTGCCCATTAAAAAAAATAGTTATAATCAATTTTATTGGTGGTTTACCATAACCACCTTTTTGTCTGTGTCTTACTTAGCATCATTGTTTGTGTTGCCTTTTTGTTTTTAACCAAGTAAACCCTTAAATATGATTGTTTTAAATGGAAACATCGTTAAAATGGTTAACACTCCAAATAAATTTTTCAGTAGTGTAGATGGTAATAAAAGCCTGTATTTTATTTGATTATTATTTATTGAACTTATACTTCACTTCAGGTTGATAATTTATTTTTAGGCAATAATTTCATTTCATTGCCTAATAGGACTTCTAATTTTAGTTATATTTCAGCAAAACACCTGTATATTATTCAAATTATTCATGTATATAATGTTATTATATTTCAAGTTGTATTTTATAAACCAGTAATTTTAGTAAATTGTTCCTTTAGACACGATTGTCATGTGGTGTTTAATAAATTTCACTATCTCATTGATTGAAATTTTTATAATTGTATTCGTAATAGTGTTTCATTATGTTTAATGGATTCGATACGTCCCTCCACACTAAGATTAAATTGTTGTTTAATTTAGAATAAAGTAGTGGTCATTTATTTTATACGTTTTAATTCTGCATGTTTTATATGCATCTTAATCAGTTTTTAATATATTTCATTGAACAGAATGGTTCAGTAACATTTAATATAGCCGCTTATTACATAATGAGCTAAGATCAAAACCAATGATATATTGCTTGCCAATTTCAATGACGGTTTCAATCAAGATACATTAAAAAATGTTTTGTTTCTTTTGATAGATTTAAAATGGTAAAATGAATAAAATATAAAGTTATAGTTAAAATCACATCTCTTAGTTAATAACAATAATATATTACAACATAGAAAATTTTGTATTTTTATCTTATCTTAACTATAAATATTGTTAGATGTAAGTTTTAACAAAGAAAGCGTGCATATTAATTTATTTATGTTTTCAACAAATGTGTTGTGGATTTTATGTTCTTTTCGTCACTAATCATTTTCTAAAATAAATTGTGAGACAGTTAATTCAATTAACAAAAAGGTCTTGTAAAAATTAAGTTGCTACATTTATATAATAACACTTTAAATTATATGAGCAGATAAATTAATTATTTATGACTATTATAACAATATAACATTATTTTATTCCGCCTTACTACTTTATTGTTTATTTTTATAACATTTTTTAAGTCGTTAGTTTTACTGGTTATATGATATTCTGCCAAAAGCTTAAGTCAACACTGACTTCACCCTAGTGTCTCAAACAAAAGGTATAATAAACTATAATAATGTATTAATTCCCTAATTTGACTTAAAGTATCAAAGTTAAAGTATTCCATAGAAATCTAATGAAAACCATTTAAAATCAAATTCAAATAGATATTTACTACTTGAAAATACAACATATACAGGTAGTTTCTTACTTATTTGTCATATTTCAGAGAAAACGTCGTGAATTTCTTTAAAATTCCATATATAAACTACTATTTTATTATAAATAGTATTTTAATGAAACATAAATATTATGACACACTATTTAATAATTAGTAAACTATTTTATGTTTCACGATATATATTTTCTGTTTGGGAACTTTCTTGATTCCAAAATGTATTAAATAGCAATAAATATAACAATAACAATTTAAATGTTGTATCAAATAAACATTTTCATAAACATATCATTGGACTATTAAAAGTAAAACAGGTCAACAAACTGTATGGGATCAACAACGACTAAAACTACATGCACAAATTTTATATCTCAAAATCCAACAAATACAAAGATATAAATAAGATTATATGATTTTACTTGTTCTTCAATAACAAAAGAGCCAAATTATAATTACAAGGAAGTTTTTACAATCAAAATGGTAATTTGATAGCTACAAACTACTTTATATAGATTATGTATACCAGTATATATATTTTTCATTTTGAGTATTTTAAGTTATTAGTAAATTAATTAAATATAATATATGTTTCCAGAAACCTTGAATAGTGTGATCTATCATTATAATCAAGCTGAGGTATCACATCACAATTAAAAAAATGTTAAAAGACATAAACAAAACCAAATTGAACTATTACAAATGGAATTAAACCATTTTTGTATTCGAATCTGTGAACTGCCAAAACATATTCTAGGAGAGCAATAAACACACTCTGGACATTTGCCAGTGAATGCTTCGTTGGACTTTCCTTAGCTTTGCATTGTGAAAAATCTGTTCCACACTGCTTACGTATTCAGTGTGACAACGAACATTGTTATTCTATGTATGCTGCATTTTATTCGTAATAGTGTACAATTAGTGTTTTATTAGTTACAATAGTTTGTTTAAAGGGACAAAATAGAATTAATTTAGTTTATTAACAATCACCAAGAGTTGATATTCAATTATTGGATAATATCAAAATACAGTAGTCAATTGAGAGGAATGTTCAAGGGATACTTCAAAATGTTTCCTGTGCTCTAGTATATTCTGGACAGTTCTAAAAGCTTCTTAAGGATGATATTTCCAGCACTTATACTTTTATGAAAAAAACTGGAACTGTTGTCATAGATTAATTATTAATGCCTAACTACGTTGATTGTCCTGGCGTTATTTTAGATTGATACTTTTCTAGTAACGAAAGGAACGTGATGGATGCAGTTGAGATAGTGTGGTCTCTGATAGGATCGACCGACCGTTATAAACAGCCATGTAATTAGTATCCAATGGCCTGTGCCAACAAGAAAATAACGCCAACGCAGTATCTATCTAGTTTTTTAGCTCAACAAAAACTAATTTTTGAGTGTTCTCCCAAGAACACCAATCAAAACTGTCAACCTCTAATGCGGGCTGCTCTTATAGCGCCCATGATGAAGGATAATACTGAGAGGATGCAGTATTATAATAATAGAGATGACTGATAAGAGGGGCCTCCAATCTTCAGCCCCTATCTTCCCCAGTTGCTCAATTACAGTGTATCCATTCTATATATTACCAATTATGGAACAGGACTCTCCTTTATAACTAATAAAAAGTTTAAACTAATAAAATAGCAGAGTAGGATTAAATTAAAATAACTGGGAGGAGAATTTATGATTAAGTAATTATGATAAATAATGATCTTAATGTTTAATTCTAAATAAATAAATTTCCCATCAAAGTCAAATATGTGGTTTATTTTAAAGCTCCGAAATCAGACTTGTCTTTGTATACAAAATATGTAATTGGAAACCACAGTCCCTCCCTTCAATACTACGAAATTGTAACTCAAACATATTAAATGTAACTAAAAACTTTACGTCAGGAATTATGTTTTGATAAACATATACAGTGTATTTTATATCTGGAAACACCCGAATATATTCTTTATTAATCAAATATAAATTCGAAAACTTTTACAGTCATGATTAGGGATTGGGAATCTACTTTTCGGAACAATGTTTTGTCATTCTATACTAACGGGGGACGATGTTGAGAGCATCGTCACTATTCTCAATGACCATACCTTGCCTATACGTTGCGATAAATATTTTTAAAGGTAATAGTTTAGTGAATTTATTGCCAAAAACCACATTTCTAAGGAATCACTACATCAGAAAGTAGAGCACTTTCAGTATTAAAAATTTTCTGATGTTCTACATTTTAATTTTAACTTAGTTGTTGCCACATAATGCATTACACTAATTTTTAAAATTTTGTAAAATGTTTTATTAAAATAAACACAAAACTCATTTTCCGCTTGTTTTATTAGTACAAATGTGCTAGGTGTTATTTCAATAGAACTTTGTAAATAATAATTTATATTAATTTCTTTTAAATTACTTTATAATGCTAGAAAAGACTTAACAAACACAATCTTTTAGCACTATTTGGTATGAAAGTATATGTTTTAACTATCTTTCTTCTTCAGTTTTACAGTTAAGTTAAAATACAATTTTTAAACGTAAGCTAATTTCTCAGCTCAATCAGCTCTATTTTCTAAAAGAATGATTCCTCAGACATGCAGTTTGTGGCATTCAATTCATTAAACCTTTACCTTTAAACACATTTAATGCAAGGTAAAGTCTTCCAAAAATGATATTGACGATACTTTCAACAGGATGGGGTATCCGTTAGTGTGAAATGACAAAACATTGTTCGAAAAAGTAGATGCCCAATCCCTACCATGATTGTAAAAGGTTTATAATTTATATTTTGATTAGTAAAGAGTGTGACATAATATACACCCCGTATAAAAATGTATAGTATATAATTATACCTATATACTCGTATAATATAAAATGAAGAGGTATAACTTAAAAAACAATTAACTCTTATCGGGACAGTATTCAAGTTCGAATTAGTTATGTCCTTTCATAAGGACAGGTCTTCTTTATTTCAAGATAATTAAATAATTGAATCTATTTGTGGGATGGATCTGATATAACATATCTGATGAACATTTCCATATAAAACTTAGTAATTCTTCTTAGACATTCTTGAGATGAATTCAAATCAAATCGTTGATGTCAATCTTTTCAAAACACTTCCAGTTCAGTTTTTAATGTGATAATAATAATAATAATAATAATCTTTATTGTCATAAGAACAAAATGTCATTGACAAAGTCATAATTTATGCAGAAACTGCCACGTCATATATTTTTTTTGCTTAAGTCAATAACTAAAATAGAATATACTACAGGTACATTAATAACATTTATAACAATCAACAGCATCAATAAAGAAACAGCACTGGAAATCACACGCATTTCAATAAAATTATACTACATATTATAATATAATTTTTCCACATCAAAAAACTCCTGAAGTGTGTAAAATGGATTCAAAATTAGCCAGTCATAAAACTTATCGCTAAAGTCTGTAATTGAATGCTTCTTAAATAATATATTTAACTTATTGTACACTTTAATTGATAATACACTATAGTTTTGAGACGTTTTTGTTAGTCTGTGCTTGCCTACGATTGCTAAATCCCTCCCTCTTGTGTTATATTTGTGTAAATTATTATGAAATTCTAGGTTCTGAGGATTCCTTAAAATATAGTTAATTAATTCATATATGTACAAATTAACTACAGTGGGGATTTTTAAACTAATGAAGTATGACTTACAGTGTTCATTTGAATTTATATTTGAAATAATTCTAATAGTTTTCTTTTGTAAGACTAAAACCTCTTGGATTCTATTACAGTTTCCCCACAGTAATATTCCATATTTTCTTATAGAATGAAAATATGCGAAATAGCTGCATCTGACATAATGAAGAGGCACAAAATGCATAAGTCGACTTAGGAGATAAACTATTCTTGAAAGCCTGTTTGTTAAATAGTCAATATGCGGACCCCTAGGAAAATGCTGTCTAGGAAAATACCCAGAAATTTCACTGAATCAGCAAGCTCATAATTAAATGTAACGTTAGATTTTGGACGCAATGAGAATAGAATTTGCTGGGTTTTGTCTTCATTTAACTGTAGACCATTAGCTAAAAACCAATTTGAAGCTTCTGCTAAGGTTCTTTGGGAGAGTTCTTTAAGTTTGACAATGTCAGAATGAGAGTTGATAAATGTTGTGTCGTTCGCATAAAGCAAAGATTTTGTAGTCTTGATTGATTTGGAAAGATCATTTATATAAATAAGAAACAAGAGGGGACACAGTACTGAGCCCTGGGGAACACCCCACACAACATATACTTCTTTCGACCATTGATCTTTGGAAAAAACCTTTTGTTTACGATTGTCCAAATAAGATTTAAAAAAGTTCAAAGGGAATCCTTTAACACCATAATGTTGAAGTTTTTTAATCAGGTCCAAATGACTAACGCAATCGAATGCTTTACTTAGGTCACACATAGAGGCTTGAGTGAAACTTCCATCTTCAAAAGATTTTATTACCATATATACTAGTTTTTCCACCGCATTCTCTGTAGATCTTCCACGACGGAAGCCAAACTGAGTGTTACCAAAAAGGCAATTGTCCTCTAGATAATTATTTAATTGGTCATATGCAACTATTTCAATTATTTTCGATAAAATTGGCACCACAGATATCGGTTGGTAACTTTTTGGGTCATCTTTTGACCCTTTCTTAAAAATCGGGCAAACTTTCGAAACCTTTAATTCATCTGGAAATACCCCCTCCTGGAGAAATTTGTTAATGCACCAAGTGAGAGGCGTTATTATGCAATGAATTATTTTTTTAAGCATATTGTTTGAGAAATAGTAAACGTCACAACTATTTGAGTTTTTTAACCTCTTACTAGCATCTAACACATCTTTTTGGGACACGTACTTTCACTCCTCAAAACGTATGTGTTGTGAAATATTATCTCTCAAAAAATCCTCAGATTTTGCCAGTGAGGGATTTTGCAACTTAATATTATCCTTAATGCATTTAACAGACTCTATAAAATAACTATTTAAGATATCAGGTGACAATTCAGAGCTACGTGAATCAACTATACCTTGGCTATTTTTAATTATCTTCCAGGCAGCCCGACAACTGTTGGCACTGCCTTCTATTAAATTTACATTATATTAATTTCATCTTAGCTTTGGTTACTGCATGTCTATAATAC
This sequence comes from Stictocephala bisonia, assembly GCA_035578905.1. Lineage (NCBI taxonomy): Eukaryota > Metazoa > Arthropoda > Insecta > Hemiptera > Membracidae > Stictocephala > Stictocephala bisonia. The sequence goes on from JAQJVL010000048.1 coordinate 1,933,877, forward strand.
ACTTTTTTGTTCTTATATTCTTGTTCCAAAATATGGTTCTTTACACTACTATTTTTAATTATATTATCTAACAGTAATAGACCTTTTTTTAATTCACTTAGCTCTGTCGTGTACCAAACATCACCTTACCACATTTTGAATATGACATATTTTCCGATACTAAATTTATATTATATATAGTATTGGCATGGTTGGGAGGAATCACCGTAGTCTTATTAATCATGGCGTATTGCCTTCACATCCAGGCAATAAAAATAAAATTGAAAACGCCAGCGATGGATTATTAGTAAAGCCTAAGTCAAAGCAGGGGATATTTGTACATGAAAGAAGTAACCAGAAGCGTCAGAATGTCAGCGCTGCAGCTGACTTCATGCGTCGACACAGCAAAATGATATGGAACAACACGTCATCGTCCAGACTACACACATAAAATGATGGGAGTAGGTTTCGGTTGGTGGAAAACCGAAAAATTTTAGCCAGAGGAGTGTAAACCTTCGACGTTTACTTAACTGCTACTCGTTTGCATAAGATTCCCTCATAATAATAATAAAATTAAAATAAATATTATCAGTAAAAAAAAAAATTAAACAGCAGTTTTATTACAACAGGAAATGCGGTACAGGAAATGGAATTGGTAAAATTTAAGTAGAGTATCCAGCGAATGTTAACTCAGAAAGCAAGGGATCGGATTTCAAAGAAGCAGGGTCAGCACTGTACACAGGATGACCAGAATAGTAAAATTTGAGACTCACAAAAATTAGGCCGATGAATGCTGATGCGACAGAGATTCAGCAGAAGTTCCGATGTTCTACCTAGCACGAAAACGGGCCTATAGGGTGATCCGTAATAGGACCACCGATCATAATTGGTTCTTCCGAAATTGTAGGCGTGTCCAGTGAGTGGCAGAGGGAATGAGATACTAGGGAGAGAGTTGGGAAAGAACGTGAGTCTGCGGAGAGTTCGGAAAGAGAGAGGACTTCGAGAAATAGACCAATAGGGAGGACTAGCACCTGGTGGTCCAACTATCTAGACTTCGTCAACCCGCCCTGCAGAGCAAACACGGGACGAGCTAGGAGGAGGACTTGGAGCCACGGTCCAACCCCTTGCGATATCAACCCCCGGAGGACTTCACGAGCGGCCAACCTGAACCTAAGGGACGACCGGACTTGCAGCCTATCCTGAGGACCAGATAAACCACCTCAAGGGATAGCAAGTGACTCCGCCCACTCCCAAGGGACTACAAGCAACTTCAGACCTAACCAGGCCACCTGACCCTGAGGGATAAGAGTACGCCGAATCCACTACGGCCCGTGGACACCCCATACCTGCAGAAGACGAGTCCAGGGGTATGTTAATATTTGTTTAACACCTCCAGGGTTTAAAGGGAGCACAATTTAAGTTGTAGGGGAAAAGAAATTTTGTAAGGTTCAATTACGTTTACCTACACCAAACCGTAAGCCTACAAGCAGTAAATTAATCAGATGAGGCGTTCATAATAATCGTAATTTAATAATAAAATAGAATTTACTGTTTGAGGGAATTGAGTCTGTATTGTTAATTTAAATTGTAAAAATATAAATACGTTGAATATATAAACCATAAATATTGGGTACTTCTTGGGAAGGATAAAGGATAGCAACTAGGGCCATTTGAATATTTAGCTTATCGCTTAAAAATATTTGTACAATAATATAATTAAAATTGTACGGAAAATTGATTAGGTTGTCATAGTTAGTAAGGTTGATATATTAGTGTTTGATTGGAAATAGTTGATCAATTATTCTTGAGTATAGCTTGTTAGTGGATATATAATTTTCACTTGTTAGTGGAAACTATTTGCACATATAAAACTTATTTAGCTGATTCTTAATGTGATGTTTATAATTATTTAGAGGACTGTGATTTAATAGTATAGGAGTTTGCTGTCGCTTGTTGTGAACAATATTCCTGAAATTGTTGATTCCCCGGGCTGTATATTGAAAGCCAATGTTAATAGTAAATTGATTGAAGATTTATAAACGAATAGTTGTAAATCTATAATTTGTATTGTTTAATATTAAATGAGAGGGGTATATTGAGGGAGGTGTATAGTGTAAAATAGGATAAGATAATTGTAATATTTTGGAAGGGATTGTAAAGATGATATGCTGTAATAATAAATTTGTGTCGTACTTTCACCAGTGTCAATAGTTATTCCAGGTCCTGGTTTCCTACACTAGCTAAGCGAGTCATTAAGTTTAAATTATTTCTCATTACTTATATAATAGTCATTTGTGATTAACAAACTTAAACACTTTAATTTTTAGAGGAAGTAAGAGTTTACATGGCGGAGAAAGGTTTTACAAGCAATAAATAAATATGGATCAGTTCATATCAACGTCAAATTATATATAAATTCTTCTATAGTGAACCGTTGCAAAATTAGACATATTGAATTTGTTCCATACGGCAAACTAAAGTACAGTACAGTTTGAATACAGTACAAAGGACAGAAAGTAAATTAATGTACATCGATACTCTAATTTGTTAAATTTCTCAATATTATATTTTTGCATTGCAGTTTAATAACAGTAAATTTTTTTTTTATCTCGGTTTATTGTCTGTATCAAAACAAACAATGCTCGTTAATAACAGTAGGAACATTTATGGTATGTGTATGTTTAAATTAATGACGTTATATTACGTACATTTCATATTGAAAGATACAAATCAAGCAAAATAGCCAAACGACAGTGTTTACCACTACGAAAGTTAGTGTGTTATTCTGATAAGATGGGACAGAAATGTTAAAACCTTTTTATTTTGTTTTAAATGATCATTGATATTATTGTATATGCCTTTCATGTATTTATAACCATAATTTGCTGCGTATATTGTGTTTTCAATATACCTTCATGATAAAGATAATACATTGTTGTTTAACTAGTTTTTATTACAAGACAATAGCTATGGATTTTCGCCCTACTATTTTATAAAGAAATTAAAACTTTGTTCACTACACTCTAGTATTAATGATGTGTATACAACTATTATTATATATGAAAATGAAGATATACATATGCCACAGTATAAATACAATAATAGTGCTCTGATCTGGCTCTAATCCAATGCTATCCTTTGTATATATTGCTTTCGTTGTCAAAGAAGGATAGCAATATCCATTACTATTGATTCCTTTGTTTGTTTGGACTGCTTGCTCTAAGGTTTCCTTCTTGGAAAAAGAACAAAACAATAAGTGCGATTATAGATAAGTGTGAATTTAATAATAGTAATTTATATCAAAGAATTAAACAACAATATTTGTTAACTTTCACTGTCAGCAATAATGTTTGTTAATCCTATCTTTTAGTATATGACTTGAAACAGTTTTAGCCAACTATGTACCATTAATTTAATGCAACATATATCCAACAGACTTGTATAAGATTTTAACTATTTCGGAGGAAACTTAGGAACTAAACTATGCCCGTCACTTATATGTTGTTGGAAATCCCAACTAGTGTGAATTATAGATTTATGCTAACTGCTTTTATAAGATACATTAAAAGTGCCATGTTATCTTATCCTGTGGTGTGTGCTCAATATGACAGTACTAAAATTCCTGGAAAGCCCTTGTATTTTTTTTTCTCTTGGAACTCGCTTTTCATCTCTACTTATGACTCACAATTTACTAAAATTATTTTTTATATTTTACAATAAATAATTTATTTTGAAAATCGTGTTTTAGTCAACCTATTAGTCAAGTTATTAGACAAGTATATCTACAAATATTTGTTATCTACTAAATGCAATCACGAGTAAAAGCAATAAATGCTGAATCAATATTGTATTGATTTCTCATTAATTTTATTAAATACTAACTAAAAGTTTCAAAAATTATATTGACTTTTTACTTTTATGATTACTCAAATTTAAAATGTAAAATCATAATTTATAAATATTTCAAAACTAAATCATTTATGCATTTATATTCTACCTCCCCCTAGTCAGTCACTGGAACGTAACACGTAGTATATTTCAATACCCTCAGAGGAAAAGTTATAACAATGCTTGAATAGCTAGTAAGTAGTATCCAACGCATGCTTGATGGCCTGCGAACAGCGCACATACGACATAATTTGTACCCCACCACTCACTGGCACAGGTTCTTAGTACAGTCACCACTAGAAGCATAGATCTGTCATAACAACAATGATTCCACTTTCCACCGTGTTTACATTGAATCTGCTATTGAATTGTTTAATCAATTGAGTTATATTGAGGTATTCTCAATGGTTTAAAAGCTAGACTAATTGTCATATTCAACAACCTTAGTTTTTTTCAAAACGTAGTTAAAATACTTTACCATCATTGGTATAATATGTTTTGTACGTGTCTGTACAAGCCAAGGCATCAAATTGCCACTGGAGGGTAAATGTGGTGGGAGAAGTAAATATGGTTTTGGTCAATGATTGCAGTTATTATTAATTTCATTGATAAAGTTATTATTTTGATGATTATTATTTATTATTATTATTTAACTACGATTTGTTCAGTAAATTACTAAATTCTTTTTTGTCACTTTCAGTAATAAAAAGTGTTTTGTTGAATACATATATTGTGAATAACGTTTAGTTTATAAATTAATGATTCTGTTGTGCATACCGCAATTTTAGCATAAGTCGTCTTATTAAAATAATCAGACTAAAAGTAAGAATTATTTTTAATTTAACCAGCACCTACCATCGCAACTGGAATAGATAGTCAAATTTTATTCAAATAATATAATTGTATAAAAACGTAAACATTTAAATGGAATAAATGATTTTCATTACACAAACAACGAGAGCAAAGATTGTTGTAAATACGCATAGAATGACATATGAAAAATGTTTTAAATGTATGCGTCTATAAAAATTTATAGATTCATAAAAACCGATTTAAGTTAAAGGAGATATTACGAAAGAAGTACCGTATTGAGATTCTTGAAAACCACTAAGTGCACATAATATGGTATATATTGTAAGAAATATTATTATATTTTTCACAACGTAAATATAACTTGCATTAATGTCATTATATGTCAAAATGTAAGAGATCGAGAATAAATGTAAATATGATCAGGAGAATTCGTACAGGTAGTGTGTTGCATGGACGAATAACGATAATGTTGGATCGTGAAAATTATTAGTTTTAGTAATTGAATCAATGAGATCACTGTCAATTATTTTATATGTATTTTGTATGTATTAATATGATTTATAAATGGTAGTTAGCTGTCATTATCAAATAAAGCACGTGGTATGGTAAAGAAGTGTCTTTACTCAATGCTAGTAAAAGTGTGATGCTAATAATTTGATATTGAAATAATATTAATATTTATACTAATTTAAATGTTCGATGTATACCAACAATTCTATTCGACTGCTGAAATCATTGTAAAAATAATAGTACTTATGTCACAAACGTGCTGATCTCAGGACTTTGTTTTCTGAAAAATGTTACCTCAGATAAATGACACTGGTCTTTTATAAAGCTTACCTAATTCATTGGTTAAACTGTAAAGATTTTAAGGTAAGTTTAAAAAGATAAAAACAATGGTATTCTTCTGTACATATTATTATTCAATTATATACTAGGTGATGAAAGAAAAGTGTAATTTGATTATTAAATTGTTGTCGCTAAAAAATAATTATACATCAATAAAACATAAATATTGCTTCCATTGTTTATTTCACTATGGATCTTGTTAAATGTTGTACTACTAGAAAAACTAAACTATTTATATCTAAGACGTTTATTCTGAGTAACTAGTCTGTTCAAGTGTATTGTGAAGTAGTGTATAACAGATTTGTAAACATGCTTTTTAGCGTTATGTCCACAATTTTAATTTAGAATTAAAAATAATTATGAATTAAAATCTGTAAATAAATTGTTTTCAATTAAGTAATATTTAACTATGTAACCACTGTATACCATCTCCACTGCTCAGTGCACTAAAACATTGCTCCAAACATCATTCCCTGCCCTCAACATACGTTGGCCTTCAGCCTCAGACTACTATTATACTTAACTTCACACTCTGTGCTCAGCCTACTTCAGTTTTTAGCCTCTATCTATTAGTAGCATATTAATATATAGCACGTTCACTATTTGGACTTATGGGCCTATTAAGCAATAAACAAGGAACATGATATATTTCATATTTTAACAAAAACGTTAAAAATGTACACTTAATTCTGGTATAAGTGTTTTACTAGCTAAAACACATTGTCTTTATATAGTATTAAAATATCAAAAGATATTTGTTTTTTACAAAATTATTTAATTTATTTTGTATATGTCTGGTAATTTAATAGAATATTGAAGATTAATATAAACACAACAGTTGTTATGTATGGTAAGGGAGAAATTCGAAGAACGTTTAATATTGAACATTAAGCTTTTTCAAAATACTTTTTATGCTCTCGCTTAACTCATATGACAAAAGTTTTCTCAAAATTAACCATAAGCTGCTCGTCCTTATGCCTATAGTTTTGACTTTAAGATAGATATGAGTCAGTTAAGACAATTTATTTTGTAAGGCTAGTAGAGTAGTTGGATGAAGTTTTAGGTAAGTTGAGATCCAACTAACCATTTCATAGAAACTGATTTAATTTGCAGTAATATTTGAGAGTCGTATTAAGTCCACAGTCAAATTATAATTCACACTCATTACAACTGTTCAAAATACATAATCACCTCTATAATACGATGAAATTATATGTTTTAATAAAAAAAAAACCAACCAAAATTTATGAAAATAATTAACACAGCCAGACCAATAAGCGCACAGTTTGTTGTTTCAAAGGAACTGCGGATAGCATTTGCATAACAATGAAGTTAACAGTTTTGAGCGCCCACTGTAGCTGGCCTCATTCCACCGAGAGTATTAGTCTTTTTAGACTGACTTGTTTGTCAAAACAGGATGGTAATATCCATAAAGACTATTTCTTTGTTTATTTGAACTATTTTCATAAAAATCGAACTAGGCCTGACACATATAAACATATTTTCAGCTACTTTTACATGTATAAAACTATTTTTTTCAAATCTATATTTATAAAAGAGGATGTTTGTATATATATATATATATATACCGGTATATATATATATATATATATATATATATATATATATATATATATATGTGTGTTTGAAGTTTATGCGCTGCCAAATCATCCAACCGATCGCCATGAAACTTTAGGATGTTGTCCTGTATACTCCTGAGATGGTTTCTGTGAAGTTTGATGCAGATCCGTCCACAGGGTCCCGCCCCACGGGCTCCTAAAGATCCCATGTTATTCAAATGGAGAATCTGAATTGTTTACAAAAAACATATGACTGTGTGGTTTAATGTAGTTTCACATGCCATAAGCAGATTGAAGTTCTCACAACAACAGTACTGTATATGTTTTGATTTATTGTAGTTCTACATTTCACCTTGAGAGTGTAGCACACACTACTTTTACTTGATCAGGTGATCTGTATTTGGTGTTAACCTTTTTTCCTCGGTAATTAAAACGTGTGGTGAAACGTGAAAATAAAAAATAAATAATTATTTTTTTTGCAGTTTACTTTTTTTGGCATGCCTCCTTAAAAATCTAATATTGGTAGAAGAAGCAAAAATGCTCGAATTCTTTCAACTATTAGGTTCTAAATCAAACTCAATATTATGACCGGCGAAGCGGGCAGGTACAGCTAGTATTATATAAAGTTTAATTTTATCTAAGTCGTATTTATTAATATATCAAATACATTAAATGCACTATCATATATTACTTTTGTGAAATAACATTTATTATAAAGTAGTTTACTATTTATTTTAAAGTTATTTCAGCATTTACAGATGAGAAATACTTTATCTTTAGCAAAGAAAATCAATTACAACTATAACTCATATTTTAAATTTGAAAAAAATCAAAATCAAAACTAAATACTTAGAACTATTGTATATATTGTTGGAATGTCCTCATTTGTCAAAGTATCTCTACCCTCTCTGCATGAGTGGATCACTCTCACATTGTTTACACGGACCAAGTGGTTTCACATCATCACAGTTAATATGTCATTATTGGGTCTCATAGGAAATTATAAAACATACAGTATGTTTTATTGTATTTTCATTAAGATAATTTTCACAGGAGCAGTCATAGTTCATAGTACATTTTGAAATGTTCAAGTAATTATTTTAAGGCTACTTAATATATAACTAAACAAATTCTGTTGTTAACTTATATTCATGTATTTTAAATTATAGATAAACAACAAAGAACTAAAGGGCCTGAACTACGAGACAATTTGCTATTTAATAGTTGCTCAAATCTAAGAGGGTTTGTTAAAAGTAAAGCTACAACAAAAATAATTTACCATTTAATATACTACAATTATTATAAATAGAATTCAGAATGAATCACGTAGGGTGATGAACGTAAGAATCGTTACAAAAATATAACAACAAATAAAACAACCAGACCGTATTATTTCACATCTAGGGAATAAATAAAACTAGTTTCATTTCAATCTATGTACAAAGTTCAAAGTTCAAGTTCAAGTTCAATTTAAGTTCAAGTTCAAGCTAAAAGTTCAAGTTCAATTTACTTTAATTCTGTATATAGTGGATAAGGTCTATATTAAATACAATTATACATTTTTAATTTTACATACAGTGTCGTATCAGTTTATAATATTATATGAGAGAGTATTTATTAAAATGTAGATAAGTTGTGTAATTCAATAGAAATAATTATTGTAACTCATGCACTATCTATACAATATTGTAAGCTCCGATTCAGCATAAGCACTTGGTATACAAATCATTTACAAATGAAACGCTTCCATAAAAGTGGAAAACGAAATCTCGCCCACTACTAAAGATGTTATTTTCTAAGACTGTAATGCGACTAGATCCTAAAAAGCTATGAATAAATATATTTATCAAAGAAAACATGTATTACCTAATTTGCATACCCAGCAAACATATGAAAATATATAAATATAAATGCTATTTCAAAAATTAATGGGTTGTTTTTGGACAAAATGAAGTACTAAGGCTTTTATGGTTACAAATTGCGTGGCTGAAGCCAAATTTAATAGATGGAACTCAGGTTAGGCGTCTGGTATATAATACGAGTGACACTTCAGTTATAAACATGGTTGTTAGGTACGTACGTTCTTCAATCTTGACACATGAGACCATCCAAGACGTGTGGATACGAGTGGCACTTCGGTTATAAACATGGTTGTGAGTTACGTAAGTTATTCAATCTTGACACTTGAGACCATCCAAGTTGTGTGGATACGAGTGGCACTTTGGTTATAAACATGGTTGTTAGGTACGTAAGTTATTCAATCTTGACACTTGAGACCATCCAGGTTGTAAGGATACGAGTGGCACTTCGGTTATAAAAATGTTTGTGAGGTACGTAAGTTATTCAATCTTCACACTTGGGACCATAAGTTGTGTGGATACGAGTGGTACTTCGGTTATAAACATGGTTGTGAGGTACGTAAGTTATTCAATCTTGACACTTGAGACCATCGAAGTTGTGTGGATACGAATGGTACTTCGGTTATAAACATGGTTGTTAGGTACGTAAATTATTCAATCTTGACACTTGAGACCATCCAGATTGTATGGATACGAGTGGCATTTCGGTTATAAACATGTTTGTGAGGTACGTAAGTTATTCAATCTTGACACTTGAGACCCTCCCAGTTGTGTGGAACATTGTTCAGTTCACCAGTTTGCAGACGAGTGTGAACTGGCAATTACAAATCACTTTTGTCAATTTGAAATAAATGTTTAAATTGTCTGCCGAAAACATCCTTCAGCTCAATATAGGATTGACCATGGACAGGCATGTTTTGTAGAGGCTTACCATGATTAGTCGTTCTTTGATCTCGTAACTGTGTCTCTTCATCGAGTTTTCTTTACAAATTAAGAATTATACTGCAATGAAGTGTCAACTTATGCTAATGCCGTCACTAATTATTATGTTGTTGTATAGCTATCCTTGTTTCAGTAACAGTATCTTGAAGTAAAAATCCAGAAAAAACTCTTTAAAATGCAAGAAACTCACTTAGTGTTCTTTTGGAGGCGACACGATCATATCGCAACGATACAAACAGGTTTCCAGGTGGTTCATTTGTAAGATACAGTTGATATAAAATTACAACACTCGGGAGGCACAGTATATTTTTAAGAGTTTGTGGCACTAAGGTCAGATTTCCAAACCTATCACCCGTCATGACCAGCATTGGAACTTTTGGATTGTGAAGCTGGAAGTTGAAAGGAGACGTTCTCCTACTTTGGACCGATGGCCCTTATTTATTTCTATGTTATAGGTTTAAAACATAATTGAAATCTGCTGTGGACAGTAGTACAAATAATTCGAACTTGATAGTGATAGGTACGAACTGGCACTATTATTACTGTTATCAACATTATTAATATAACATTACAAATTAATTATTTATCCAAAACTATAAGTCCATAACATAGTATTGAATTGTGCTTGATAAAATTAAATATTAAGCACACAATATCACGTTAAAACACTTCAGATCAGGCAGAAAACCAATTAACTATTGAGTTAAATCAAATTAAAAATTTCTTTTATTCAATATTTTGATTTGTGGCAACATATCCAGCACACAAGTTAGATTTATTGCTTTGATAAAATTATAGGAATGGATACCATTACATGAAGAAGGGAAATAAATATTTCCCTTCCAAATAAATATACCCCTCACCAACGCATGATAAATGCATTTCCTACAGAGTTCAAGTAAGTTTTTCTAAAGCTATTAACAATGTTTAAACTGTTTTTGTCACAGTTTAGTAAAAGTACACCCCAAATTAAATGTTGTCACACTTCATCAAACCACAATATTAAACAAAGCTACAAACAGACCATCACGTTGTAGCATTATATAAAATAATATTAACTAATCATGTAAACAATTGCTATCAATTTACAAAATGACGTAAAGGTATAAATAACAGTTTTTTATCATCGTGTATCTTAACAGTAATAAGTAGTGTTTTATATTTTTCTATCATTGTTTTGTTTTAATTCATTGTAGAATAATACATTGGTAATATCTGGAAGGTGATTTTCACTCAGCGATGCCACCATTAATATAACAATTCGAAATAAATAAAGAATATTCTAGTAAAATATTTACTATAACTTGCGATAAAATAAATATTTCTGTTGTATATTGTTCAAATGGATAAAATAATAAGGCTAATATTTTAGTTCCATTGAATATAAATTGTTAAACAATATTTTGTAGACAATACTCCTTAAATCCCATTATATGAAATGACTATAGATACAATTATTGATGGTTTTGGTTCATTCTATTACTAAAATCCTGATTGTCAACACAAAAATGCTTATTTTACTCAAAAAAAACACCTAAAATTCAGTTTATTTGTGCAACAAAGACATGTCCGTAATCCAATCCAAGCCCTGGATACCAAAGTGGATTAACTGCCCAGGACACAGTAAACCTACCAGCCCAATATCGGAGAGTTAGTAACCTCGACGATAGGTTTCTACTTGTACCCCAGTACAATACTATTTGAATATTCTACTTATCCTTATTAACTTTGTACAGTTAATGTGAACGAAATTAGTTGTGTATACAAATAATATGTAATAAAGAATTTGCTTAACCAAAATGTTGAACAGAGGGTTTTTGTAACGGAATAAGTGACTGCAAGTGCTGCCAACTAATTTAATAAGATAAATAAACAATATACAGTGTACCGGGTCGTTTGACCGGTACATATTTTGTTACGTTCGTCGAGGTCTGCCGGGCTGCCTGAGACCGCCGTGCCCTGCGATTTGCTTACTTTGGTGGCCGTTGGCCCGGACTCGTTCGTTCCTTGTTCCAGCTTCGGTCAGGTTGGCCTGTCTGTTCACTTGTTTCTCAGCGGCCGATCGTCTAAACATGTACGGCTAGAGACTCCTTAAACGTAAGTGTTCATTTTGTAATTTCTAATATCTAATCCTCCTTTTGGTGAAAATAGTTTGTTTAAAGGATAATAATAATCTGTTTTATTTGTCATTTTCAGTGTATTGTTAGATTTATGTTCTCGTTCTAGATGTTTGTCAAGCTGGGTTAAAGCCATGTGCTCAAGGTTACCCGGTTACCGTTAATTTCTTTATTATATCTTGTTTTCTGTTCAATTCTAGTTCCGTATAATGTTTATTGAGCCTTTTCAGTGGGAGTTACCGATTTACTATTTTTTTATTCATTGACAATAGCCTAGCCTATCTGTTTAGTTTGATTTTCATTTGTAACATTTTGCTTTCTGTACCCATAGCCTAGTTTTTCAGCTTATCATTTTCATCTCCCTTTACGTAATTCTTTTATAATTTGTTAAGTTGTGATTTGGTTTAAATCTTTATTAATCTTTTATTATCTAGTGTGCTCCAATCAGGTTCAATTTTGTCTGTTCTTGTTTTGTTTTGCCATTTCATGTTTATTAGTTTGCTATGTGTATTATTTTTGTAAAAAGGTTTGGCTGTTCTTTTTTAATATGTGTATTATTTTTGTAAAAAGGTTTGGCTGTTCTTTTCTAATGTGCTGTGTTTGGCCTTGCAGTCCAGGGTCCTTGAGTGGGACTTTTTCCTCAGCCTGCCGTCCGGGTGAAGTTCGACCATCCCCACTGCTAGCCTGGCCTGAGGACCATGTATAGAGGCCATTGGCGACCCTGCTGCCCCACCTACATCTTTGGGTAGGAGTCCTCTGTCCTCAGGTCAGTGCGTTCCATCTTGTTTTCCCGGTGGCTGAGCTAGGGGTGATAATTTGTGAAACATAAAAAAAAAAGAAAAAGAAAAGATGGTGCGGAACTATTTATTGAGGCCTAGGCCTAAGGACTGCCCTGTAACAGTGTCTGAAACAGCCAGGGGACTTATAAAGGTTTATTAACAAAAAAAGAGAAAAAAACTTCAAAATACAAAAAACCAGAACAAAAACGCTTGTGTTAATATTTATTGTTATTGTTAATCTTTATTTAGTTTATTTCTGTTATAGTTGTTTAAATTTTTATATTAGTTAGGTCCTATTGTTAAATTTATGTTTTTTTTTTTCATAGTTGGAATCAGTAATTATTTTGTATGCCTAAGTTTGTATACTGTTTAAATCAAGGAATTGTTCAAATTGTTCTTTGGGCCTAGTGCTTTAGTTAGTGTTATCTATTTGTTCATTTCGGGAATGGTATTATTGATGTCAGTTGGTAATGAAACGGTACCGTGTTATATTTTATTTTTAATTACTCTTTTTTTTAAATCTTTACCAAAAGGGGATTATTTATTGTCTTCTACTTAACTTCCTATTCGGAGCTGCCCAGGGATTCCGGCTTACTCCCTGGCCTCAGTGGAATCACGGGATGTGGGCTAAATTGCCGGGTTAATTGGTGTTATAAAAATTTTGCTAAATTTTCACTTTTAATTGTTCTTAAATTTTCTTTTGAGTCTCTAGTTTGCTGCAAATAGGCCCATGTACATTGTAATTGTGAATTTTGGTATTTGTAGCGTTTGTTGTTTTGTAGCATTTGTTATTCTCTTGTTAATTTTATTGTATCTTGTGGTTGGTTTAATTGTTATTTTTCATATTGTGGCCTTCTGCCGGGTTTTCTGATTTAATACATTTTTTTGCTTGAAAATAAATTTAGTTTTGCTCAGCTGCCAAGTTTTAATTAATTTGACCCTCCACCTGCCACCCGTGATCCCATCGATTGACTGGTTTTGAGCCATTCCCCAGTTGGCAGGACTTCCCGGTTTGGAGGGTTGGAGGGGGATGGGTCTCAATAGTAGAGCAAAAATTATTATCAAACATTATTGAAAATATAGTACGGTTAAAACGGTCACCCATCCTAGAAACAGCCACGCTCGATGTTGCTTGACTGGATCAATCAAATATCAAACCAAATATCAATCAAAGTTGAAGCCTCCACTCAAGACTACTACAGTAGCAATAATAATAGAATTTTAAGGTTAACTAAAGTATTCTCATACAATTAAATCATAGCTCACACAGTCCCCCTGCAGGTCGTCTCCTGCTTGTACCGTCGCACGTCTCCCACGACGCAGCTAAGGGTTGGACTTATGGGAGAGTTTATTACTTATACAAGTGTTAAATGTACTTTTATTACATTCCAGCTATTATTGATTGGAATTGCCTTGTTGTGTTTATTTGAAGGTATTCACCATATAAAACCGTCAAAACATTAACCCTTTAATGGTTCACTATAATCTCGTTGTGGTTACTCTTGTTTGGCTAGTGTTGAAGTGTTTATTTTAAAAAAAATGATAAAACTCTAATTTACAATAAAAATAATATCAAGTAGCACATTTACTTGTTTAGTATGAAGTATAACATTAGTAATAAAATATTGCAAGTTATTTACTAATAAATTTCAAAATAAAAAGATTTGTAGAGAAAAAATTTACAACGCTTTAAATGTTTGCACCCCATTTATAAATTACATAATAGCTATTTTTAAATAGCTTTTATGTAAAGTTCCAAAATAGCCCAATTATATGGAATTTCATAATCTTTTGGAATAAATAAATACAAAGCACCATGTGTATATTTATGAATATTACATAAAACTTAATAATTGCACCCACCGGTAAAAAAATTCATTTGCTTTGTAGCATGAGCAACTAAATTTTGTAAACAAATTATAGAAGTATAAGAAACTAAATAAATTGTCTAAGGCGATAGATTAGGAACAGTGGAGTGGAACGATATACGTATTATATGCAATATTTACGATACAAATAAGCCAGCTGCTGTTGTTTATTAACAACAACATCTAATTGTCAGAAAACCGACTCATAACCTACCAGACCTGCACATCAACGTAGGAACGGGTAACCATTTGAGGGTCAAAGTTTGTGACAATGAAAATTTATTATTAGCACTTTACTAATATGGGAAATCAAGAACTTTTCAGAATTTTCATTATTCCTAAGTAAATCTTTATAGAGGAACATTTATTTTAACAGTACTGCCTTTAAGTGTATTTTAGCTTTCTGGACCACTTATATTGAGATGTCATATGTGCCTAACAAAACAGATTTACTAAACTTTGTTTATAAAACAGGAATTATAAAATAATATTAATACATACTAAAAAAAAGACAACGAATTTTTATTTTTCCCTACGTATTTTCAAAATTGGTAATTCTAAATATATATTTTTCTTTGATTTGAAAACCCTAGTTAATTAAGTATTTGTACACCTTTTTTTCCAAAATTACGAAAATTACGTAAAAGTGTGCCTAATATTTTATATTATTGAGCAAGATATTTTTGATTCCTTTATCATTTCTGTCACTTTATTTCTTGATCATTAATATGTGGTATACATTTACTGTTCATGATGATTTTATTAAATTTTAAAAACGTGTTAGAAATGTGTAGCTAGATCACTAGTCTAGTCATCTTATTTTTGACCTACCACAACTCCTGTCACTAGGGTTATCAACAACACTATGCTCACTTCAATCCAACACCACATGCAAAGTCATTGAGCCACATTGTGATCCTACCCAAGCGCTAGATACCAAAGTGGATTAAGTGACCAGGACACAGTACACCCACCATTCCCATTACGAAAAGTTAATAAGTTTAGGTGTTTGGTTTATACATGGATGTTAATAGAATTACACTTCAAAAGTTTACTTTGTCTTTAATTATTTTTATACTTTTCTTAAAGCAGTTATAAAAATAAAATATATAGTAAAGAATTGACTGGATATATTTTAGGTTGTTTTCAGGAACAAGTTAAACATGTTTCGAATAATCTTTACGTATCTTTTATTCAGTGATAAAATAATTTAAAATAATAATAATTCCAAACTCTAAAGTGTTGTACAGATAGACATTATAAATAGGCCTACAAGTTTAGCGCAAATAATAACATATGTAAACATTTACGAGGTAAACAAACCACACTATCAACTTATGATCTTTGTCTTTGTTGAAATAGTTTGATAAAATCTGTTTAATAAACTTACTCTAGTAAATTTAGCTTGAAATTACATTTAGCTTGGCCTTTTTTTTCATACAGACACTTTAAACACAACTGTCAAAATATTTGTTTAATGTCAGATAGGTATTTTTAACATTAAACAATCTATCCATATTATTTTTGCATTTTATTAGAGATATATCTTTACGTTCTATTTTCATACAATTTTGGAGTGTTAATGTTCACTAGATGTTGCCCCGTGAACTTGAATCCGGCTAAGTTATATTAGCTGCAATGTAACATTGTCATAGTCATGATCAATTTTAATCAAATATTTTTAATCTGATTAGATCACAATATTATAATTGTACGTTAGATTTGAATGTCATCATGGGCTTAAATTACTATTCCATTCTATACATTTCCAAATAAATTAAATTGGATAACCCCTACGTGTATGGATGGGTGGGACGGCCATCACTACCCTACGTGTTTGGGCGGAAGGTATGGATGGATGGGAGAGTAATCACCAGTGTATGAGTATGGATAGGTGGTCGGACAAACACCACTGTTTTAGTAAAGATGGAGGGTTGGACCAACACCTCAATACGAGTATGCACGGAGAATCAGGCTAATACCACTGTTTGAGTGCAGATGTGGGGTCGGGCAAACACCATTGTTCTAGTAAATATGGAGGGTTAGGCCAAGACAAAAATACGAGTATGGTCGAAGGGTCGGCCTAAAACCACAATACGAGTATGGATGGGGGTCAGGCCAACACCACTATTCGAATATATATGGGGGATCGGGCCAACACCAAATTACAACTAAGGATGGAGGGTCGGGCCAATACCACTGTTTGATTATATATGTGGGGTGTAGCAAACACAAATGTTCAACTAAAGATGGAGGGTCGGGCTAATACTATTTTTGAAGTATAAAGTAAAACAAGTTAAAGTTCATCTTATTTTACCAGGCAAATTTAGGGCTAAGAAGCCCTCTCTAACACTTAACCTGGGGACCAATGGCTTAACCTGACTTCCGAACCACGAGAGTGACAGGGCAAAAACTGTTATGGGTCATATTGGGAATCTACCCCGGACTGACTGCGTGGCAAGCTACCACATTAACCCCATATCTACGGCCGCTCTTTGACACCCACGTCGGCAATGTAGCTTTTACTGTACAGCCTCCATTGAGATTGCTCTCAATTAAATCTACAATACATGTAAAATAAATACAGTAAGATTGAATTTATCTATTTAAATATGCTATTAGGCTAAAATATATGTTCAGAATGATTTAATTTAATTGTTAGATATTCGTGAATTTATTATACCACAACATTTGCTACTTTTATTTAGAGTTGCTACTGAAATGTGCTTCTTAAAATTACATTGATGTCTGATGGAACAAGTGACTACTTCGTCATATCAATTCCGGCTCTACTTATCTATTTTACATAGCTTAATCCCCAGTTTACTTGTTTTTACTACAGTAGAACCTATTATGCAAATATATGGAACTATCAGAATATTTTAATTGATATAAAAATATAATGAAACATATGTACTATAAAACTACTTGTACAGTGATGTTAGCGAATTTCATAAAATGTAGGTGGTCTGACCACAAGATTGACCTAACTTCTCGGCATGGATATAGATAAAAAAGCCATTTGTTTATATATTTTATTTACTGTTCTATAAGTTTTATTATGCTTAAAATACACTAGACCACTCTAAACTTACTCTAAACCAAATTGTGAGTGACGCCATAATATTTGACACCACACTTGTTTTAACAGATCTAAGAAGTCATTTTTATTTTTCTGTTTTGCATACAACGATCTCGAGTTTATTGTGAAGTTTTGCTATGTTCATATCCACAGGATGTCCATTAACATAGACATAGAGTTTCACTCAGTCTGAATTGTACTAATTTGTTGTGGCTTCATATGATATTCATCTTTCTCTCTTTGTTTGTGTCACAATGTTATTGATTGGTCATTTGACTTACTGCTTACTTTTTTACTAACCAATTACTTTCTATTCATCAAACTATCTAACCTCTTAGGCACTTTGATGTGTCTCCTCTAAGATAATGTGCAGTCATAATATGATTAGACACAACATAAAAATAAAGTCAAACATTTAAACAAATACTGAAACAATAAATATTACAACATGCACCCTAGTTACTCTCTGATTTTCTCATAACATTACACATTAACATCACTCACAAACACATACTGCACCACAGCTATTAATCATTAACAGTCCTGATTAATGTTGATGACTTAGCAATAGGCAATGACATTGACAAGAGGGGACTGGCAACACAACTTTACAAACATTATGAGAAAGCCACCACATGGACTAATACCGTTGGGTGATTGCTGAGTTCATTCAGTCAATGAATTATTAATAAATGCTAAATACTTATTACTAAAATATGTTATAACATGAACTAGAAAAATAAATTATGAAAATAAAAAAACATTGTGAAGACATGTAAAATTACGAATAATAATGTAAACTATCATAAAATGAAAGTAAAATATAGTTAAGGAGGTGAATAATTGTCACTATCACTGCACACTCACACTCATGTTCAAACACTCGAAGATGACACTTACATTGCACACTCACGTTCAAACCACTCGTAAGATGAATATACATTGCACACTCACACTCATGTTCAAACCAAAACCACTCGAAAGATGACACTTACATTGCACACTCACACTTATATTCAAACCACTCGATAGACATTTACATTGCACATTCACACTCACGTTCAACCTCTCAATACTGACTCGCTCACACTCACTCAAGCATACTCACTATTAAACATTCTACACATATCCTACATGCTTGCTAACCTTACTTAATCATTGTCTCTCTCTCTCAATCACTTCAATCGCTCCGAACATGGCCAAAACCAGTAACGCTCACCGGGCTGACCGTCATGGGAGGTACTCCGACCGTAACGAGACATTGGAAATATCCCTACCCAACCCTAATAACCATAATGTATTTTTTTCTTAAAATATGTTTTACGATCAAAGTCGATGGCTTTCATCTCTTGCGGAATATTATAAAAAAAATATGAGCCAAGTACATTGCACTTGTCGTATTGATTGATTTCGTTGAGGTGACGATAATGTTGGCCTCGTCAATGTCTGAAGACAACAGCCATGCATTATTACGGAAACTGTTAATGACGGTGAAGAAAACAAATTGTTGCTATGGTATCTCTCACACATATTGCTATAAATTATTTTGCTAAATAGTATGAATTAGTAGTAGAAAGGGAATTGTTTAATCTAGGAACCATAATACATACGTTTTGTGAATATGGTATTCACATTCTTAGGTATTATGTTTTGCACTTGATGTATTGTGTTCGTGCAAAATTTTTGAAAAAAAAAAAACAATTGAAACTGTTGAAAAGGGTTGAAATTTGTATCGATGGAAACAAGTAGTTTCAATGTCAAGTTACTTTATTGTTAGCACATTAGTGTCATGAAAAAGTGTGTCTGTTGGATACCTTTTGCATTTTCAAAAGCCACCTTTAAAATTGACTTTTGGGTCACATAAAGGGCTGCAATACAGTTCTATGGGCTCCACCAAAAGCAATAATACCAAAGGATAATAGATATTAGACATAGGCATAATTAGCAAGCTTTACTACTTGAAATGTCGTTCAAAAAGTGATGAATCTGTCTAAAAGCAAAGATGTACTTTCCGATTTTGTTCTTAAGAGTTCAACATGTTCTGTCCATCTCGTATTAGAGTCAAAAGTTACACCTAGGTACTTGTACGATCATACTTCATTTATTGTTTCACATTGCCAGTATAACTTTTGCAACTATTGTTCAAGTAATTACCGCAAATGTGAACTTTTAATTTTTTGTAATTGGTATTCCGGATTTGGATGTAAGAAAAGAGGTATGAATTTGGTTTTTGAAATATTGAGGTTAAGTATGTTTTTGTCTAACCAATTATTTTAGTTTGGTAAGATCTGACAGCGCCTATTTTTTAATATTTATTTTATGGGAAATCAAAGTGTCATGCAAATAAGAATAGACCACCGTGAATTTTCCTTAGCAATTTATAAACTACTCACCGTTTGGAGTTATGCAGTTGTTAATCTGGTCGAAAAGTAAATTCCACTAGGTGGTATAATAATTGAATAAATTATGAAATATAAAAACCAAGTACTGCCGGGTGCTTTGCCGCTATTTGGAATTATGTGGAGGATTGTCAGAGAGTTAATCATATAGTACATAGGACAAAGTAAATACGATGAGACAAAAAAGTATATATTATAATAATTCATTTTTTATAGTTTATATATAAAAAAGAGCTATTTTATAGTATATAAATGGAAATTATATTGCAATTTAGATAGCAGGGTATTTTCAGGGAAATTTAGAGAGAGAGAACATTTCCACAGGGTTGGTAGGACTGAGTCACTCAACTTCCCTCACCTCTAGTATACAAGGCATGTACATAAGAAAGATACTAAACACATATGCATTTTTTATATTGTACATATAAAATTGTGCATTTGCTATAGTATAAAAAAGGTAAGTTGTAAGGCAATTCAGGGAGAGAAAATTCAATGCTGCCATGATGCTGGGAGCAATTTCTAGACAAACATTAGGTTAGAAAATTTGGTGGGGAACATGGGCGCATAGAAAATATATTTGTTATGGTGGATAAATAAAATATATAGTATAAAAGGAAATTTAGTGGGGAATTTTGGGGAGGAAAAGTTCTCACAGGGTTGGTAGGACTTTCATGTCACTTGGTGGAGGTACCATCTTAAAGTTACTAAGAAGTTATGTTATATAGAGTGGGGTCGTGCCAACATCACATTATGAATATAGATGAAAGGTCGGACTAACACCACAATACGAGTATAGATGGGTGGTCAGACCATCACCACAATACGAGTATAGATGGGTGGTCGGGACAACACCACAATACGTGTATAGATGGGAGGTCATGCCAACACCAAAATCCGAGTATAGATGGGTGGTCGGACCATCACCACAATACGAGTATAGATGAGTGGTCGGGGCAACACCACAATACGAGTATAGATGGGTGGTCGGGGCAACACCACAATACGTGTATAGATGGGAGGTCGGACCATCACCACAATACGAGTATAGGTGGGTGGTCGGACCATCACCACAATACGAGTATAGATGGGTGGTCAGACCATCACCACAATACGAGTATAGGTGGGTGGTCGGGGCAACACCACAATACGTGTATAGAAGGGTGGTCGGACCATCACCACAATACGAGTATAGGTGGGTGGTCGGGGCAACACCACAATACGTGTATAGATGGGTGGTCGGACCATAACCACAATACGTTCATAGATGGGTGGTCGGACCATCACCACAATACCACAATACGTGTATAGATGGGAGGTCGGACCATCACCACAATACGAGTATAGGTGGGTGGTCGGACCATCACCACAATACGAGTATAGATGGGTGGTCAGACCATCACCACAATACGAGTATAGGTGGGTGGTCGGGGCAACACCACAATACGTGTATAGAAGGGTGGTCGGACCATCACCACAATACGAGTATAGGTGGGTGGTCGGGGCAACACCACAATACGTGTATAGATGGGTGGTCGGACCATAACCACAATACGAGTATAGGTGGGAGGTCATGCCAACACCACAATACGTGTATAGATGGGTGGTCGGACCATCACCACAATACGAGTATAGGTGGGTGGTCGGACCATCACCACAATACGAGTATAGGTGGGAGGTCATGCCAACACCACAATACGTGTATAGATGGGTGGTCGGACCATCACCACAATACGAGTATAGGTGGGTGGTCGGACCATCACCACAATACGAGTATAGGTGGGTAGTCGGACCATCACCACAATACGAGTATAGATGGGTGGTCGGACCATCACCACAATACGTGTATAGATGGGTGGTCGGACCATCACCACAATACGAGTATAGGTGGGTGGTCGGACCATAACCACAATACGTGCATAGATGGGTGGTCGGACCATCACCACAATACGAGTATAGGTGGGAGGTCATGCCAACACCACAATCCGAGTATAGATGGGAGGTCGGGGCAACACCACAATACGTGTATAGATGGGTCATGCCAACACCACAATCCGAGTATAGATGGCAGGTCGGGGCAACACCACAATATGTGTATAGATGGGAGGTCATGCCAACACCACAATACGTGTATAGATGGGAGGTCGGGGCAACACCACAATACGTGTATAGATGGTTGGTAGGGCCAACAACACAATACGAGTATGGATGGGAGGTCGGAGCAACACCACAATACGTGTATAGATGGGAGGTCATGCCAACACCACAATACGTGTATAGATGGGAGGTCGGGGCAACACCACAATACGAGTATGGATGGGAGGTCACGCCAACACCACTGTTAAATTATAGATGGGGAATCGGGCCAACAACACAATACGAGTATAGATTGGAGGTCGAGGCAATACCACAATACGAGTATGGATGGGAGGTCACGCCAACACCACTGTTAAATTTTAGATGGGGAATCGGGCCAACACCACAATACGAGTATATATGGGCGTGTCACCTAATTTTTACGAGTAAAAGTCTATGGATGTTTGCTTAACGCTTGGCCCCATTCCAACCCTAACATCTACAGACTGTTCCCTCATCAGTTAATAGATAAAAATATATTTTGTGTTATTTACTGTGTGTTATGATATTTACTAAGTCTTTAAGAAGGTAAGCTTAGTAAATGTGTTGTTTTTTTTTCTTATAATAACATATTCTCACAATTGCGGTCTGTTGAATGGTTCCAAATGCCTGATAAAATCCCTTGCAGAATAATATTTAACATTTCATTTGTAGAATAGTCATGCATAATATATTTAAATAATTGGTATTAGTAGCATTTACATTTTAAATTGATGTCCTAAAGTACAGATGTTGTCAACTTTCACATATTCATTAACAACTGTGTGAAAGTTGTAGAAGTTTCTCACAATACCATCCACGTTTCTTTCTAAGTACATGAGCTGAACTAGAGTCGACCTAATAGGACAGACACAGTTACCAACAAATTAAAAATATTATGGTGTAGAAACACGTACTTTACTTTGAGCCCTTCCTACCGTCTAGACGCAGACTACTAATCTGTTCAATCATTTTTAAATAATAATATTTTATTTAAAATAACTTAAATCGTATTTGAAGATTTTTTTTGTATTTGACTTATATGAGTTTATTTTTAAACATAGGCGAATATTCAGCCTT
The DNA here is from genome assembly GCA_035578905.1 of Stictocephala bisonia. Lineage (NCBI taxonomy): Eukaryota > Metazoa > Arthropoda > Insecta > Hemiptera > Membracidae > Stictocephala > Stictocephala bisonia. The sequence continues at coordinate 1,957,224 of JAQJVL010000048.1, forward strand.
CACGATAAAGTATTATACTAACAATCATACATATATAGCACTCATATAGTTCAGCAAAATAAAAATCGTTTTTACGTTAACTTTTGTGATTCATGAAACAATAAGAGAGAAATTTAGAGCATGCCACTCCAATGTAATATATTACTAACCAGTCTTTTTCGTTGCTGGATATTTAAGAAAACCCGCCGTTGAGTAAACAGATTCGCTTGACACTTGGCCCCAGGCCAACTCTTACATCTATAGACTGTTGCCTCATCACTTAATGGACAACAAGCTATTCACTTGTATTTCTTGCATGATATTCTTACTATACAGTAAATAAAGAGACATTTAAGACGGTATGGACTGTAGTTTAAACATTACAGTAACTTTCAAGCTTAAGAATTAAAATTAATCTTTATGGTATGTGTAAGTACTTTTATTGTATTATAACTCATGAACTCTTGTTTGGTTCTCAGTGATATTTATGACAATATATAGTCATATTATAGAATGCATTTAATAAATTAAAACTTTATCCAATTTCAATAGTATGAAATTACTTAGAAAGTAGTTTAAAGGAAAGTAATAACTAAATATTTTTCTAATAAATTCCATCAGTAAATTTGGCTCATTTTTATAGGCCTATAGAATACAGAACATTTATACAGGGTTTCCCGTAAGTCACCAGCCCAACTTATGGAGGTCATTCGTTGGGTTAAAACAATCAAAAATATCATGTGTACAAATCGTCTGTCTCGCACTGTTATCCGTCTGTTTGTCTGTCTGCGATTTTTACAAAATGTTAATATCTCTAAAGTTATATGAAATAAATCATGAAAATTCGTATGATGAATGTTTATGGTTTTCATTTATTATTTTTAAATGATATGTTTGTGAAATAATCATTTTCAAATTGGCACCCGTTTTGAATGTTTGAAACTAAATAGCTTAATAACCTTAAATGTTAATAAAAACCTGTAACCTACTAAAAAGTTTTAAAAAAATATTAGTACAAAACATTATAAAATCAAACTGTAGTTAACTGAGAAATTTAAATTTGAATCAAATACTCAAGATTTCCTGACCGAAGAATGTCATTGTTATTAGAGAAAAATTTAATTTCTTAAGCAATTGCAATTGCTGTTTGATCTGAAAACGTTTATTTTTATTATTAAAAATATTGGGAGAGGAATGACACGTTTAAAAAAATATGTTAACTAAAATAATACCATAACAAAATTGGTAGTCACATTTATTTTGATTTTTTTATTTATATTAATTGTTTATTTTTAAATATTTTTCTTCATTCTAAAAACTATGTACCTTACACAGTTACCTTCCAATAATTTATTGTTATTTCAAAAGCAGCTCAGCTTATTTAAAAACACAAAAGTGAAGGCCATACTAAATATCCTTACAAAATATTTCTGATTTTGTCGGTTTTCATTTCTTCTCTATAACTAGATATTACAAAATAGTTTTCAATGTCATGTAATATTTTGTATTTTTTATCAATGTTTTGTAGCATTTAACAATAGTTTATTATGGATGTGCTGAATTGTTTTTCATATAAAGGTAAAATAACATATTTCACCCAGATATAAGGAAATTAATTTGTATTCTAACAGAAATATTACAAAACGTCAACACTTGTTATAGTTTTAATTGGAAAGCTTTGTTGTACTACTGAAGAGGGTCTGAATTAATTCCCCTTTTCAGTCTTTCAGATTCTAAGCAAGGTTTCATTCAGTCAGGAGATTTTCTACTTTAGTACTTGATATTAGACGAGGGTCTGTATTAAGCCTGTTGGGATTAGCGCCACAGTTGAGGCGCGATATTGCTGCCATTCAGCTCTTACCACAATGTGCTCACTTTCTTTCACAGTTAGAATAATATGTTTCGTTTGTTTAAAATAAACCCTACAGGTTCGAGTAAGCATGGTAGTATTCATATTTCCTTTTCGATGAAAATTTATATTTTATTTAATGAATATATATTTTTATACTTGCATAGTTAAAGTAAATAACAAATAATTGTAGTAAATAACAAACACTTATAATGTTTTGACTTTCGAAGAGATAATACAATTCAGAACAAATTTTAATCAATAGTTGATATTATGGTATAAAAGTGGCGTACCACGGACCCCTTCAATAATTATATAGGCCAAATGTTTTGTTTTTGAAAAGGATTTATTTATTTAAAATGCATATTTTTTAGAAATAATTTTTATTTACAAGAAGTACACTAAATTAAAACATACCAAATTTAAAAGTATACCAAACGTTTAGGAATGAAAAGCAGTAACCTATCAAGGAATTCATACTACAAAACTAAGAAAGTAATTTAAAAAGCCTTTATATTAATACAACATAAAAAATAGTGAAACTAATATTTACAAATACACAACAGAGTATTAAAGTAGTTTTATTATTTTAGTTTGAGTGTATGGGATGCTATTCTTTATTGATCATTACAATCCTTAGTTCTATAATAATTCCAGAACACCCATCAGATTTTATCCTGTAAAGGTCCTTCCAGCCAAACTCCTTTGTAATTCTGAGCGCACAAAATATACTCAAAATATTATTGAACTAGGTATTCAAATACCGTACACAAATACTTTTCTTTATATTTATTATAATTTTACAACTAGTGTATATATTTTTCTTTTGATCAAAATATTCATCACTTTACCAAAAATGATGACAGTCTTAGGTAAAAGTATTCAACTGTTTAAAGAACTAGTGTCATTGTTTAAAATGGGGATTCAAAAACATTTTTCTCATGATTACATCCTTTTAATAATAAAAATAAGGTTGGTATTTTACATAAATACACTATATAATAAAAATTAAGTATAATAGTAACACATTACTTTTTCATGCTAAACACTGGTAAGTATTTTACCCAAAACATTATTAAAATAATAACAATAGATCACTTAATAGATCTCACTGAATATAAGAAGGCGTAAAAAAGACATAAGAACATTATATAGTTAAAGAAATGTGAATATTTATGCGTCACGTAAGTTACAGGTTAACTATATTTGTGTTGTTTAAAGAACTAATTATCTTGATATTTACATGCATGTTATTGATATAGCAACTATGGTAACAAATACTAAACACAAAAAAATTACATATTGTTGAGTTACAAGAAATGTTACGGTTTTTAACAATATATTTACAAACTTATCATCATTATCTATTGAGATAGGACAACTGAAATAATGTGAAGGAACATGAGGACACCATGAGTTATCCCGAGGGACTTCTGGGAGTTACTAGATAACCTTGAACTGTCAGCCTCTCCTGGCAGAAAATTGTTGTTCTGAAGTCCTTTTCTTGATTTTCCCTCTAAAAGAAGATTTGACTATATCAAATTATTGCCAAACAGTGGTGCATTGTTGTTAAAATCATTTACATTTAGTACTATTTAGTCATTCATACACCGTCTTGATTTACGAGTGAGTTGATTAGTTTCAATCAAGTCTTGATTGAGATTCCTGTAAAGTTCTACCATTTACTTTCTCATATATTTATGTATTTTCAAACAAGCACAACTTTATGTTTCAAATTTGAAAAAAAGTCACTATTAAAGTCTTAAATAATTTGTAAATCGTACTGAAATAGCCAATTCTAATATGTTAACTGTGGCTATATTTTAATAGTAATAAAAACTCATAAATTGATAAAATGAATATTGTTAAAAATAAAATAAAAATATGTTCTCCAAAATCTTTTAAATATTATTTATTTTATAATCATAATTACTGACATTTATCACAATATTAATTTGATTAATTAATATTTGAGCTTTAAATCATATACTGAACGTATCTTCATGACGGTATCAATAACCTTAATAATGCATTTTTACAAAATGCAAAAGGTTTTACTAGTTTTTTTAATACATCCAACAATTGGTATACAATAATTTGTAAGTTTGAAATGTTATGAAACCAAAGTACACTAACATTACAAAAAGGCAAATTATTGTTTATTTTGAACTGTAGAAACGTAAATATTGAAAGAAAAGCTATGTGCATTTTTAAAATAACATAGTTAATTGTTATCTTGCGGAGTTTGCTTAGTAATTAAGGAGATTTAAATAAGTTTCATTATGCCCCATAATCTTCTTCAATTTTAAAAATACAACAGCTCTAAAGATATGATATTTATACTTATTTAAGACATGGAAAGTATACTTCAAGTAGCATAAATTAAATGAATTTTGCAAAATAACTAAAAACCTGCATAATAACACTCTCCAGAGAAAAATACATAAATAAACCTGATAGCAATGGTCAATTTCTTTTTTACGGACATAATGTTATTGAAGTTTCCCTTACCTGTGTTGATATTAGTCTGCTCAGCCATGACGCGGAGATCGTTGCTTTCTTGGTTCAGTCCTGCACGGTCTCGCTCTTTCGGCCTGTAGGGCTTCGTTACAATATCTAAGTGGCAAAATAGGAGACAAATTTATTTATCGTTTTATCGACTCGTGTTTATCTGACTGATAAAACTTATAAATGAGTAAATTAATCAGCAAAAACACAAGGTTTACAAGATTCCTAATTCATGCAGTACTGGACAAGCCTCAAGGTGTTAGTATCTATAATCAGTATCATATCTGGAGATGATATTATAAAATAAATAGGAACAGAAGTTAACTTTCTCTATAAATGCAGGAGACAATTAACATTGTATTGTACAGATCAATAGCTACTATATATAAATATAGTTTTTAACCGCTTCCAGCACAAGGGTCCGTCTTATAATTAGTCTCCCAGTCCCGTTCTAGAAAATCATCCTCACTGTAAAACAATTCAAACGCTAAAAAGTGTTTAAGGCAAATTTGGTACACCTTAGGTGTTCTGGAACTTTCAATTGACAGGGGCAATCTGCTGACTAAGCGAATACCCGCTTGAGAGGACACGTGATCGTAAACTTCCGTTCTGAGTCTCCCAGTCCGGTAGTTTGTCTGCCTCTTGTCTCAGACGGCCTCTGGTTAGGGCACATTTTGACCAATAAAAAGTAGCTATTTATAAAATATGGCAGGGTGAACAATTGTAAACTTTTAAAGGTTGTCATGCACGACTCTAGTGCTCAATTCATGAGAGTTTGGATATCCAATTTAACCCTCTTAGAAAATAATGATTATAAGAGGGGATATTAACAATAGTGGATGTTACAAAATAAAAATACCATACAATTGTCTGAATAGCTGACCAGCACGCACATTATTGAAATTCAAATAAGCGTTTTGCAATAAATAAAACAAATGCTACGCATCGTATACGAACAAGAATATTATTGTTATTGGTTGGTATTAATTTTAATTATTTTGTAAATGTGTTACAAATTGTACGTATCATGATAGTTTGTTTTTAGTGTGTTCACTAAAAACATTTTACTTTCCATTATTTGATGCAAGCATAGGTTATTTTACTCTAGAACAATGAATTCCATGATCAACTTGAAAACAATACCCAATGAACCATATATTATTAAATATATATCGAACGGTCCTTAATAATATAGTATAATCGTTTATACAACATGTATTTAGTTAAAGGACAGCATTATCAAAGCGCACATACAAGTACAGTATATAAAAGGAGGATATCAATAAAAAAATGTTTAACATTTTAATTTTTCTAAATATGTATCACGTAATAAATGTTACCTTGAGATTGGGATACAGTAGTTGGAGTCGTAGGTTGAGTAGTGGCAATCGTAGTTGGTGTTGGAATCTCTGCAATCATCGATTATTTCTTAAATACATTTAATTAATTGATTTTTGTAAGTCAATACATTAAGATTAAGTGAAGACATTAAGATTGTTTTCAAACGTTATGCGACTGCAATCTCAATAAACAATACAATCGTTCTTATAGTTACTACTTCGTGTCATGTAATTGTTATTTATAATAAGAGAGTTTTCAGTGAAAACTGGCAGTAAATTAACTATTTTTTAATTATAAATATGCTTATATATATATATATATATATATATATATATATATATATATATATATATATATATATATATAAATAATGTAACTATTTGTAAGTAAATGTACTTTTACTAATCTATAAGCTACAATGTTTGGTTGCTTAGAATGCAATAAAATATTATTTCAATGAGAAATAAATACTTTTAAAGAAATAATAAATTATTCATTTTATTGTAATACTTGCTTAGCTCATATATTTAAAAAAAACTGTCATTCCTTTTCGAATAAGTTATCTTATACGTTTATTTGATCGGAAAACACTAAACAAATTTAAAAGGAACACTTGATAGAATGTCTAGTATAAATATATTTCAATTGTAACTTAAATTTATATAAAATATGGTCATTACAACAATTATGCATTGTAAAATATGAAGGTTTTACACAATTAGTATGATAATTATTATGAAATAAATTAATATTGTTTCTAAGTCGGAACATAATCGTACTAAATGTTGATTAGTTTTCTATAAAACATTCAATAATCAGTAATTATTACTAAATAAATACCGTAATAGTTATTTATGTTTTACAAACATTAAAAATGTAATACATCAATGAAGGCCTCGACTTGTTGAACTAATATGTCTGCAATACCACCATTGAAAAAAAGGGTTTACCAAATTTATGGTCTTGAAATTGTCAGTAAATATGTTAAAACATGATAGAGTGGAAAACACAAAATATTTATATCACAATTGGCGGTTATCATATAATGTAAGTGACAGTTACCGAAAAGCACTTACGGTAGAGTCGGATGCTGCCATCCGTCTCGCCCAGGGAGTTCTTAGAGACACACTTGTACGTTCCATAGTCAGCCATGGTGACCGAATGAATAGTTAACTTCATCAGAACTTTGTACGCATTGTCCACCAGCTCGGGCTCATACTTGGGTCCTACGAATATAAACATTCTTGTACTACGTGACAATTGAAACAATTGTTTTATTGGAAACAATGATGCGTTAACAAAATGTCTTTATTGTATTGGACCATTATTAATCCCACCCGCAAAAACATGTGCAGTGGTATTGACGCACCCACCCACATTTTCATGTAGAGTGGTATTGACCCACCTACTCACCTTTACACGTACACAGGAATTGACTGTGCCACTGTACGTGTATGGGTAGGTAGGTCAATACCACGGTTCGTGTATGGGTGGGTTACTTTAAATAGAGTACAGTGTGTCATTTGGTACAATTTGGAATGGGATTTTTTTTTAATTTTTACATCATGGTTATAAAAAGTGTAAATAATGATTTAATAACCATTTATTTATCTATTACTTGTCCCTAACTTTATTATTAAATTTGTTTAATGTAACACAATTTTATTAGACATTTAGACTTAATGATTACGAATAAAGACATTTAGGTTATGCTGTTAAATTCAAATTATTTATTCATTATGCTAGCGAATATAGAAAAGCAAAACAGTAATAGGATGTCTGAGGCCTTGACTGTTCGAAAGTCAACTTTAAACAGTTAGTATCCAGGTTAAGAGTTAGAGAAGGCCACCTAACTTTGCTCTGTGAAATAATATATACTTCAACTTTAATTTATTTAGCTTTAAGCCTCAAACATGAAAAAGAGTAACTTAGATATTTTACAAAATTCACTGTCTTTTAGTTTCTTAACCACCATATCCTTCTTGATTTTTGTTTGCCATAAAAAAGAAACAAGACCATTTCTCAGGTAATATTTTGTTTATATAAGTTTACAATAATAAAATTAATACAATTTGGCTTATTTTAATACTATTTAATAAACATTTTAAACAAACAGACCTTTATTCACTACGATATTTTAAATTAAAAGTTCTCAAATGTGTCGGTTATCGTTTCTAAATAATCTTCAAATCCGAATGATGTGTCCTACATAGTATGAAATCCGTTGTACGTGTTAGCTTAACTGACGACAATTATACATGCATACATAATATATCCAGAATTGCTGTAAATGACTAACCATGGGCAATAATTTCACCCTTGTCTTTGGTCCAGTAGTTGATGGACTTTGGGTAGGCTTCGGAGTGGCACTCCAGGGTCATTGACTGGCTCAGCATCGCCCCCACGAGCTGGTTCTGAATCGTTATCATTGGAGGAACTGCAAACATATTCATATAAACATCGCTTGAGTATGTTTGCAAAATCTAAAATGAATCTACCGTAGTTATTAAGGCCTCTGCCCCCCTCCCCCTGGGCTCTAGTTACCTAGTAACTTTCTGCTTAGTTTGTAGCCGTACGAATCTATTCATTGTAATAGGAATTTTAAATTGTTTCCATTCTAGCAAACATAAATATCCATTGTTGGTCAGTTTGGTTGATTAAACAATTTTAGCTATATAAATGTTCACTCATTCTTGGATAACTACATAATATTGATTACTATTTGGTTTTCCAATTTACAAATATTTTTATTTTAACTAGGTTTTCATATTAGATAAACTGTACGATAGTGTATTACAAATACAAAATAAACATTTCAAATAACATTAAACATTCTGAATTTACTATAGCAATACCTTTCTTATAAGATATACATCGGCATATAAATACATTTTAGATATTTATATTGACATATAAATATAAACTTTTCACATAATGCATAAAATACGGGATTGACCATTTAATTTAATCTTAGAAGATGCAAGATAACTGACCTCTCAATCCCTCTTAGCATATAAATCTAATGTACAAATAAATCCCATTTATGTAATAATAAATATGAAAGTTTCATACAAGTATTCATCACTGTCCCTTTTAATAACAATTAATAGAAACAAAATAAAGGGTGTCTTAAAAGGCCCACCCCCCCTATTAACTTTCTTATGAATACAGATAAAGTGATTTATTTCTAGGAATATTTATATGACCAACTAAGGTGTTTTTTTATGTATGCAAATTTTTTACACCCCCTCTCAAAAGGGGGTAGTTTGGGGGTAAGTCAAAATTTTAAATAGAAACCCCTATCAAATGACACATCATTTTAAAGGTAATATTAAAAGAAGAAGAATGACGGAAATTAGAGGTCTCTAACATTAGTCTATCGAATTTGGTGGCAGTTTAAAGTTGGAATTATTTCATAAAACCCCCTAAGTAATTTTAGAACGGGAAAAATGGTCAAAATGGCTGAACTCTTACCTCAATTTTACTCAGATGAGATGCTCGAAATGGCTGCCATGAACTTCTTGACAGTAAAAAAGCCTGGATTGAAAACCACGTCTCACATTTTGTAAGATCTCAGGCGTGATAAGGTGGCAGGCCTCTTCGATTCTTGTCCTTAATTCATCGAGGTTTGCGGGCTTTGTGTCATAAACTTTACTTTTGAGGAAACCCCAAAAGAAAAAATCCAGAGGTGAAAGGTCAGGTGAACGTGCCGGCCACTCTACCAAAGTGCCACGTCGACCTATCCATCTATCGGGAAACGTTTGGTCTAGGAATGTCCGGACAAGCATATTGTAATGTGGAGGAGCATCATCTTGCTGAAATACAGGCTCATAAGTACCTTGTACTACCTCATTTATTGCTGGGACAATGCCGTTCCATAACATGTCCAAGTATTTAACGCCAGTTAAATTACCATCAATAAAGAATGGCCCAATAACAGTTTCCCAAAATTCCAGCCCATACATTTAATTTTTGTGGCTGTTGCGTATGGGCTTCAACCATCCAGTGGGGGTTACTGTTTGCCCAATAACGGCAGTTGTGCCGATTGTCTGTCCCATGCAAAGAGAATGATGCTTCATCACTAAAACATATCTGTGATATTAAATTATTATTCTCTTCAGTCTTCTGCAACATTTGCTCACAAAACTGAAGTCTTCGGTCAGGGTCGTCTTCATTTAATTCTTGATTTAACTGTACTTTGTACGGGTGGACTTTGTGACGTTTTAACACTTTATGAACAGTATCTTTTGAAATTCCAACATCAAGGGCAGTGGACCGCAAAGTTTCATGTGGGTTTGCAGCATAATTTGCAAAAACTTGAATTTGGATCTCTTCTGTCGCAATGGCAGGGCGCCCTGATCGTGGTGCATCTTTGACACTAAAGTTTGTTGAGAATTTGTTTACTAAACGTCTAATTTATGCCCTGTCTACTGGTCTATCTGGATAGGCAGCATTAAATAAACGAACTGCTTCATGAACATTTCTCCTAGCTTCCCCATAGAACAATATCATCTCTACTTTATCTTCATTTGACCGAGCCATTTTTATTAAATACGAATAAAAAGAAATGTAGCACAGTAACTGAACTGAAAGTGTTACACGTACTAACTAGTAACCTAATAAGAGATAAGAAGGAGCCACTGGTATTCCCAGGTTGCCCTACTGGACTTTGGTCAGAGAAACCAAAACCAAATAAATACTATGTTATTTGTGGTTTTTGGTGTTTGTTGATTCTTGTAATAACTTGTTTTACGATTAGGTGTCAACAGTCCTCAAAACTAACTGGTGGGTGAATGTTTTGTCTGCCTTACAACAATTTTAAATGTAACATAAGCTGCGGGGGTTTTATGAAATAATTCCAACTTTAAACTGCCACCAAATTTGATAGACTAATGTTAGAGACCTCTAGTTTCCGCCATTCTTTTTCTTTTAATATTACCTTTAAAATGGTGTATCATTTGATAGGGATTTCTATTTAAAAGTTTTGACTTACCCCAAACTACCCCCTTTTGAGAGGGGCTGTAAAAAATTTGCATACATAAAAAACTCCTTAGTTGGTCATATAAACATTCCTAGAAGTAAATCACTTTATCTGTATTCATAAGAAAGTTAATAGGGGGGGTGGGACTTTTAAGACACCCTATATAGTTTCCAATAAACAAATTTCAAATAATAAATTTTATACAAATTGTTTATTATATAATATGTAATAGACAGAGTTATACGCTTTATGATAGTGCTATACTGAGTTTTATTGTTTTCAGTATATTGTTTTCAGTATATATTATTGTATTACTTTCTTAATAAGATAAACCATTGCACTTTAAGATAGTTGAATGTCAGCACCCATTTTATGTTTGTTTAACTTGATTCTAGTTTATATTATTAAATTAAACGTTTTATAAATCTTTTTTTTTTTATCGTGTGTATATGTCAATATACGATTTCAATAAAATGTTTACGTAATTTTATTATTTGAGTATATGGATAAATTTTGTTAAATTAACTTACAATGTACAATTAACATAATCCTCTTGCTGACAGATGGAGGGACTCCATTGGAGGCAATGCACAGGTAAGCGCCCATGTGTAATCTGTTTACACGGGATATGTTGAACATGGAGCCATCCACTGTCGACACTAAACAAAAATTGTATTGTCAGACCAGATATAAAGGAAATGTTAACTATACAAAATATACCCACAGAGAAGAAACTAACAGATGTCGCATCCAAGAGTGGCTAATGGTTGTCGAGTGAGGTGTTGAGTAGTTAGTTGTCCAGTGCGTCGTATGTTTGGCAGGGCAGTTTCCTTATGTGGTATACTCAATATTTATTCATTGGTCACACTCTTATATATTTTCTGTTACACGAGATAAGTTCGTTATAATCTTCGAGTTAAGATAAAATGACCATTGTGTTGTGCATTAGATAATGTTTACATAGTAAGTATAAGTACAGTGTACAGGAAGTAGCACACATCAAAGGGTTCGTAGTTCATCTATATATAGTAATTACATAGTAAGTATAAGTACAGTGTACAGGAAGTAGCACACATCAAAGGGTTCGTAGTTCATCTATATATAGTAATTACATAGTAAGTATAAGTACAGTGTACAGGAAGTAGCACACATCAAAGGGTTCGTAGTTCATCTATATACAGTAATTACATAGTAAGTATAAGTACAGTGTACAGGAAGTAGCACACATCAAAGGGTTCGTAGTTCATCTATATACAGTAATTACTTAGTAAGTATTAGTACAGTGTACAGGAAGTAGTGCACATCAAAGGGTTCGTAGTTCATCTATATACAGTAATTACATAGTAAGTATAAGTACAGTGTACAGGACGTAGCGCACATCAAAGGGTTCGTAGTTCATCTATATACAGTAATTACATAGTAAGTATAAGTACAGTGTACAGGACGTAGCGCACATCAAAGGGTTTGTAGTTCATTTATATATAGTAATTACATAGTAAGTACAAGTACAGTGTACAGGAAGTAGCGCACATCAAAGGGTTCGTAGTTCATCTATATACAGTAATTACATAGTAAGTACAAGTACAGTGTACAGGACGTAGCGCACATCAAAGGGTTCGTAGTTCATCTATATACAGTAATTACATAGTAAGTATAAGTACAGTGTACAGGACGTAGCGCACATCAAAGGGTTCGTAGTTCATCTATATATAGTAATTACATAGTAAGTATAAGTACAGTGTACAGGAAGTAGCGCACATCAAAGGGTTTGTAGTTCATTTATATATAGTAATTACATAGTAAGTATAAGTACAGTGTACAGGAAGTAGCGCACATCAAAGGGTTCGTAGTTCATCTATATACAGTAATTACATAGTAAGTATAAGTACAGTGTACAGGAAGTAGCGCACATCCAAGGGTTCGTAGTTCATCTATATACAGTAATTACATAGTAAGTATAAGTACAGTGTACAGGACGTAGCGCACATCAAAGGGTTCGTAGTTCATCTATATATAGTAATTACATAGTAAGTATAAGTACAGTGTACAGGAAGTAGCGCACATCAAAGGGTTCGTAGTTCATTTATATATAGTAATTAGTGCTTCAACTTTTGAGTAATTTCTACAATAATACTTATACAATATGAAATATTTCATAATTCAGATTTAATCAAATAAAGTATACATTAAGTTTTTTTATTTATTTCATAAAACTAATGATGGCACAATTTACATGATTTTGATGAAAAGATATTTAATAACAACTTGATAAATACTAAACAAACTCTAAACATTATGCGGTAATCATTTGAAATACGAAACCAATTTTTGAGATTACATACAAATAACTTTAGAGCTATTCTGATGTATGTTTTCTGATTTTCATCCCAAAACAGAACTAATCAAAGATCTTTAATTGGTAAAATTAAAGTTTGGAACAAACAGGGTCCCTGTTTCTCTTTGTTTATGCAATGTCTTGATTTCGGGCATCAAATACATGAAAGATTAATTATTATCTATGGAACTAACTAAAAATACTAATTTCATTCTTCTTCCGTGTTGTTAATTGATGTTTTTAAATACAACAAATAGTTTACTTTTGGAAGTAAAAGCTTCTAAATATAGTTTTAGCCCTACTAGACTAATTAAACCTCAGAGTGGAACAATTTGACTTATTTTGCATTAAAAATAAAGTGTGCTATATTTTTTGTGAAGAATAAAAAAGTAAGATTTTCCCAATATTTAATCTTGAATGTATTAAAACCCTAACTTACCTTCTTTCCCGTTTCCAAGAGGGATTCCCTCTCCGCCCTCCCGACGCCATGTCACGTTTGGTGTGGGAGACCCTGACGCAGCACATCTCAAGGTCACGTTCTGGCCCTCCCTTATCACCATATCGGTGCTGGTAGGGTAGTCTAGTATATCAGGTGGCACTGGAATATTGCAATTTATCAAATGTATCCTACAGTAACAACCTATGTTTAATGTACTAGTTGTAAACCAGACGTAATCGTAGACCTATGTTTTTCAAGGTATGGTAGGCCTCAGCATTTTCATATTATTGTATATTTATGAAAGAATATACAATCATATGTATGTCTCTATTTTGTTGTTATTGTTTGTTCAAATACGAAATCAAATATTTATTTACACGTTGTTATTGTTAAATATTTGGATATTTACTGTTGTTCCTTGTTTCATACTCTTATGTGTGCATAAATGCTATTTGTTTGTAATAATAATATATTTATTTAAGTTGTATATTTTTTGTTAAGCAATTCCATATGTTTTACATTTTTATTTATTTGATTCGGCTTTGAGAACTCTTTTGTGGAAGAAGGGAATATTAGACTTGTTTCTTTTTATTAGAACTGAAAATAAAACAGTGTTAAGTGGTGCATCTGACAAACAAGATATTCCTATTTTGTTGTTGTTGTTGTTATGAAAATGTTTCTTTTTCTCATTAGTGAAATAATACAATATGTATTAGCTGTTTTGTAGTACTTAAATAAAATAAATAAATAATATGGATTTTCATCTAGTGTGACGAAATAGACGAAACCTAACTATGAAAAAATACGTTCTGCACGGTATTTTGTACTTTATTATAGAACAATTCATTTAATCGTAGACGCCATCGTCACTGCGGGTCGTAAGACTTCATCATTTTTGTAATATTTGATTATGGTATTGTTTTATTCCTAATAATTGTTGTCTTTTCAGGTTAAAATGTAATTTTAATAGTAGTCTCAGTCCTTCCGAGTCATATATATATATATATATATATATATATATATAATTTTTTGTGCGTGTTGAATGTTATTTTAAATTAATTGTGTTTTTCAGGTACCATATATTTATGATTAGTTAATGTAATCTTATTTCAGTCTGATTTGAATATTAATTTTATTGTGTTTTACATTTTTCATTGATATCGTGACCTTGACAGCGCCTAATTGGCTATATTAATTTAACCCTGTTAATATTTGTTATATTTAGTAGAAGTTCATTTTGTTGTACTCCATTCTAGGATCTAGGTTAAAATGTAGATAATTATTAATGTAGATAAGTTTATTAGTTTAAGAACGTAGTTTTATAACATGTTTGTGTAGATGTAATTTAGTTTTTAGCACTTGAAAAAGGTTTGGGTTTTACCAAATCGAAACGTCGTGATTGTTATTTTTCACGTAATGATGGCAAATGTCCAACTACCTTTGTCTCCCTCATTTAATCGTACTCAGACTAAATTAGTTATATTTGTCATAAATTTTTAATGCAGAAATATTTTATTCCACTAAAAATTTTAATCTTCTTGCACAATTATTCAATTGACTACATTACAATATGGTGGTCAATAGCTTAAATTACTATCTGAATGCTTTGTAAATATTGTTAATTGAAAATTATGAACATTTTATATTTGAATATTATATGCTTTTATATGAAATAACAGCAGTTAAGGAGCTTCTATTGGCTTCGGTTGGTTAAAATCAAGTTTTTCCCCATTTCAGTTAATTATTAGTTTCCTGTATAACACTTACCTATTACTTCCCAAGCTAACTTGACTCCCCATGGAGTCGGTGTTGATCTGACACATGTACCAGCCGTGGTCTGTCTGGCACACATCCTTTATGAGCAGATACCACGTGTGATGGTCACTATGGGTCACAGCTATTATATAATGTCCTGTATAACACTTACCTATTACTTCCCAAGCTAACTTGACTCTTCATGAGGTCGGTGTTGATCTGACACATGTACCAGCCGTGGTCTGTCTGGCGCACATCCTTTATGTACAGATACCACGTGTGATGGTCACTATGGGTCACAGCTATTATATAATGTCCTGTATAACACTTACCTATTACTTCCCAAGCTAACTGGACTCCCCATGGAGTCAATGTGGATCTGACACATGTACCAGCCGCGGTCTGTCTGGCGTACATCCTTTATGTACAGATACCACATGTGATGGTCACTATGGGTCACAGCTATTATATAATGTCCTGTATAACACTTACCTATTACTTCCCAAGCTAACTGGACTCCCCATGGAGTCGGTGTTGATCTGACACATGTACCAGCCGTGGTCTGTCTGGCGCACATCCTTTATGTACAGATACCACGTGCGATGGTCACTATGGGTCACAGCTATTATATAATGTCCTGTATAACACTTACCTATTACTTCCCAAGCTAACTGGACTCCCCATGGAGTCGGTGTTGATCTGACACATGTACCAGCCGTGGTCTGTCTGGCGCACATCCTTTATGTACAGATACCACGTGCGATGGTCACTATGGGTCACAGCTATTATATAATGTCCTGTATAACACTTACCTATTACTTCCCAAGCTAACTGGACTCCCCATGGAGTCGGTGTTGATCTGACACATGTACCAGCCGTGGTCTGTCTGGCGCACATCCTTTATGTACAGATACCACGTGCGATGGTCACTATGGGTCACAGCTATTATATAATGTCCTGTATAACACTTACCTATTACTTCCCAAGCTAACTGGACTCCCCATGGAGTCGGTGTTGATCTGACACATGTACCAGCCGTGGTCTGTCTGGCGCACATCCTTTATGTACAGATACCACGTGCGATGGTCACTATGGGTCACAGCTATTATATAATGTCCTGTATAACACTTACCTATTACTTCCCAAGCTAACTTGACTCTTCATGAGGTCGGTGTTGATCTGACACATGTACCAGCCGTGGTCTGTCTGGCGCACATCCTTTATGTACAGATACCACGTGCGATGGTCACTATGGGTCAAAGCTATTATATAATGTCCTGTATAACACTTACCTACTACCTCCAAGTAGCCAACTTGACTCTTCATGGAGTCGGTGTTGATCTGACACATGTACCAGCCGTGGTCTGTCTGGCGCACATCCTTTATGAGCAGATACCACGTGCGATGGTCACTATGGGTCACAGCTATTATATAATGTCCTGTATAACACTTACCTACTACCTCCAAGTAGCTAACTTGACTCTTCATGGAGTCGGTGTTGATCTGACACATGTACCAGCCGTGGTCTGTCTGGCGCACATCCTTTATGTACAGATACCACGTGTGATGGTCACTATGGGTCACAGCTATTATATAATGTCCTGTATAACACTTACCTATTACTTCCCAAGCTAACTGGACTCCCCATGGAGTCGGTGTTGATCTGACACATGTACCAGCCGTGGTCTGTCTGGCGCACATCCTTTATGTACAGATACCACGTGCGATGGTCACTATGGGTCACAGCTATTATATAATGTCCTGTATAACACTTACCTACTACCTCCAAGTAGCCAACTTGACTCTTCATGGAGTCGGTGTTGATCTGACACATGTACCAGCCGTGGTCTGTCTGGCGCACATCCTTTATGTACAGATACCACGTGCGATGGTCACTATGGGTCACAGCTATTATATAATGTCCTGTATAACACTTACCTATTACTTCCCAAGCTAACTGGACTCCCCATGGAGTCGGTGTTGATCTGACACATGTACCAGCCGTGGTCTGTCTGGCGCACATCCTTTATGTACAGATACCACGTGTGATGGTCACTATGGGTCACAGCTATTATATAATGTCCTGTATAACACTTACCTACTACCTCCAAGTAGCCAACTTGACTCTTCATGGGGTCGGTGTTGATCTGACACATGTACCAGCCGCGGTCTGTCTGGCGCACTTCCTTTATGAGCAGATACCACGTGCGATGGTCACTGTGGGTCACAGCTATTATATAATGTCCTGTATAACACTTACCTACTACCTCCAAGTAGCTAACTGGACTCCCCATGGAGTCGGTGTTGATCTGACACATGTACCAGCCGCGGTCTGTCTGGCGCACATCCTTTATGTACAGATACTACGTGCGATGGTCACTATGGGTCACAGCTATTATATAATGTCCTGTATAACACTTACCTACTACCTCCAAGTAGCCAACTTGACTCTTCATGGGGTCGGTGTTGATCTGACACATGTACCAGCCGCGGTCTGTCTGGCGCACTTCCTTTATGAGCAGATACCACGTGCGATGGTCACTGTGGGTCACAGCTATTATATAATGTCCTGTATAACACTTACCTACTACCTCCAAGTAGCTAACTGGACTCCTCATGGAGTCGGTGTTGATCTGACACATGTACCAGCCGCGGTCTGTCTGGCGCACTTCCTTTATGAGCAGATACCACGTGCGATGGTCACTATGGGTCACAGCTATTATATAATGTCCTGTATAACACTTACCTACTACCTCCAAGTAGCCAACTTGACTCCCCATGGAGTCGGTGTTGATCTGACACATGTACCAGCCGCGGTCTGTCTGGCGCACATCCTTTATGTACAGATACTACGTGCGATGGTCACTATGGGTCACAGCTATTATATAATGTCCTGTATAACACTTACCTACTACCTCCAAGTAGCCAACTTGACTCTTCATGGGGTCGGTGTTGATCTGACACATGTACCAGCCGCGGTCTGTCTGGCGCACATCCTTTATGTACAGATACTACGTGCGATGGTCACTATGGGTCACAGCTATTTTATAATGTCCTGTATAACACTTACCTACTACCTCCAAGTAGCCAACTTGACTCTTCATGGGGTCGGTGTTGATCTGACACATGTACCAGCCGTGGTCTGTCTGGCGCACATCCTTTATGTACAGATACCACGTGCGATGGTCACTATGGGTAACAGCTATTATATAATGTCCTGTATAACACTTACCTACTACCTCCAAGTAGCCAACTTGACTCTTCATGGGGTCGGTGTTGATCTGACACATGTACCAGCCGCGGTCTGTCTGGCGCACTTCCTTTATGAGCAGATACCACGTGCGATGGTCACTGTGGGTAACAGCTATTATATAATGTCCTGTATAACACTTACCTACTACCTCCAAGTAGCCAACTTGACTCTTCATGGGGTCGGTGTTGATCTGACACATGTACCAGCCGCGGTCTGTCTGGCGCACTTCCTTTATGAGCAGATACCACGTGCGATGGTCACTATGGGTCACAGCTATTATATAATGTCCTGTATAACACTTACCTACTACCTCCAAATAGCCAACTTGACTCTTCATGGGGTCAGTGTTGATCTGACACATGTACCAGCCGTGGTCTGTCTGGCGCACATCCTTTATGTACAGATACCACGTGCGATGGTCACTATGGGTCACAGCTATTATATAATGTCCTGTATAACACTTACCTACTACCTCCAAGTAGCCAACTTGACTCTTCATGGGGTCGGTGTTGATCTGACACATGTACCAGCCGCGGTCTGTCTGGCGCACATCCTTTATGTGCAGATACCACGTGCGATGGTCACTGTGGGTAACAGCTATTCTATGGTTCTTGGTAATGACGTGACCATGGATCGTCAGGATCGTCTGGGTGTCGACTCTTAACCAGGCAACCTACCAAGATGGTAAACATAGAGTAGTTAATGTAAGTAAAGTAGGTAAAACGTTTTTTAAATTACGTTTCGGAGAACGTTGATTATACATACATGTATATAAAATGAAACTATAAATATACAGAAACTATATATTCAAGTAAATAATATTATTCTTATATCAATATATCATTTAGATCCATGAAGTGACTTATAATTATATTTTATGCATTTACACGTGTTTTAAGAAAATAAAATCCTTCTTAGAGGAATTGAAAAAGGAGTAATTCATTTCCTTTTCGTCATTTGATTTGAGGAAGGTAAATGTGGTTTACAAAGATCGATCAATATGATATATGTATATTTAATAAGTTTTTGCTGTCTGACCCTTACTTGAATTCTATTTCTACCAACACGTAATATCCGAACAAATTAACCGTTTTTGTTTTACTCTACTGTCAAATGAATCAACATTCCTTGTTGCAGATGGCACCTGAAAGTGTGTCATTCATATAATTCGATTCGTATGATCCCCGTCCATAAAAAATATCTTTATCATCTGCTTGATTGTTGTATACAGTAAGTTCATAGAAGTGCACTTCTTGTAATACATTACTTTACGTGTAATGTATTACGTGTGTAAACATGTAAGACATGTTTGATTTTATACGAGACAACTGCCAATTACTGATTGGTAAACTCCTGTATATTTCAGGTTTTCCTTACTACTTTAGATTTGATTTAAAATCAAATTTATATTTTCCAATTAACTTATATCAATGGAACAACACTTTTGAAAAACTACTTTGTTATAGACCACTTCTCTACAATTCCTCTCCTGAAGACGATATGAGTTCTACAACTGTAGAAACGTACTGTTTATTTCTTGATGCGTTGGAAATCTCAAACAAATTTAGCAATCATGACTAACCCAATGTCATTCAACTTTCAAAAAAAATTTTCATTCATTTGTAAGACAATTCAATATTTTTCCTCACTCACCGCAATTATTCAACAATACCTATATCATATAAGATGTACTAACTAAATACATGAATAAACTTAATTAATATAAGTACAAGAGAGCAATTTTTCGTATATGGAACAATGTTGTATTTTAGTAATATACAAAAGTAGATGAACAATGTAAAAATAAATCAATACGAAAACATTTCATCTACTAAGCACGAATAACGCCCCTGATCATATTGGATTAGTTATTGAGCAAGTGAAGGTAAGCCTACAGTGGTGTATTTCTGACAATCTAAACATCGGGTTTTTATTTTTTAAAAAATTAAATTTCAACCCAATTTTTTAAAAAAAACTTTTTTTAAAAAATTTTTCCCAAAAAAATTAACCCCAAAATTTTTTTCCTTTAAAACCCCCTTTATAAAAAAAAAAAAAAAAATTTTTAAATACCCTAAAATTTCAAAAAAATTTTTTCAAAAATTTAAAATTTTTAAAAAAAACCCCCCAAACCAAAATTAATTTTAAACCCCCTTTTAAACCCTTCCAAAAAAATTTTCCCTTTTCCTTAACAACCCCCCCCAATTCAAAACCCTACAAAATTTAAAAATTTTTAAAATTTCCCCATCGTTTTCCTTTCAACCTTTCTTATACTAAAAATTCTACACCCCCCTTTCTCCCCCCCCAAAAAAAAAAAAATTTTTTTTTTAAAATTAAAATTTCCCCCCTTTTTCCCCCCGGAACATCACCTTATTCAATTATTTCTTTTATTTTTAAAATTCTATTTTTCCCCTTAACGATTCTCTTGTCAACTGGGGGAAGTTGGAAAGGATTTTAGTTTTGCCCAAAAAATTTTTCCCTTTATTACTTTTTGTGCTATGCAAAACCGAGTTTTTTTCCTTATTTTCATTTTTAATCCTTATTTTTCCCTTAAACCCCTTTGTGGAAAATTAACCTCGGGTTTTCCCCCCTATGGTTAACGACCCCAACTAAAAGGTTATTTAATAAAACCAGGAAAATTCAAAGGGGAAAATTTTATTTTTGGGATTTGGCCCGGGAAAGTTTTTTTACCCAAATTCCCTTTGGTTTGTAAAGGGTTTTTAATAATTTTCCCCTTTCAAATGCCCCCAAAATTTTTTTTCCGGGTTTTTCCCCCTTTAGGGAATTTAGTTTACGCCTTTTTTGAGGTTTTCCTTATTTTGGGTCTTGTTCTACTTATTGTTTTGTTTTTTCCTTTAAACCTTTTTTCCCAATTTAGTTTTAAATTAAATTTCTCAAACTGAAAAAACCATTTGTTTTAATGTTAAATGTAATATTTGTCTTTCTTTCTTCCAAATTTTGGTTCTAAATTGTGAATGGGCCAAATTGTTAAAGTGTTTAAAAACTGCATTCTTTTTGTCCCGGATGATGGGGGGTAAGCGGGCATTTAAAATACTTTTTGGTATGTGTGGGATTTCCGGTATACTTTTTTAAAAATTTCCCCAAAAATCCCCTTTTTACAATTAAAATTCAAAAACAACTTTTCCTTTTTCCCCATTTTATTTAACAAATTTTAGTTAAAGAATTGTTTTAGGGTTTTGCAAAAAAAATCATCCAACTCTCTCTACCATGACCCCCTACCCCCAAAGGGCCCCGGTTTGCCCATCCCTGTAAATGTGGCATCCTGTAAAATTGATAGTTGCAAAAAATCACCCAAAAATCTCTCTCTCCCCATGTGGCCACACACCCCCCCAAAACCCTTTGGGCCCTCCCCCCAAACAATCGGAAAACCCTTTTCCTTTTGGTTTCAAATCAGACGTTTCAAGTGCCTTCTTTTCAAATATTTCCATATAAAGATTAGCTGCAACTGGTGATAGAGGTGATCCCATGGCTGCCCCCTCAGTTTGTTCATAGAACTTCCCATCGAAGAAGAAATAAGTTGATGTGAGGCATAGTTCAGCTAGCTCTGCTAAATCGTTGTTAAGAATTTCCTTGATTATTTCAATTGTTTCAGGTACTGGAACCTTAGTGAACAATGATTCTACATCAAAACTTACTAGTATGTCAGTATTTTGCAACTTCTGTTGGCTGATAAGGCTGATAAAATGTCTAGAATCTCTAACAAATGACTCAGTTTTTCCTACAACTTCACTTAGTTGTTTTGATATAAACTTGGCTAAATTATAAGTAGGTGATCCTATGGAACTTACTATAGGTCTCATCGGTATATTTTCTTTATGTATCTTAGGTAATCCATACAATAGTGGGGCCTAGGGTCAGAATTTATTAATTGTCCTTTTATCTTATTGTTAAAATTATGGTTTGACTTAACCAATTTTGATACACTTAAAGCAATTCTTTTAGTCGGATTTTTTACTAATTTATATGGACCGTTATTAATCATATCTTTCATTTTGACTTTATAATCTTCCGTCTTCATAGTTACTGTTGCATTTCCTTTATCTGATGGTATAACTATTCTTGAGTCATCTTCTTTCAAAGCCTTCAATGCAACTTTTTCATCCCTAGAGAGATTAGATTTTGGCGGCCGAGCTTTCCTGAGCACCACTGATACATCCTGTCTAATCTCTTCAGCTTTTTCCGATGGTAAATCCTTTATCACTTCTTCTACAGAGCAAATAATTTCTTCAGCTGGAATTTTATTAGGCGCTACTGCATAGTTAAATCCTTTCATAAGTAAAGAAGTTGTGGGTTGATCTAAGGTATCTTCAGTTAAATTAATTATAATTTTGCTAACATCCAATTGACT
Source organism: Stictocephala bisonia (assembly GCA_035578905.1). Classification (NCBI taxonomy): domain Eukaryota; kingdom Metazoa; phylum Arthropoda; class Insecta; order Hemiptera; family Membracidae; genus Stictocephala; species Stictocephala bisonia. The sequence goes on from JAQJVL010000048.1 coordinate 1,980,030, forward strand.
TTCTGAAAACCACTATTGTATGGATTACCTAAGATACATAAAGAAAATATACCGATGAGACCTATAGTAAGTTCCATAGGATCACCTACTTATAATTTAGCCAAGTTTATATCAAAACAACTAAGTGAAGTTGTAGGAAAAACTGAGTCATTTGTTAGAGATTCTAGACATTTTATCAGCCTTATCAGCCAACAGAAGCTGCAAAATACTGACATACTAGTAAGTTTTGATGTAGAATCATTGTTCACTAAGGTTCCAGTACCTGAAACAATTGAAATAATCAAGGAAATTCTTAACAACGATTTAGCAGAGCTAGCTGAACTATGCCTCACATCAACTTATTTCTTCTTCGATGGGAAGTTCTATGAACAAACTGAGGGGGCAGCCATGGGATCACCTCTATCACCAGTTGCAGCTAATCTTTATATGGAAATATTTGAAAAGAAGGCACTTGAAACGTCTGATTTGAAACCAAAGGCATGGTACCGATATGTAGACGATGTTTGGGCTGTGTCCTGTGTGGCCACATGGTAGAGAGAGATTGGATGATTTTCTGCACCATATCAATTCTACAGGATGCCACATCACAGTATGGGCGAAACGTCTGGTCATCTTGTAAATATTGTAGATAGTACCTTGACGCGGTGATTGGGGACATAGGAAGGAGAGGAGCACAATGGAACACGATTTGCGAGGAGAAGCTGTGGGAAGACAGAAGTAGATGGCGGAGGCTGGCTGATACCCCGACCCAGGACTAATCTGGAACGGGAACGGATATGGATGGATCAATTCTATTCACTCTAATATCAAGTTCACAATGGAAATCGAGAATAACGGAAGTCTGCCTTTCCTTGACGTTTTAACTGTGAGAAGAAGAGATGGACGAATAGGCCACTCTGTATACCGGAAACCTACACATACCAATAGATATTTAAATGCTGCTTCCCACCATCATCCGGCACAGAAGAATGCAGTTTTAAACACTTTAATCAATCGAGCCATTCACATTTCAGACCAAAATAGTTGGAAGAAAGAAAGACAAATATTACATTCAACATTAAAACAGAATGGATATTCAGTTAGAGAAATCAATAATACTATTGGAAAACAGTTGAAGAGGAAAGAACAAGACAATAGAGTAGATACAAGACAAGATAAGGATACCTCAAAAAAGGCGTATCTACCTTACATAAAGGGAACAACGGAAAAGATTGGCAGGCTATTAAGCAAAGAAAATATAAAAACCATTTACAAGCCACCGAATAGATTAAAGAACTTTCTGAGGCCAGTCAAATATAAAATTCCACTAGCTATGCCTGGAGTATATGAAATACCTTGTAGTTGCGGGTCAGTCTACATAGGGGAAACCAAGAGGTTAATTTCCACAAGGATTAAGGAACATATAAGGCATACTAAAGAATGAAGATACGAAAAAGTCTGCTGTTGCTGAACATAGCACAAAAAGTAATCATGGAATTTTATTTGACAAAACTAAAGTCCTTGCCAACATCCCACATTACTACCCGAGAATCGTAAGGGAAGCCATAGAAATATATAAAAGAAGAAATAATTTTAATAAGGATGATAGTATACGGCTGCCAAAGACATGGGAACCCATTTTAAGTAAATTCAAATAAAATGGAAGAGTCAGCCATATTGATTTTTCGGCCAATGACCGTAGGTCACGTGGGTCGTGCCTCCGCCCCCCTCTCCAGCATACCTGCCAACCAGTCCCCACCCCACCACCTGTTATAAAGCTGGAAGGTCACTTGCCGATTTCAGTCTCAGAGAAACCACTGAGGATGCCACATCACAGTATGGGCGAAACGTCTGGTCATCTTGTAAATATTGTAGATAGTACCTTGACGCGGTTGTCACCGGAAACTGTAGATTCTAATTATAACCATAATGTAGCCTAGTAAATAATAACTTTATTTGTTGATGTATTAAATTAATATAAATACCACATTTAAAAGGGCTAAAGTACGTATTCAAATTATCATGGTTTCTTATCATTCCCTGAGTTAAATGGTTTTTAATGTTGTATTGTCGTTATAATAAATAACTACAATGCGGCCCATTATAATATTTATACTGAAACAATTGTTATACTATATAAAATATACAAATGCTCGTTGACGTGTGATTAACACTTCAAAATATTTAACTAACAATTTACAGTATTACTGTATAATAATGCTTTCACATTAAGTATTATTATTAATAGAATTTTATAAACTATCGTAATACTATTTGTTAACGATTTTGATTTTAGTTAGGTAATGATAAAAATTCCATTAACATTAACAACCAGCCTTACTTGGACTGGTTTTGATATAAATGCTATACATTTATCCAATTTTAAATAAACCATTTTAATGGCTTAAGTGATGAGATATTAAAATTACATTAAATCAATTAATTGTACAATCAACATATCTAACAATGACTTACAGCTATGATGTACAATGCAACACATAGAGAACATTATTATTCATGAGACAGAAAGACAGTAACAAATAAAAGTAAGGATTATAACAAATACGGAAAGAAAAAAGAACAAGATCTTTTAGGATTCTGAGTTCTAATAACAAAGTATTGCCTCCTGAAAAGAGATTGAAAACAATAATGGAACCAATATTTAAGATGAATATAAATAAATAACAAAAATAATTACATGTATTGTTATTTGTCAACAGTAAAAAGTTTATATTCTTTGATATTAAATACTCATATGATGGTATTCACCCACACTCCCACCTTACATTGTATGGTTGCATTGACCTACACTTCCACCTTACATGTATGGTTGCATTGACCCACACTCCCACCTTACATGTATGGTTGCATTGACCTACACTTCCACCTTACATGTGTGGTTGTATTGACCCACACTACCACCTTACATGTATGGTTGTATTGACCTACACTTCCACCTTACATGTATGGTTGTATTGACCTACACTTCCACCTTACATGTGTGGTTGTATTGACCCACACTACCACCTTACATGTATGGTTGCATTGACCTACACTTCCACCTTACATGTATGGTTGCATTGACCTACACTTCCACCTTACATGTATGGTTGCATTGACCTACACCACCTGACATGTGTGGTTGCATTGACCTACACTTCCACCTTACATGTGTGGTAGTATTGACCTACACTTCCACCTGACATGTGAGGTTGCATTGACCTACACTTCCACCTTACATGTATGGTTGCATTGACCTACACTTCCACCTTACATGTATGGTTGCATTGACCTACACTTCCACCTGACATGTGTGGTTGCATTGACCTACACTTCCACCTTACATGTATGGTTGCATTGACCTACACTTCCACCTTACATGTATGGTTGCATTGACCTACAATTCCACCTTACATGTATGGTTGCATTGACCTACACTTCCACCTTACATGTATGGTTGCATTGACCTACACTTCCACCTTACATGTATGGTTGCATTGACCTACAATCCCACCTTACATGTATGGTTGCATTGACCTACACTTCCACCTGACATGTATGGTTGCTTTGACCTACACTTCCACCTTACATGTATGGTTGCATTGACCTACACTTCCACCTTACATGTATGGTTGCATTGACCTACAATTCCACCTTACATGTATGGTTGCATTGACCTACAATCCCACCTTACATGTATGGTTGCATTGACCTACACTTCCACCTTACATGTATGGTTGCATTGACCTACACTTCCACCTTACATGTGCGGTTGCATTGAGCCACACTCCCACCTTACATGTATGGTTGCATTGACCTACACTCCCACCTACATGTATGGTTGCATTGACCTACACTTCCACCTTACATGTATGGTTGCATTGACCTACACTTCCACCTGACATGTGTGGTTGCATTGACCCACACTCCCACCTTACATGTATGGTTGTATTGACCCACACTCCCATCTTACATGTGTGGTTGTATTAACCCACACTCCCACACTACATGTATGGTTGCATTGGCCCACACTCCCAACTTACATTGTATGGCTGCTTTGATCCACCCCCTACCCATCATTGTGTTATTGAAGTACAAAATTAACGGTGAAATTACCTCCGATTTGTATGGGTGGGTGGGCTAAAACCCTTGTACTGTTATGGTTGGGTGAGTGTGCCAGTACCATTGGACGTGTAATGGAGGGAGTGTGGATTAATACCACTGGGCCATCATCAATGTGCACATGTGTAGGAGGGATTCTTACATATGAGACGCCGACACAACGTTTTTGGTATTTTAAGGCAAATATGAATGATTATATGAGTGTAGGATGAGTGTGGATGAGTGTAGTCTGGTTACTATCTGAGTTCAACTGTTCCTCAGAAAGGGCAATTTATTAATAGCCCAACAGCCAGGGCAAGTAAGGGACCTACAGCTTTACGTGGAATCCGAACCACGTAGTGCTGGTCTGATTTTCAGCTAATTGACAAGCCTGATACTCAGTTATCTCCCCCACACAACATCTGCACAATGACTACCAACCAACATGGACACCCCAGACTTCACTAGTAGTGTCCACGCTGATAGCAACCACTGAGCGGACGCCATGTCGGTATTAGGAGGCGCCTATCCAACCTATCGCCTACAATCTCCCAAACACTTTGTCCACAAGTAGTTGGGTTACAGCACTGCGCCACCAGTGCCGACTGATGGGATGGGAGAGAGAGAGAGAGAGAGAGAGAGAGAGAGAGAGAGAGAGAGAGAGAGAGAGAGAGAGAGGAGGAGAGAGAGAGGAGAGAGAGAGAGAGAGAGAGAGAGAGAGAGAGCGAGAGAGAGAGAGAGGAGAGAGAGAGAGAGAGGAGAGAGAGAGAGAGAGAGAGAGAGAGAGAGAGAGAGAGAGAGAGAGGAGAGAGAGAGAGAGAGAGAGAGAGAGAGAGAGAGAGAGAGAGAGAGAGAGATGGAGAGAGATGAGAGAGAGAGAGGAGAGAGAGAGAGAGAGAGAGAGAGAGAGAGAGGGGGAGAGAGAGAGATAGAGAGAGAGAGAGAGAGAGAGAGAGAGAGAGAGAGAGAGAGAGAGAGAGAGAGAGGGAAGAGAGAGATTGGAGACACTATCTCACCCCCTCACATCTATACGCCCTCGTTAATAACTGATCTTCGCTAGTTATCATTTTTTGAATGGGATTAACGGATGACTACCTCTATTATGGTATTATTGGAACCATATTTTAAATAAGAATTATACAACTACTTATGAGAAATCATAATAATATACTGAATAAAACTATTTATTATAATTAAACATAGTTAGAATGATTGCTAACAATAGCAAACTATGATTATGGCTTTAACTATAAAGAAACATAAATGGCAACCTTAAGCTAAATGTCACAATATTGCCCCTGAAGGATTATATGATAGCCTATGACGCCATTGTAATGTATGCTTCGTATCGCATATGGTGTTGCTGCCTTGCATAGTAGAGGGAATAATGGAGGGCTTTTTGAGAGTTATCAGCTGAAGTATGCTAGGACAATCAATTTCATTACCAATAAGTTTGAGAAGGAATACAAGGTCCACATAAACATGCGCTCATCAAGGAGCCACAGTCTCAGTTTAAAAGACACATATTTAGCTGGAACTAAATATTCATTCATTGTTGACAACCAATGCTGGAATAAAACTACGTTCGATGAGTTCAAGTTCCAGCAACAGTTATATTTGGTGTGGTTTACAAGGTGGATCAATATTGAATTTAGATCGACTAAATTCAATATTTTGTCGATCTAAAGCACAGAATTATGTCTTTAGAGTGGATGTGCGTCTAAGATGTTTTTGTTACTAAAGAACTAAAATAATGTATTCCTTAGGGTTAAAGATTTTTACTACTTCTAGAGTTTCAACTTCAGATGTTAGATTTGGTAATGTTGTTTCATCTGCCGATTTAAATGGTTTGAGTTTGGAAATCTGTTCTTTGATCTGACCTTTGAGTATTGGGGCAATGCACATTTAAGGACATCAAATATCTTTAGAGAAAACATCCTCATAATTCAAGACTAACTTCATGCATGATCACATCATCAATCAGATAGTGGATTTAGCACTATCTATTTCTTTACTTTTAATTAGTTCGAGCATAACCAAATCAAAAGACTTGCAAAAGGTGAATAGAGTATATTTAAAATGGTATAGTTAGTTATAGAAATTATTGTTTGATTATTTCTTAATCAATTAAAAGTGGTTTATTATGATATTAAATATGTGTAATGCTTTATTTTATGTTAAGTGAATTTATAGTTTTCTTTTACTAAAACTAAAAAAAATATCAGTTAAAGTAAGATATAGTTTTTACTACCTCAGATTAAACTTGGCAGCTTTAAACAGTTTACTTTCAAACTGTCAGGACAAGATACACATTCTGGACAGTAGCCAGTGAATTATCATTTTGCTGTCTCTTTTAGCTTTGTTCCTGGAAAGAGTATAAATACTGTAGTAATTGATATTTTTTCTATTTAAACTATGTGTATCTCTAACTGAGAGTGGTAAAAATAATAAAACTCAAGGTAGACCTCAAATCACGAAGGTATTAAAGGAACTTTGTTAAATACTCTTAGTATAAAAAAAAACATAAACGCTGTAATAAATACTATTCCATTACAAAATTTAAAACCCTATAATATATAGTATTTTTAATGAATTATATGTGACATCGAAAAAAATTACTACTACTCATTGCTTACCTTGTAATTTGAAAGGTCTTCAACAACACAGGTCAGGACAGCTTCTCGGCCGACGGGGATTGTCATGTTGGATATTCCTTCACTAAACTTGGGTATTTCTGAAAATCAAACTGAACCATTAGTATAAAACTTGCTAGACTTACTTACTTACATAAGTCATTAATTAAAAACTACACATATATGGATTATAGCTTTAAAAAGAGATTAACATACGTAATTTCAAGTTTATTTTATTACTATCATATAAATAAGATATGCCCAAAAGTTATTTACATAAAATTTTCTTTGACATTTCAAATGTTTATAGGTACATTTGTTGTTATTTAGGTAAAATTCAAATGTAGAGGAACGTTTGGATTGTTTTCCTAGTTTTGGTTGATTTTCCTTTTAATATTGCTTAGTTAACAATATATAATTTAAGCAGAATCTTTTTTAAATAAATATTTATATCTATGTAGCTGTAACTATCTTTTTAAATCAATTAATTCACCTGTAAATCTTGATGCATAAACTTTATTTTGAAAAATTTATCGAACTTCACGTCTCCGTAGATGCGATACCCTCACATTAATGCATTACCCATTAGAAACACAACTGTATGAACTAAACATTCAACTAATAATTTGTTTAAGAGATGATGTTCGTAAAAATAAGGGCCGTCATTAAAAATCATAGCATTTAGGGTATATGTCGGCCTAAAAAGCATTAAAATCGGCCATTTCAAGCATGAAATCTGGGAGATCACTAAATCGTGACAATCCACCTACTATATTTGTTGATCGTTTAGAGCTACCCGGAAAGGACGTCCAGATTTAAATATTTTCTGTAGATGTGAACAACATCACCCCTCAAGTTGTTTGTTCAAATTCAACTTATTCAAAATTTAAGTTAAGTACAATATCACAATATATTTAGGAGTAGCTCAATAAAATATTACTTAAACATATTTTTTCTCAAATGTTTATATCGTAAGAAATGTACAACAATAATGTTATTTAGTTTTTAATTGTTTTTATATAATTTTACTAATTGCTTTTATCTTGATTGCATCCTAATTGAAAATATAATATCACACCAATAAAACTCAACAATGGTTAAATTTTTAGTGATAAATGCTATCGGTAAATAAAAGAGAACATTTGTAAGGAAGTTGATTTGTTACTGATTCTAGAAGATTAGCCAATTAACGGTGTAAACAAGTTGACGCCATATTAACCTTGTTGAGACCAACAGTGACTCCGTACAAAGTGAATTAGCAAGCCGGGCTTCAGCATAAGCCTTAATGGAGAGAACACAATAATTGGGACTTCTAGTTAGCCAATTAAAACGAACGTTAAAGTACTTCAGTAAACCGTTCATAATAACGTGAAAATAGCGTGCCCAATTGAAAAGTCTACGGAAAATAAACTGTTAATCAACACATAATAAACATTTTATATCGAAGTTCCATGTGAATATTTTGGGGTTGAATTGTTCAAGTGGTTGTATTGAGATAAGTTATAAACATAATACGTACGACAATAATTGCTTCAGGTTTTGTATTCACAATAAATATAAATTAATTTTATTATTTAGAACAAATGAACTCGATTCAATACGATGTTAACAAAAGGTTGGCCTCATGTTCTTTTGATACTACCAATTAATTTATTTTAATAAATCTTCATACATTCAAAATAATTGTAGTCAATTAAAGTTAGTTTATTTGTTTAATTCTACAACTTTCACTAGGGTAAACATAGATCAAGATTGGAAAAAAATTTTAATTGTGACAATTTAAATGGTTTGCAAACGTTTAAATAATGTTATGCCATAGAACGTATTATATATTAAACTGATATATTAAATATTATTGAAATATTTTAATAATTTCTTAACACTTTATTATACCAAACATGTTTTTAAATAGCTAATAATAACGTAAAAAAAACTAAAATAACTAAACTAATATATAGGGACAAAAATATAGATGGAAAAAATTATACTACAACTGAATGTTCATTACGATTAATTATAGTTTATTGTATTCTAAATAAACTATATGATGAATTATTATTAAAAAATATTAATGAAAGAATTTATTACATGAATATCAAAATGTCTTAACAAAATACAATTTTAAAATCTTTTTAAAATAATGTTTTTATTTTATAAATAGAGCCTGGATTTTTCACATTTAATGAACTACAAATATTAGGATAGTTGTATATTTATAAAATGTCTTCATATGTACTGAAATGTAATTAGCAAATCAAATACTATATGTAAAAGAGATAATTACAGTGTAGCTACAGGCAATGGATCAGAGGCTAGCGTGTTGTTAATGAGGTAAAAAGGATTTCACTTGTCAGTAAATTAAACAAAGTGGGATCAAAGTTTTCTCACATGAGTGACTCTTCGATGCCACAAACTCTAACTACTGCTTTGAGTGCACATGTGAGGCAGTTAGTTATATATCTGACTGTTCCACATCTCAACTTTGATCGGTTTATTAACCTAATTAAAAACTAGACTGTGCAGTAAGATACACCCATGAGAAAACGTACAATATTTGACTTAATTATCTAATAACTGCTAGAGATAATATAAAATTAGGTTTAAAACACTATTACTATGATGGTTGATTTCGAATGTAATTGCCACAAATTATTTTATTCTACTTATGGTATTGTATATATGATGGTAGAACAAGTCACAATGCACTTTAAATAGTTATATCGATACCGAATAGTTAAAAAATAAAAATCACATAGTATTAAGGTTTTCAAAATGTCATAAAAACTTCAACTATTTAAAATTACCTAAATTAAATACAACATTTTCATATTCCAAAGTTTAATAGTTCTAAATTCAGGACCTTGAAAACGTATGTTTTAATATTTTTACAACTTTTAAGCTGTCAAACACTGCAGTAAAACATTTGTATTGGACAAGGAATTAATGCTGAGTTCACTTGTTTTATAGAATAAAAAAGTTCTCTTAAAAATGCCACTATCAATTGGCATTTAAATATTTAGAATCACTTTGTGCCTTTCAAATCACATTTAATACCTAAATTTTGTTAACATTACTGAAATGCAGAAAATTATAAGTGAAATCACAATCCTAAAATATTTCTTTCATTACATGGCTAAAATGTTTAAATAGTAGATTTGACGTATTTAAAAAAAAAAACTAATATTTTAAGAATTTGAAGAGGGGTTTTAGAAATTAAAACGTATTTTGGACTCTGTTTAATAAACTGCGGGGTTTTTATATCTATTTCGTTGGTTTAAAAAAATCTTATAACTGAATGAAACCCATCGAAATCAATGGCATCATTGTTTCATTTTCTTTGTTACTTCATATCTGCCACTGTCAAGCCATAACTTATGCTGATAACACATATTTCTACAAGAAAATTGTGTTTGGAGATTGACTTTCAATCCTGCCACTGAATGGATTTTCGCCATATTGATTCGCCAATAATAACTACAGAAATCATTTTATAAGAAAATATATCCTAATACTCATCTTTAAACGATGGATCAGTTTATCGTTTCTAGTTGATTTTAAGCATTATTACAGTATTTTCCATAATTTATATGTTTACTAAGTTAATTACTTCTAGGAACTTTACGTATTATTTGTAGACCTTCAACTACAATGGCAGACTTCACAACTAAGTGGCGGATACTGAACAACTAAGTGGTGGACCTTCACAACTAAGTGGATCAATCAAAGCTAATTAATGATTTGCGATTAAGTACGCGCTGTCGTCTGTTAGAGAATCCTTGAACTCTGTTTATGTTAGTGATACGATAAAAATTATTATTATTTTTACTATCGGATGGAAATAAAAATAATAAACGATAGGGATATTATTCTCATAGAGTAGAAGAGATTATTTAACATTCCTTTAAGAAACTTGTACACAAATAGTAATAAAAGCATGATTAGCATTGCCTTATGGCCGCAGAGTTGTACGTATATCCATGCACTTTGCAAATTTATTTTTTATATGGGTTTCTAATTTCATTAACTTCACTTTATTTTAATAATAATGTATTATTATAAAATTGTTCTGTTTTTGGCAAAGCACATTCGTTTTAAGAAAGCAATGCATGTATAAGAATCAGAGGCATTGAATGTGCATGTATTGTTCATAATACGATTAAACGAGAAACACGTAATTTTGTGAACAACGTGTGTAATACTGTACGTTCTTAGTCTATTTCAATCAGCAAGCAATGTATAAATGAGTACCAGCCACAGCACTGTTATTAACTACGTTGTTTCATTAAAGTATACACCATTATTTGAACAACGTTACTTTGGTTGTACACTGTAAAAAGTGCCGATTAGTTAAACTAAGATAAATTTAAATGAAAATAAATTGTTATCGCTATGTAGCATGTTACGACTAATCTAAGTATAAATTAAAAATTTTATTTTGTAAGTTCAACATTTCATTACTGCAATATTTTATGTTTGACCATATCGATATTTTTTCTACTGCTTAAAAATGGTATAGATTTTTTATTTTAGCAGGTTTGTAAAGTATTAGTGAAATTATTTTATCACTTGTTAATTAAAATGTTCTTCTGATGTTTAAATTCCATTAATTGTAAATAATGTTTATAATCCATATAAAAATAATTTCCATGTTAAAATCCACAGATTTACAATATGTTTTCAATGTAAATTATCTGCATTTGATTTTTATTTTTGTTGTTAATTGTTTAGCCTGTCATAAACACATACATATATTTAATTTATACATGTTTATGTGCCATACTAAAAATAATTTATCATCGACATAGTCATTATCATGCCATACAAGCTTTCTCCACGTGTAATAATATTCCTATTATAACATAGTACAGAACAATAACGATATATATATATATATATATGTGTGTACATTTAGTATTGTTTGATTTTTTAGGATAATAATACAGGTTTACAGTAATCTCTATTTCCTGAATCACTGTGATTCCTGATTGCCTTTTTTGTATCAGTAGTAGCTCCTGTATTCTTGGACAGTTACCGAAAAGAACTATTCCATTCCTAAATATATTCTGGAAATATGAAAAATAAGCACAACATTGTTTAATTTTTTTAATTGTTTGGTAAACAACTCCTGAAAGTCTTACACACAAATAATCTATGCGAGCATTCAAGGTTCAGCGGTTAACAATGAACACACATGACAACTTAAGAGAGATGGTAAATTTAAAGGAACAGTAAATTGAATTAAATGTAAAAGTAAATAAATTGTTAATTTTTTCTTCCTTTCATAAGAAACCGGTTAAATAAAACCAGCCCGAAGCATTTTTAAAGTTTCATCTGTTTTACATTTACAATTACTCATAAAAGAGATTATTTAAGGTTTTACAGTGTTTTTATTTTATAATAGAAATTATGTTGCTACTATAATGATATATAAACTAGTATTAGAACTATAGGAACAGACAGGCTGCCTGTTGTAGTTGACTATGCATATACCAATGTCACAGGCACTTAAACTCCTAACTGTAAGTTAGAAAAGCCACACAACATTGCTTCTTCTAGTTAAACTTTACATCTGTCTTTTTACCTTGAATTAAATAGTTGTCCTTTCCAGTATAATACAGTATAACCTCAACATATGACGTATATAAATGTTTAATGTATATCTTACGTAACTATCATTCAGTTTTATTGCTAAAAATTGACTTTCCGAGGAACAGTTTAACTCAGTTAGTATCCAGACTACACTCATACACATTAATCCTACTAGTTCCAAATAATCATTCAAATTCGCCTTTAAAATATGCACAACGTTGTGTCGGCCTCTCGTATGTAGGAATGTAAGGTATTTTTTATTTAGAATTACCTCAGCGTCTTTTCAATGCTATCTTCCATACATAAAGTACATCAACGCTTTATCATATGTAATAAAATTGTTATTTACGTACAATGATTTTTCAATCATATTCTAAAAATACGGTATTTTGGCAATCCTACTGACTACGCCAACCCTAAGTAGACACTGGGTGTATTTTATAAGAAGTAATTCGTACTGATCTTATGTAACTGTTAATCGTAAAAGTGTATTTATAAATGCATCATTTTCATAGTAGACTTTACCTAGTCGTTCTCAAACAAGGTATACATGTGACATTGACCACAACTAACAATATATACGTATTCAGTGATAAGTAAGAGAGATATGGGGTAATAAAGTAGTTCTGTAAATCTTTGCCACAACAGCTAAATAGGTATTTAATGTGAGAACTACTTCTCAAATTTTTTATTTAGCATCTTTTTGTTTGAGCAACAAAGAGTTAATATTCTTCATGAGATATATCTATTGAGTTTAGAAGTCACTTTTAGTAGAGATCAGTTTATTGTGTGTGTAAATTTTGCACAGCATTTTTACTCTTAATATAAATTTAGTTATAATATAATTTAAGGCAAAGATGTTTACTAAAAAATTGCGCCCTAGTTTAACCCTAGTTTAGGTAAATCTGATCAAAGAGCACTATCCCTTCAACCTTTTTAGAGTAAAATGGATTGAATTTTGCTTCGTTATGATTTTTAGAATTTGTTTAAAGACAGTGAAATTCAATGTTTTTTTTAACTGTGGGTATGAACCATTCCAATATTAAAGATAGAGAATTCAATAGAATGGAGATTTGGTATGAATAAACAATATGGATCGTGTACATTAATTAATGGTAAAACAATGTAAAAAAGGTTAGTGAATAACCTAATATCATACAAGAATCATTAATAAACTTATACCATAGTTTAACAGTATACATACATAATTAATTAGGAATGGATGGAATTGGGATGGAAATGTGTACAGTACATATAAGAACACAATAACCAACCTAATTCAAATGTTTCTGATTTGGTTTGTTTTTAATTAATTAATTGGTTTAATTAACTACTAATTATTACTGCATCGTCATCAGTTATGTACAACTGGTAAACAGACCATATTTACTGTGATCACATACTGAGCGACCAACCGCAATCAGAGTCCGCTTGTACACAATCACCGCCAGTAATCAACCTCAACAAAGAGCAAAAAACCTCTGTTATGGCCCCAATTAGTTGCTTGAGTGTTCAACCTTATATGCTAATGATCATTTTTTAATAATATTGAAAAATGAATGTATTCTATGTCAATGCTTCGTTACATTTAATATGCTTAAATTATTGTGAATTTACTAGAATAAATTAAATATCCTCTAATAAAGCACTACATAAAAGTACAGTTTACAACGTTAGTCTCGTACTTCAAGAGATACAGTTAGATGTTGAAGTAATCTGATTGTACGCTCCTACTAAACGACGTCTGTTATTAAATGTTTAATTAGGTATGAATTTATAAAATGGTTCAGAGAACATTCTGTAAAGGAGTCAAACAAGTAACGAGAATAAAATTCGATGTTTTGCTTCATTTTATTCGTCGAGGGTTTCCTTTGACAGGAAAACGCAGACATTTGACTACTTCAAACTGTCAACCTAAATGTTTATCAGTGTCTGTACGCCTTTTTTGTAACTCAAAAATACGTTAATTAAACAAGAATTAAAACTGAGCGTTTCGTTAAATAAACAACATTTATGTTGTAAAGGGAACTTATAATACAGTTTTAACTTTTCGAATGTGTAACTCATCGTATAATAAAATGTTACTTTTTAAATTTTAACAAATGTTACCTATATTTTCGAAAGATATTATTAATAGCCTTAAGATATTAATACAATTATCTTCTATGTTAAGAGCCTGTACTAACACGTGGACCCAAGTTAATCACGAGTTAACATTTCAACTCTTTGGAATATTATGTGCGTGAAATGCAGAATATTCTAACTTATTTATTAATATAACCTAATAAAATAACTCTTTTTAACCACGATACTTAAGAAGTTCAGTTGATAAATTTTTGTAGTATTGTAAAAAATATGGAAACAGAATAATTTGGAAAAAGAGGAACCAGATATGTTTAAAAAAAACAACATATACTAAGTATCAGGAACACAATTATTATGAAAAATCAAATAATCCCAATAGGAAAAAATTTTCTGTTCGGAAGAATTTAGACTTAATTAGCCTAAATTAAGTGTCCCGCATATTATAAATAAAATTTAATCGACTTCTCTGTGGTTTTCTTATGGAATCACTTCCGTGTCCACCGTAGACTGATAGAATGCTAATTTTTTATTTATTTAATTTTCTTGCTGTGAGAAACGAGATGAATATAAATGGCGACAATAATATATTTATTATTATTATTATTTATGTATTATATTTTTATTGTATTATTTAATATATATATATATATATATATATATATATATATATATATATATATATTATAATTGTTATTATTACTAAACAAGATTATATGTTTGACAGTGCTTTATCGCACATTTGAATCATGCATATATTTTTTAGACTTAATATTAAAACTTGAACAAAACACACTCATATATATATATATATACAGCTGACCCGGAAATGCTTCGCTATTGCTAACTTTACTAAATAAACTTACATTCCGACGAAAACAAAAATTAATTTAACCTTTTATTGTAGTACTTCTCTTTAAACTACACAAGAAATCAAAACATAAAAATATAAACATTTTAAAAATTAACAAATGGTTTAATTTAATTTTGACATATTTAAAACCCACAGCTGATATTATTTTTATATTTGACTTATTATACCTTCATGCATCCTGCTATTTGATTAACATTGAAACTTTAGAAGTCCAAGGGACGGAGCCCTGAGGGATTAAAGAAACGGGAATAGGACAGAAACCTTCCCTGGGGTATATAGAACAACTTCCCCAAGTTTCATGGTGATCGGCTGGACGGTTTGGTAGCGCATAAAGGACAGACAAACATACATTGGATTTTATATATATATATATATATATATATATATATATACTAGCTGTACCCACCCGCTTCACCGGTCATAATATTGAGTTTGATTTAGAACCTAATAGCTGAATGAATTCAAGCATTTTTGCTTCTTCTACCAATATTAGATTTTTTTGGAGGCATGTCATAAAAAGTAAACTGCAAAACAAATAATTATTTACACAATAAAAATAAATACGTTTCACCGCATGTTTTACTTACCGAGGAAAAAAGGTTAACACCAAATACAGATCACCTGATCAAGTAAAAGTAGTGTGTGCTACACTCTCAAGGTGAAATGTAGAACTACAATAAATCAAAACATATACAGTACTGTTGTTGTGAGAACTTCAATCTGCTTATGGCATGTGAAACTACATTAAACCACACAGTCATATGTTTTTTGTAAACAATTCAGATTCTCCATTTGAATAACATGGGATCTTTAGGAGCCCGTGGGGCGGGACCCTGTGGACGGACATTCATCAAACTTCACAGAAACCATCTCGGGAGTATACAGGACAACATCCTGAAGTTTCATGGCGATCGGTTGGATGTTTTGGCAGCGCATAAACTTCAAATATATATACAAACATCCTCTTTTATAATGTAGATATACAAACATCCTCTTTTATAAATATAGATATACTAGCTGTACCCGCCCGCTTCGCCGGTCATAATATTGAGTTTGATTTAGAACCTAATAGCTGAAAGAATTCGAGCATTTTTGTTTCTTCTACCAATATTAGATTTTTTAGGAGGCATGTCATAAAAAGTAAACTGCAAAACAAATTATTTATTTTTTATTTTCACATTTCACCACATGTTTTAATTACCGAGGAAAAAAGGTTAACACCAAATACAGATCACCTGATCAAGTAAAAGTAGTGTGTGCTACACTCTCAAGGTGAAATGTAGAACTACAATAAATCAAAACATATACAGTACTGTTGTTGTGAGAACTTAAATCTGCTTATGGCATGTGAAACTACATTAAACCACACAGTCATATGTTTTTTGTAAACAATTCAGATTCTCCATTTGATTAACATGGGATCTTTAGGAGCCCGTGGGGCGGGACCCTGTGGACGGATCTGCATCAAACTTCACAGAAACCATCTCGGGAGTATACAGGACAACATCCTAAAGTTTCATGGCGATCGGTTGGATGGTTTGGCAGCGCATAAACTTCAAACATATATATTTATATATATACAAACATCCTCTTTTATAAATATAGATACATTGAATACAATATAAGCATACTATACCATAGTACGAAAGCCAGAATACGTTGGATCAACAAAAACGCTACCCAAGCATGAGAATATACATTATTTTATTTTCATTCACTTTGTTCAGTAAGTGTTCGTCCATTTTTTCAAACAAGACAATGGAACATTTTAAGACATTTTTATACTTAATTCTGTTTTAAAAGTTCTTGATCCATGTTTTATCTGCATTATTTTGATATCCCTATATATTGTGGATACTATCACAAAGATACTTAGCTGCAATATTAGTACAAGCATTATCGTGATTTTAATGACTTTTTGTTAATTATTACAAAGTATTAAGGAATAACCTACATTTTTAGTATAATAGCATTTATTTAAGCCATAATAAACATTGCGTAGTGAATAATTACATTTAGTCTAATAAATAGAATAGTTGTTGTATCCAAACAATTACAAAGTATGGTTTTCGCATAGGAAAAGCATGTGCCAAAATAGTGCTAAAAACCTGAAGAAATCTTTTGCAAAAATATACATCTAAAACAACTATAGAACTTGCAGCTCAAGGATTTTCTATTTCAAGCAGAACTCAACGTGTTCTTTCTTTCAATAGAGTTCACTCAGATGCACACATTGAACACTTCAAACACCTTTTAGAAATTCCGCTTTTAACGGAATTCACCAATAATGCACTACATATGTACCTTTGCTCCTTGAATGTACGGATCCATCTGCGGTTATTGTTAGATATTTATAAACATTAGGGAGTTAGATAAATCATGTAACAGACAGTGGTGTGTATTAAAGCACCCCATGTTCAGGTACATATTATCTTTGTCACGTGTTGTAACAGTTACAAGATAGTTGTATAAATCATGTAACAGACAGTGGTGTGTATTAAAGCACCCCATAATCAGGTACATATTATCTTTGTCACGTGTTGTAATAGTTACAAGATAGTTGTATAAATCATGTAACAAACAGTGGTGTGTATTAAACCACCCTATATTCAGGTACATATTATCTTTCTCACGTGTTGTAACAGTTACAAGATAGTTGCATAAATCTTGTAACAGACAGTGGTGTGTATTAAAGCACCCCATGTTCAGGTACACATTATCTTTCTCACGTGTTGTAACAGTTACAACATAGTTGTATAAATCATGTAACAGACAGTGGTGTGTATTAAAGCACCCCATAATCAAGTACATATTATCTTTCCCACGTGTTGTAACAGTTACAAGATAGTTGTATAAATCATGTAACAGACAGTGGTGTGTATTAAAGCACCCCATGTTCAGGTACATATTATCTTTCTCACGTGTTGTAACAGTTACAAGATAGTTGTATAAATCATGTAACAGACAGTGGTGTGTATTAAAGCACCCCATAATCAGGTACATATTATCTTTCTCACGTGTTGTAACAGTTACAAGATAGTTGTATAAATCATTAACAGACAGTGGTGTGTAATAAACCACCCCATGATCAGGTACATATTATCTTTGTCACATGTTGCGACAGTTACAAGATAGTTGTATAAATTATGTAACAGACAGTGGTGTGTAATAAACCACCCCATGATCAGGTACATATTATCTTTGTCACGTGTTGTAACGGTTACAAGATAGTTGTATAAATCATTAACAGACAGTGGTGTGTAATAAACCACCCCATGATCAGGTACATATTATCTTTGTCACGTGTTGTAACAGTTACAAGATAGTTGTATAAATCATGTAACAGACAGTGGTGTGTATTAAAGCACCCCATGATCAGGTACATATTATCTTTGTCACATGTTGTGACAGTTACGAGATAGTTTTATAAACCATATGTATAAACTATACAGGGTTGGGCAAATGTTAAGATTATATTTATTAATTTTAAAACCATTGAAAGAGATGTAATGAAAATTTGCAGTTGTGTACACGTCACCATACCAAACATTTATACATATTTTACTTGTTTTTCTTATAGTCAGGTGATGGCCCATGAAGGAAGTCTTAAACATTTTAAAGTAAGCCTACCTCAAGTTAAACCTCATTTTAAAGGTCTTTGTTTGTACAATATAAAAGTACAAATCTGAAGTCAAAAGGTTGGCCCAGTCATAAAATACAACCACTCAAAGAATTTTATGTCAGGGTTGGGCAAAAGTCTGGAATGATTTATTAATGTTAAAACTATTAAAAGAAAAGTGATGAAACTTTTTAGTTATGTACGTACATACCAAACAGATTGATTTATTTCACTTGTTTTTTTCATATCCAGGGACTCATCAAGGAAGTCTTAAAATTTTTAAAAGTAAGCTAACCTCGAGCTATAGCTCATTTTAATGGTATTTATTTGTAAAATACAAGAGTGCAAACCTGAGGTTAAAAGGATGACCCAGTCAGAAAATATAGCCTCTTAAAGAATTTAATGACGTATAACTAACACTTATGAAGACAAAGGCTAGATAGTTATTATATATTGCTGCTTAGAGCTAGAATTTGTCTCACTTAATATGAGAAATTAAATTTTCCAAAAAATAAGTAACAAATTATTATAATAATATTCTTAGACTATTTTTAGGTAAACCTACTGTCAAAAGTATTTTCAATAATTTTTTTTAAATTTTTATCTTAGTTAAATAGGATGTCTATTTTTATGACACTGTCATTTGTTACGATTGTTAACAATCAACAACATGCTCAGCAACAGGGACCTGAAACTGTTAAATAAGTATAACTGAGAAAAATTAGTAATATGACATTAAATTCTTTGAATCGCTGTATTTTTTTAATGGTACAATCTTTGATCTCAGATTTGCACTTTTGTATTGTACAAACAATTACCTTTAAAATGACGTATAACTACAGGTAGGCTTATATGTACAATTTTTAGGACTTCCTAAATGGACCAGTCCCTAGATATGTAAAAAACAAGAAAACAATTGCCATGTGTTTGGTACAGGGATATGAACATAACTAAAAATATTCATTACATTTCTTTCAATGGTTTTTAAATTAGTAAATACATTCCAGATTTTTGTCCAACCCTGTATACCATGTATACTTATTTAAATTGCAATTTAGTGGAAACAAATTCACTTCAACAAATCTATTTTACAAGCAATTATTTTCTGATAACTAAATTATAAAATAGGAAACTAATATTTATTTAAATATTGGTGTTTGCTGCTCTCCCAAGACGAAAGTAAAATAATAATTAAGAAAATGTTTAACGATGTACAAAACTGTAATTGAAAAACTATTTTTAAATCTTAGTTTATAAACCCAAGATTTTTTATTCTCTAATCTATATTTTTTAATTCCAAGAACTTACCTAATTGTATTAAACGATAACAGAATTAAAAATCAGATATATTTTTTTCTTAAATGTCCAACAAAACATTGCAGCTAGACATCAACAATGGATTTATACTGTATATATCGTTTTAAAATTTGGTTATATGTACTCTTCCTAAAACAACAATCTCAAAAATATTACGTAGTAAGTATGATTCATTGAATCCTACAATTTACATCAGATACGAATATCTTTTATAACTAATGTTTCCATTCTTTTCTATGTGAAACTATCCTTGTTCGCAAATCAAATGACTTCGGCAAATTCAGTAATGATTGAATGAAAAGTTTGGTTAATTTTTAACATCCGCACATATTCATAATGTAACACAGATGAATATGTAATAACAATTCATATGTTTAGTGAAATAAATTAAAACACACCTGGAAAGCATAACAAATCCATGATGATTTAAAATGTTCTTTGTGTCATCCATGATCATTATTACGTGAACAGTAAAGGGGTATTCTCCAACTCTATAAACGTATAAAATTATTTTACAATGTCTTTTTCATTGGCTTCAGCTACAGTTAGAACACAACAATTGGCGAACACCAAACTTGTCACAGCCAAAACAGGCTCTGTTAAAAATATATTATTGACTTTAAAATAATCATTTAACATTAATACATTTGTAATTGATTTATTGTTTACATTGTTACGCTGTTATTGGCATATTATTCAATTTACTAGGAAGTTCTCTCTATAATTTCAAACAAAACACCTTGGAACTGTGTAATTGAAGAAATATATACTAACTGATTCCAAATTAAACAAATATATTCTGTAACTATTATTTATTAAAATAGAATGAACCAAACATTAAAGTTCCAAATAAATCTAGCTTTTACCGAGTACCTTGCAGTTTAAATTCGGGGAATCTGTAGATCCGAGAAGGAAATTAAACTTCTAAAATAAATATCTGAGAAGGGTACGCTATATATAATGTAGATAAAAATACCTAACTGTTCTTAAATCTGATCCAAAACTCTGGGACACAGAATAAGTACATAAATAGGGTTCCTAAATTAAAATATCTCCTCCTTGACGTTAGATATGAATTAAACTTTGAAAATTATGAAAAAAGGGCAATATCGAAACTCTACTTCCTGTACAATGACATAAAACGTTTATAGTAAAAAATATTATTTAAGTGTGTATAATTCAGTCGTAATAACACAGTAATTAGCACGTTATGTGTATGGTTTGCTGGCTGGGTTAAGCTTTGTTTTGAAATTTAGAGGATAACATCGAACAAATAACAATACAATTCAAGATTATTCGTAAGAAAAATACATTTGGTCCGTTAAATAATAGCATACAAACACTTAGAAGGAATAAGGGAGTATAATAGTATACTGACGTGCATAGTAGATCATAAAAACAAACACTATGGGGTATTAATCGAATGAAATCCACTACATTGAACCAATTATATCATGAAATATAATGAAAATCAAAACAATTAAATGTCAAGAAAATAAAAACTAAAGCATATGGTGTTACACAAATTTCATTTAAGACAATAGAACTATCAATAAAAATTAAAGTAAAAGCTTAGCCTGAGAATGAAGGGCTGGATATATCTTATAATAGGTCAACACTTTGGAATGTCATGTATTCTAATAGAATAAAACGTGTTTGGACACAAATAAATACCAACTTACCGAAATGACATTTACCGTACTTGCGTAGTAAGTATTTGTACCACTATAGATTTAATTATTTCAATGTCTATGTTCGATACATAAGTTATCGTTAGTGGTATGAAATAAACAAACAAAAGTATTTGTATTGTAAGCATATGATGATACGAAATGTATCTAAAATGTACTGAAAATATATGACTTTGATTAAGTTGTATAAACATATGTATCAACACAGAACTGCGATTAGCTATCTAATTGTGGAGGATGTTATCGGACTTGCACATGACTTGAAGGTGATGCGTTTTTATTAATATTCAAAGCCAATGTATTCATAATGAGAACTCAAAATTAAAAAAAGAACATTTTAGAATAACAAAGATGATCTTCTTTATCAGTAAGGTTTATTATGTGTCTGGGTAGACACATAAATAAATTCTTAATGAATTTATCTATAACCCAATCTGTAATTTAAATACTTTGTGGATTGGCAAACCACAAACTCATTGTTTGTGGATATTAATACAATAACACATGATATTGTTAACATTTCAGATTACATCTGAGCTATTGGTAAAATTTTGTTTATTTGAAAGTACTATTCAATGACTTATAATAATTTACATTTAAAACACATTCAATTTTTAAAAACATATCTAAAACCTTTTTTATTAACAACAGTAACATTTTAGGAAAACAAGATCTGCCAGGTCAGCAATATCTAATGAGAAAGATGTTCAGTAAGCAAACTACAAATCTTTTTATTAATATTAAGAAATGAAATTTTCGATTTATAATTGATCTCCTCACGGAATTATTGTTTAATGCTAGTTTTGAATTAGCCAAATCAGTAATATTATTTTACCTAAAATAGATTTTCAAACAAAAGACGTGTGTACAATCAGTACTCAATTAAGACCACACTACTACATAAACGAAACCATTAAGTGTAGGCCTATAGTTATTTAGTTTTTTTATTTTATATATAGTGATTTATTGCAGAAAAAATATAATATCATTCACTTAGTTTTGCTAATTTATTAAATTCACTAAGAAATTTTATTTACTCAAATTCACTAGCAATTAATACTGGAGAATTGCATGAAACAACACATAAGCTTAAGCAAACAATATATTAAATGAAACCAAGCCTTTCAATAAAGTAGAGTGCAACTAGAGTAAAAGGTTGTCTGTAAGGTATATTACAACTATTTTTATTTATATATCATATCTATCATTAGGGACGGTCTTCTCAAATTGTCACATTGTATTAAAAATGTATAGAGTTCTCAAGAACTTCTAAGGAGTATCACAGAATAAATGCATTTAAAATATGTAGTATTAACAATATAACATCCATTTTTATATAACTTATATGTAGTTTTACGCTATAGTATATATAAAATAATTTTAAACAAATACAAACTTCTCTTGAGGGAATAATTTTTATTTAATTTGTTTACGAGACCAATCTTGAATTTTATCGAATTTAGTGTGGATACAATTTATATTATTGATTTAGTTTTCTTAGGATTGAAAACATAATTTTATTTATTACGAATTTGTAGTTTGCTATTTTTTTACGGTAACATGGACTATTCTATTTAAAAAAAAACCTATACTGTAAAATATCTAGTAGATTTATGAGAGTACCACAGTTGTAATCATTATTATTATTAATGATGCATAATTAAAATTGCTATCAAACTTATAATTTATGTTTCCTAAATCAGTTCAAGCTAGGAGACCAACAAATATTAGTGTTTTTTTTAATGTTATATGAGGATTCGTTTGTAAAGCCCAAAGGTTACTTTCAAATTAACCTTTACTAATATTTGACATTTTTAAGATACTCTAATAATTTTACTACAACTTTTACTGAAGTAATAATACAAATAAACTAAATGTTGTGATAAAGTAAGTTGTAAACTGGAGTGGTCCTACCGGCATTGTCCTGGGTGAGCGCGAGCGTGAGTGGCAGGAGAACAAGCAAGCGTGTGTCCATGAGGACTCGCACATCACGACTGGCGCGCCGCGATTGCCAACCACCCCCAAACCACCCTCAACACTAGTTGATCTGATTCACCCCCAACCGTGCACCCTGTATTAGCTTAAGGGCGCTCTCTTTCTGCACAATGTGTTTTTAGTTGAATGGCTTCATGAAGCACCTCTCTCCCCACCTTTCCTCACTTTGCTTTCCCTCTCTCGTTAATCTGATGATGATGAGTTAGGTAATAATAACCTAGATATAATCATGATTAAAACGTCAAAACCATTGTGTAATGATTCATTTTTGTACTTTATAACGATGATTTTGATTAAAACTAATTATTTATCATATCTAACTAAGCGATCAATAAGAATTCTTACTAAACTCTAACTGTTCATATTTTTTTCTAATTGCTGACCATTGATTAAGAGAAAATAATCTCAATGATAAAGGCATTCATTTAATTACCATACAGGGTGTATCAAAACGCTCGTTAGAAACTTTGGGATACTGTTCCATAGACCAGAAGGAGGATACATAAAATGTAAGTAATGGTCTATCTCTTTTCGATTATTGTCTGTCTGTCTAAACATGTTTTATTTAAATAACTATATTTTTGTAAAACCTCAACTAAATTTAACCAAACTTCAGAAACGTATTTAATAAAATTATATCTAATAATAAAACAAGCTCGGTTAAATTTGTCTTATAATTTTCAAAATAGCGGCCGTTTAAAAAAGTTAATTTGAAATAACTAATAAATAACTAAATAAAAAAGTATTAATTTGTTTAAAATAGTACTAAACTAACTTTTTTAAATATTTTAATACAAATCAAACTGTTTATTAATTTTAAATATCGAATATCAAATAATTGAATTGTTGCAAGTTTCTTTCGACCGTGCATGTTCTGAGAACTTACAGAACGAGGTAACAACATGTACGGTTAGATTAAACTTGCAATAGTTCAATTATTTGATATTCGACTTTAAGCCGTTTAGTTTGTATTAAAATATTCCAAAAAAAGGTCATTTCAGTACTATTTTAATAAAATTATAACTTTTTTAGTTATTCCAATTTAAATATTGTAAACGGCCACCATTTTTAAACTAAGAAGACAAATTTAACCAAGCTTGTATTATTATTAGATATAATTGTATTATATACGTTTCTGAAGTTTGGTTAAATTTGTTTGAGGTCTTACAAAAATATAGTTATTTAACTAAAAAATATGTGCAGATAGACAGACAATAAATGAAAGATATAGATCATTACTTACATTTAGTTTATGGGTTCTTTTGGTCTATGGAACAATTAACTTAAGTTCGTAACGAGAGTTTTGAAACACCCTGTATATCAGTATGCCTTCAATTGTCACCTCATTACATTTAAATATACTGAGCGGTAAATGAGAGAGATGAGAAAATTAAATATTTATATATAAGTTGATTCGAAGGACCAGGGAATTTTTATATTAAAAAACGCCCAAAAAGTTAACGTCTATAGAGAGTTTGTGGATAATTTGCTGTTACAAAATGGGACAAAATGTCGAGCAATATGCTTACAAAAATAACTAAAGTTACACACATGAAATGATGAAAACAGTACCTTGTCCAATATTCCAATTAGATGAGGGAAGGCCCAGAGACAACCGTTGGTGAGGTGGTAGCGAGGTCCATCAATGTCCTGGTACAAAGTAGGGAAACGCCAACGAACGACAGTTCTCACTTCATTTCACCTTCTTGACACGAATCACGGTAGAACGCTTCTCGCAAAGTTCATCTGCCACGGAAGCACGCACAAAGAAGATCTAGAAGATCTTGAAGCACAGACAATGACGGGAGTTCACTCAAGAAATTAAATGTACAAAATATCACACACACAAAAATATTAAAAGACGTTTAAGAGTGGTTAACAGAGATTTAGAGAAACAATATAGAGAGAGCACGAGGCAGAGGGCCTCCAAAGTGTATATGAGAGAAGTGCGTTGTGAGCCAGGGACGTTACAAGACAGAGTTTTCTAGACAGAGTGAGGTGGCGTAAACCCCGCGTGGTGCAAAACGTTTTTAGAACAGTGCATTCCAACCAATCAGATTTCAAGACGACTGACTACGTCATATCGCCTGATTTATATCGCTTTTAGAAAGCGTTATCCCCCTCTCTCTCTCTCTCTGTTGAGATATTTCAAATTAAAAAATAATACAACTTAAAATGCGCTCTTGGCTTAAAAACTATTTCTTAATGCTAAAGTGTTAACACATTAAATGCTATTATAAAACCTTAAAATATAAGTTATAAGTACTGAACATATACTGTATTAAAATGTGATTTCCATGCTTATTCTTAACATGAAAATAATAACATATTATAACAAACTAGTTAATCTTCTTTATTAAAGTCAATTTAGCACCTCCAAACACACATCTTAGATTATTAACACTATACACGTCTTTTATTTAACACTATATAGCTTTTATTTAACTAGGTAATCCATATATTCAAGACTAAATGCATGAGCTTTAATAAGTAAGTTGATCCTAATTTTTGTCCACGAAACATGCGCATTTCTTCCTGGTACTTAAGGCCTCAAAATACCAAACTATGGATTTATCACCGTTGTTATATCAGCACATATGGTTGTATCAGGTGCAAATTTATCTACCACATTACAATGTATGGCTTAGAACTTTCTGTTTAGTTATATTGCACGTTGGAAGGCGACTACTGTATAAAAATAAAAACACCATATAAAATGGCAACAGAGGAATCTACTAGTAACAGTAGCATACAGTACTATTACGAATTAAGTTAGAACTGATTTAAATAAGTGTAACAATCGAAGTGAAAAAAATATCGCTTACTGTTAAATTATACAAAAACAATTTAGCTTACAGTGTGGTTTTATTTACACGTATATTGTTTTTTGTATTTTAAACAAGCTTAGTTCATTATATTTTATGAAGTCTTATAAAAGAACATTTATTTCACTGAATCCAATTCATTAACAAACTTTGAAAATGTTCAGTATGTAAACATTAAACGATAGATTAAAATAACCTGTTTTGTGGAACACCTAAAATAAATCTTTAGTTTTAGATAAACAGTAATATTTAATGTTTAAGTACATTAATGCAACTACAGAGTGGAGTTTCACCTGCTACATACATGGCCTTTCTCAAGTCCACTAAGTATACAGTAGAACGTGTGAGTTTTGAACTTTTAATACGCCCTTACCACTATCTAAAAGTAATATTAAAGTAAAAGTGTAATAAAAGTACTAAAGGTTTTATAAAGTTTAATAAAACTATAATAAAAGTAAAACTTTTAGTACTGGAGTAATAAAAACTCTTGGTTGACTAGTAAATAACTATTATTGTGGTATGTGGTTAAGGTTTATGATTTTAACTAAAAGACTTTTCAAACAAAACTCCTCATAGAGATGGAGTATCGCATTTATACTTTCTAGAAAGAGAAACCTAAACATATACGAGTAATTCATAACACAACGGACATTTTTATCGTATATATTGTGAAATTAAGCGTACTAAAACAGCGTATCAAGATAAGCAATCAAGATTGCTTATCTTGATAAAGCAAATGATTTATCTTGTAAAATATTTACTATGACTGTCATAATATTCTTTATTAAAAAAATACTAATAATTATGAACAAAAACAAAACTACCTCCTGAATCCACCGGTCCGATTCCAGTTTCAACTTAAGCTTATTGGCGTTGATTACAGACTTGAACACAAAAGTTTTGAATTAAATATTGTATTACGTACTATTAAATGTTTATTGAAAGGTGGCCAACTTTTAAGTTTTTTTTTTTTTTTTGTTTTTTTTTTTTTTAGAAGCCATGTGAAAGTGCTTACCATGGTTATCATTGTAATTTACACGTTCAGAATGTTCCTTTTACTTTTTATAGTAATTTGTCAGCCAATCGTTATTTTTCACAAGAATTTAAATATAAAACTTAGTAGTCTTCACTGATAAAAAACGTTATTGCTTCCTTAGGGAAGGAAAGCTATAAATCTAGTCATTGAAAAAGGCAATAACATATGGGGATAAAGTTTATTGAAAATCTTCGAATAACGTTCGACAAACACGTTCAATGTTAAATGTTTTTTAATAAAAATTAACTGTCCTTCTAATGTTATGGTAATTACTGATTTAAATCATAATTGGACAAAATGCTAAAGGATAGAAAAGTAATACATGCTTGGTAGGGGGATTGAAAAGGAAACATTCTAAAGACACACGCACATAATCTGACATTTATTTTTTTTGAGTAATTTTTTAACAATTATTATTTTTATTTTATTTGAAATAAAAAGTGTTTTGTTTGAACAGGATTTTATTGTCCAAAATATAATTGTTATATACCAATGCATATATATGGTGTTATATTCATGTCCAGTTAAGTGACGGAATTGGATCACTGGAAATATCACTGGAGAACAGAGCTGGCATGATTGAGTCCAGTAAACTTAGGTGTGTTATTATTTTGACCAATCAGTACATGCAACATCCACACGCTACGAAAAAGGCAATTGGTCTACCGCTATTGATCAATAACCCTACAAAAGGAACCAACATCCTTACACACACAAACCAAGGTTTATTCTAATGGATTATCCCATCAGATGATTTAAAGTATTTAGATTTCAATCTATTTTGAGCTAAAAACAACACTAACGTGGAAGATAATGTTGGGAAGCAATATCGACACATATCAAAAATATAATATGCCATTCCTTAAAGATTACGAAGGTTTACTGAATTTGCAATTTTCTACACGTTTTAGTTATTTAATAGAATAAAAGTAAATGTTTAAACAATCAAGCTATACAGGCCAAGCTAGTAGGCATACAATTAAATATGATTCTAAAGAAGGTTGACATGTGTCTGTAATAAAAATAACGTTTTTTAATGTAAATAAGAAGAATGATAATACTAAGCAAATGAGCAGTTGGCTAGATCCCTTAAAAGAACATTTAACAGTAAACTTAATTTACATCAAATTTATGATCCAACTTGTGATTTAATTTATGGATTTGTACTGCAGTTTTGCAAATATAACCTTTTCCATTCTGGGCTTAGGCCTTAGTGGAAAGTTTTTTATTTCATATTATACATTTAGCTCAAATTTATAAATTATCAAATTTCACCTCATGGTTATTATGGGTATATAGTGATCAACTTGGATAACCCTTGGGTGGACCCAAATAAAGTGATAAACTTGGGTGGACCCATGATCTACTTCAGTATCCACCCATGATGAATTTGGTCAGATACTGATCAAATTGGGTAGAACGGGATCCACTTGGGAATACTGACTACAATTTACCTAGGTGCCATATAAATGGGAACATTGTACAATATTCTCACGCAGTCTAACTAGTGCCGTGTTAACCCCCACTACAGTCGGCCTTGGCAATCTGTAGCCATGCAATGTTCATATTATTGCACTACTTCAGTTATGTACAAAATCCAAATAATCGCACAACATGGGGGTCGAGGCCAGATATACGAGTATATATGTGTACGCGTGTGTGTGTGTGTGTGTGTGTGTGTGTGTGTGTGTGTGTGTGTGTGTGTGTGTGTGTGTGTGTGTGTGTGTGTGTGTGTGTGTGTGTGTGTGTGTGTGTGTGTTTTGGTGTGTTTTAGTGACTTAGCTTGCTAAATGAGAAAATGTAAAATATATCTAAATAGCCTTACCTAATTGGTCTTATTCTTGAGTTTATTTGGATCCTATTTACATTTATATTTGAAAACTAAGATTCTATTCAAAGATTGACGGAGAATATTTTAATCAATGTCAGAAATAAAGTATATTTTCAACAATGACCAGAGTTAGGCAAGGAATCTACCGACTAATTCAAATCATAATACTCAATACTCAGCTGAAGATATAAAATAATTTGATATTAAATAAATAAATCTAACATTAAACTAAATAAATAATGATTTTAAAACAATATTTACTAGGACTTTGATAATAATACTGAAAAATAATGGGGAGAGATATTTTAAATAAAACATTTATGGGTTTTAATAAATATGTCATAATCTTCAACAATAGTTTTCAAAATTTACTGTTTAATACACTGTTGATAAAAAATGCTGGTAACACAATATTGCAATAAATCGGGTTGGATTCTCAATAAACTTAGTTGTCTTACTAAAATATTACCAACATAAAACACTGTCCACTGTTAACTTTGATGTTTTATAAACACGATGTTTCCTCGGGATATTCAAGTTGATAATTAATTCAGTGACATAATCTGCTTTAATGTTTCGTAAAATGTTGGATGATTTTGTTTTAGTTACTAAGTCTAATATTTATCTCTTCAGAGGATTTAAAGTATTTAGATTTTAACCTGTTTTGAACTAAAAACACTAACGTGGAAGATAATGTCGGGAAGTAATCACGACAAATATCGAAAATTTTTATAAGTCATTCTCAGAAATAACCGTTTTGTAAAGAAATGCAGATATTTTTGAAAGAAAAACTACAAATTATATATTATTGGTAAATAATTTGTTAAGAAATAATAAAGACATTAAGTATACAAAAGCTATACAATTATAGAAAATATTTCTTTATTTAAAATCTATATAAATGTATTATCATTTGTGGGCATAAGTAACAGTTTACTGCACCAACATTCGACTGACTAAGTGTACTTCTTATAAACAAAAACAAGAGAGAGAGAGAGAGAGAGAGAGAGAGAGAGAGAGAGAGAGAGAGAGAGAGAGAGAGAGAGAGAGAGAGAGTGAGAGAGAGGGAGAGGGAGAGAGAGAGAGAGGGAGAGAGAGAGAGAGAGAGAGAGAGAGAGAGAGAGAGAGAGAGAGAGAGAGAGAGAGAGAGAGAGAGAGAGAGAGAGAGAGAGAGAGAGAGAGAGAGAGAGAGAGCATACGTAATAGTTTACTACACCAACATTCGACTGACTAAGTGTACTTCTTATAAACAAAAAAAAAAAAAAAGAGAGAGAGAGAGAGAGAGAGAGAGAGCATAAGTAATAGTTTACTGTACCAACATTCGACTGACTAAGTGTTCTTCTCATAATCAAAAAGAGAGAGAGAGAGAAAGAGAGAGAGAGAGAGAGAGAGAGAGAGAGAGAGAGAGAGAGAGAGAGAGAGAGAGAGAGAGAGAGAGAGAGAGAGAGAGAGAGAGAGCATAAGTAATAGTTTACTGCACCAACATTCGACTGACTAAGTGTACTTCTTATAAACAAAAAGAGAGAGAAAGAGAGAGAGAGAGAGAGAGAGAGAGAGAGAGAGAGAGAGAGAGAGAGAGAGAGAGAGAGAGAGAGAGAATACGTAATAGTTTACTACACCAACATTCGACTGACTAAGTGTACTTCTTATAAACAAAGAGAGAGAGAGAGAGAGAGAGAGAGAGAGAGAGAGAGAGAGAGAGAGAGAGAGAGAGAGAGAGAGAGAGAGAGAGAGAGAGAGAGAGAGAGAGAGAGAGAGAGCATAAGCAATAGTTTACTGCACCAACATTTGACTGACTAAGTGTACTTCTTATAAACAAAAAAACGAGAGAGAGCGCGGGCATAACTTGCTTTAGTTTGTACATACTTCATAGAGCTCCACATATTTCTATCAATTTTCAACAGAAAAGTGATAAAATGTTTACAGTGACTTTCATTTAATGTGGTTTTATATCCGCTGTATGTGCATCAAGACGTTAAATTAATTAATATGACATTATTTCGTAGCTTATGTTACCCTTACAATCACAGTTACGAACAAATCATTAATTCATAAGTGATTTTATATTCTGGTTCAGAAAAGCTAAGTGTAGAGTGATCGTTTCTTCCAGTACACCCAATCAATATGTCAAATCAATCAAACTCATTGACTGCTATATATCCAGTAGAATCTAACAGATCGACCGAATTAATGTGCTTTAAGTAAATTATATTCAATACCGACAAGGGTATATCAATTTCACTCGTCACTTATATTGCAAAACTGTGGGAAAAGGTACACAGTCTGAATACAAAAATTGGCACACTTAATGGAAAGATAAGAGTGTAAACAGATAATATCGTTCAACAACTTTCAGTCATTAAGGGCTGTGACCAAATCCTGCTTTTGACCAAATTCAACTTCTATTACCATATCGAAAGCTCCAGCTTGTATCAACTTACGATAGCCGTAAACGGTTAGCATCTCATACTTGTTAGTGTGAAGTATACAATAATTGATTAAGCTAGTGAATAGTCAGAAGATGATAGCAAGCAATTAATCACATTTAAGATTGGAAGACCAGCATGGAGCCTCAACAATTACAGGAAAGTCCCCACAGCCAAAACAAATAGCTGGCACTGTAACCTACATTTTTGGGGGAAATTGATGTGGAAGATTGAGTGATAGGTTCTGTTAGATTTCTTCCTAACACTAACATGACGTCGGTGTGATTATTTCTACATGCTAGACCTACTAAACAGGTGTAAGGATTCAGTGTTTAAAGGTGATCAATATCGCAGTTAGTGAAGGGGGGACTGGCATCGTAGTCTAAAATCGTGGTTTAATAACGTGCATAAATCTCGTGCACTCTTAGTTGGTCTGGTGGTATAGCTAATGTTATAATTAGTGGTATTAGTTAATCTTACTTAGTAACGAAGTAAAGAAGTGACCAAGGCTAAACTCATTCGCGCATAACATCAACGTGTTATTGACAAAAATCATACAATCAGCGGAATATAATTAAACAACCAAAACACAGCAAATATTTAATTTTAAGCATTATTGTTACGAAGTACATACATTATAAAGTCCGTAGGTTTTAATAGTTATAGAGCATTTCACAAGTGTGTCCAATAATATTTATTCCATAAATTTTACGACAGGCCCAAATACGATAACTAAATGGCTTTTTATATAGTTTAGTGTGCAGCACTCAAAATATCAACTACTGTTAATAAAATAATAACTTAAAGTGTGGCTTAATCCAACAATACGAATGTAACTTCTAGGAATCAACATTCAATCCCCAGAGATGAACAAGTAATAAATAAATAAATTAAAGTAAAACTCTTATAATTTAATAAATCCTACTTTATAATAATACGATAGTACTAGGTTAATGAGTTTGTGGACAAAAGAGGTCAATTAGAACTTAAATTTAAAACTTATTTAAACATAATGCCTATAATGTGTTATCTATGGCTATTCATCTACATAGTGCTATAGCAAGAACATCCGTAATTAATAATGCATACGATTTATAAGAGATTAAAAAAATTGTATTTATTTCTGTTAATTTCTTTACATTTTTAAATGGTAGTGAGGTGACAAATTTATAGGAATTACACAATATGAATTCCAATATGAAATACGTGTGTTGGTATTGGCCTACCTATCCACACACAACTAAAGTGGAATCAACTCACACACATATATACAAGTATGGTGGTATTGACTCACCTACCCTCACATACACGTACGGTGGAATATACTAACACATTTATACAAACATGGTGGTATTGACTCACCCACCTTCATATATAAGTACGGTGGAATTTACTCACACATACATAGACGTATGGCAGTATTAACTCACCTACCCTCACATACACGTACGGTGGAATATACTATCACATTTATACACGTATGGTGGTATTGACTCACCTACACTCACATACACGTACGGTGGAATATACTAACTCATATATACACGTACGGTAGTAATGACTCACCTACCCTCTAGTACAAGTACGTTGGAGTATACTAACACATATATACAGGTATGGCGGTATTGACTCACCTACCCTCACATACACGAACGGTGGAATATAATAACACATATATACACGTATGGCAGTATTGACTCACCTACCCTCACATACACGTACGGTGGAAAATAATAACACATATGTACCCGTATTGTGGTATTGACTCAACTACCCTCACATACACGTACGGTGGTATTAGCCATCACAACCACCTACACTCGTACTGTGGTATTGGCCCGTCCGCCTACGTTATCATACATGTGGTAGTTGAAGTGATCCAATTATTGTGTTTGAGATGGAGCCAACAATTTCATTTTAATTTGATAATTATTGTGTATTACTAGTTTAAGTACGTAATTACATGTGCCAAATGTCTAATGGTTTGATGTTCTCACCAAGTGATTATTCATGAAAACTAGTCACATACATAATTAATGTATTATTTGTTGTGGTATATATTCCAATTAACAAATTATTCCCTAAGTTGTTATGATTTGAACGGAGTCATTATTTACATATTGTAGTGTCCATATGTGTTAATGTTTTAGTTTGTAGAAATATTAATGTTAATTTCTGAGTTTCATTAGGAAAGTTTATATATGTAAGTTCAACTCCAAGTTGTCATCAATAATATTAATGTGCAATGTCAATAATTAGGACCAGTCTCGTATTAATATAAACAATAAAAGGATTCAACTGAAACCACAGTGATAAATGATTGCCCGACAATATTTGCTGACGGGATAATCACCAGATATATGTGTACAAACAAATCACCGTTTTGGCAACGTTTTTAACTATATGTAGTAGAGCGAAATACGTGCAGTTTTTACCTGTAATTAAGTAACATTCAACTTCAACTAAAAAATAAATGTTTATATATTTTAACAATTAGAAATTTGTAATATTCTAGATACTACTATACATTTATATTTGGCTCTTATTATAAGTATAAAGATACCCAAATTACGTATCTTATCGTATTGCACAGTTTCTATGCAACTACAAAAATATAACTAACATGTAATACTGTATCTATATACATTACAAAAAGTGCATTATACTGTTCTAGTGTTATTAATACTTCATACAATTGTCTTACAAAACTTTCTCAGTTTTATATAATTTTTGTTCGATTGGCTGGCGAAAATAATCATTGTGTAATAAACTTGTCGGTTACAGAATCAGATCTTTTTAATTCAAGAATGTTTGAAATGAATAATTAAGCCCAACCTTGTCACACTTGAAAGAATATACATGTACTTCAGAAATAACTATACATTACATTTTCGTTGATCTAAATATGTTTACTTATGACGTAAGTCTCTAGGTTTAGACTGTGATAGGAGTCACATAAAGTAACTATTTTCTAGTTTAGTCACAGTTTATGGTGTAGATATTATTTAACATTATAACATGATTTTGTGTTCTACTTATCAACCATTAACTTAGTGCAAGTGTAAATATGTTACTTGGTTGATAAAATATTTCCCCTATTAGATTACAGTAAAAAAAAAGAAATTATAAAATGAGTATAATTCATAATATTATAATTTCTCTATGATAAAGGTAACGGTAACATTAATATTTGAAACTGTCCAGTAATCCATGTTCTTTACACGATTGGCATTACATAGATAGATTACACGTTTAGAAAGAATATTCAAATATCTTTTATATTTGTATATTATACTATCATTTTATTTATTTGCAAGGGCTATAAACACAACAGATTTTTTTGACTTTAATCTAATAGGGGAAATATTTTATCAACCAAGTAACATATTTACACTTGCACTGAGTTAATGGTTGATAAGTAGAGCACAAAATCATGTTATAATGTTAAATAATATCTACACCATAAAATGTGACTAAACTAGGAAATAGTTACTTTATGTGACTCCTAGCACAGTTTAAATCTAGAGTATTACGTCATAAGTAAGCATATTTAGGTCATCGAAAATGTAATGTACAATTATTTATGAAGTAATGTATATTCTTTTAAGTGTGACAACGTTGGGCATTAATTATTTTCCTGTATCTTTGTTGTTAAAGCATTTTTTATGCTGAAAAAATAAAGACACAATAATGACAATGACGCTGATTGCTGATTAAAGAGGTATGTAACTTTATTTTCTTAATAAAATAAAGAACGTTTGTTTAGGTTCATAAAATATATTACTTATTGAACATCTGAGGAAATAATACTGTGGATAAACCCATTTTTTCTTTTAGAATATTTCCCAATATACAACCAAGACATATATTTGGAGCTATTTAAAACAAACTGTCCAGAAGTATGACCATATTCCAGTTAAATTATGATTTAGAGTAGTTTTACAAACATAAACCCATTTTATGTTTTACTGCAGATAAACCCATTTTTTTCTTTTAGAGTGTTTCCCAATACTCAACAAGACATATATTGGAAGCTCTACTATTAAAAATAAACTGTCCAGCAGTATATTCATATTCCAGTTAAATTATGATTTAAAGTAGTTTTACAAACATCAATTCCCTTCAAATTATTTTAAAATATCCATAAAATATATAAAAACAAAGTCATATAATGTAAAAGGAATTGTTCAAACACAAAATTAATGATACTATTAAAATTACGGTAGAAACAAATTGATCGTTTAGCTACAAGCTCTGAACTGATTAGACCACATCAATTCGACAATCACCTACTCGATAATCTGTATTTAGTCAATGCACAGTTTAGTTGAACATTTGTACATTCTTATAAAATGATCTAAAAACATCTATATTATACCAATAACTCACTGAGCTGTGTAAGATGTAATCAGGCAATAAACTTATATTAATTAAAACGGTATATTATTTAGTGACGCACATTGATTCTATTCCTTTCTGTAACTTGCAATACACGTTCACAAATCGGAACTAATTTGTAAGTAACATTAAATTGGCAGTTAAAAATATAATTCAATTCGTTGAATAAATATAATCGTTAAAAATATATTAGCAGTGGTTCAATAATACTTTATATTGGTAATTTGATATTATTTTTAAAATAAAAGTTTTTTTCTTACTGAACTCCGAAAAAATGTTTTAAAACTTGTACCACGTTTTTAAATTTGTTTACTAAGGCACTGTTATTTAAAAAACATCTACTGTATATCACATAGTTAAATGTTGTTCGATCTACCGAGATTTGAATTAATTATACCCAACTACCAAGGTAACACGGAGCCTAGCTGTTACTTTATTGGTTTTTCGTTCCTACATTACAACAGTAATTTATTCATCAAAAGAGTACTACTAAAAAAAACTGTCACTAATGTTTGTATCATAAACACTGTAAAATATATTTACTGTTCGATTATACCACGGGAAAGACGTATATTGTAGAGTAACTAACATCTCAACACCAAAAAATATAAAAATGTTACAAAGTACCTATCAAATGGTAGTTAGCCTGTATTATGTAGTAAATTACTAGGACTGATATTAGTAATGTAAAAGCAGGACACACTAACAATTGTAGCATTTAGTAGTTGTTTTATAAGGATAAGTATTTCTTTATTCCAGTTATTTAATTTTATTTAATGTTAAAATCGACCATTTGTCTACAAATTTATATTCTTTTTTGTGTTTCCTTTAATTTATATTTGCATGGATAATTCTGTAAAAATATTATAGTAGTATATTTAACAAAAGTATCGATTATATTCTAAATATTATATATCGATTTGTTGTCAAACATTCAATTTCTATGGATTAACCTGAGAGAAGTAGTGTGTTAACTGTCAAAGTAATCCCAATGTACATTTCTCTTAGGATTGGGGCCATCGAGATAAGGTAAAATCAGCAACTCACCAATACGTTCTTCTTTTTTCTTCTTTTTGAAATAAATTACCTTAAATTATATTGAGCCATTCCTTTATCTGTAAAACTTGTTACATTATAAGTTATACTTTTCGTATAGATGTAAGTTTTATAGCAAAATTGGTTCACTTCAATACTTATACGTTGATTAATTGAATAAATAGTGTAAACGATACATATACTGGCTGGTGTCATTGGTACAAATAAGTTGGTTTTCTTCCTATGCATGTAGTTAATTTGTGAAATATAATTATCAAGAGGCTAAATTGATTCCTGTATGAATTTCAAATTGTACTTCTCATTTCTTGTCCATAACTTAAATTTATTTCAGAAGTTTTTTTGGAAACTTCTTTCCATAGATTTTTACCATTAAAAATAGAGTACGGATTTAAAAATATTAATGACAGATTGGTTCAAGCTTACGAATAAGCCTATCTTTATTTTTGTGGTGCCAATTCAGCAAATGTATTATTATAAAGGTCATTAATTGTATGATTTGTAATTAAACACAAAAGCCTTACTATTAAAATATATAGCATAAAAAGTGGTATAATCTGTACTTTTGAATTGATACCAAACAGAGTCTACATTTCGGACGAAATAGATAGCAACATTATGTACCTATAGCCACAAACCTGTAAAAGAATCAACTTGTAGAACAGTAAATTGATATTTTGAAAGTGTTTAAAAGTCATATTCTTTAACCATCAATAAGTATATTCATATTTAAAAAGTATTCAAGCTATATTGAATCAAAATGTTGGTATTGTTTGATTTAAAAATTTTGATAACTGTAAAAAATATTATTAAAATAGCAAATTTTGTTTTCAAAACTATGATTTAACTTTTAAACAATAATCATTGCTATATGTTTAATTTTAGTTGGTAATAAAAGTAGACGTAAAAAGAACGTTATAATAATGCAATTAGTTAGCTTTGGTATGTATTGCTAAATAACCGTACTAAAAACAATAGTCATTGCATGGAAACTATGAACTAAATTACTTATTACTTTACCAATTACATTACCACAGTTGATGTACATTACCACAGTACGTGTATGGGTGGGCGGGTGGGTCATTACCACTGCACGTGTATGGGTGGGCGGGTGGGTCATTACCACTGCACGTGTATGGGTGCCCGGGTGGGTAATTTCCACTGCAAGTGTATGGGTGGGCGGGTGGGTCAATACCACTGGACGTGTATGGATGGGTGGGTGGGTCAATATCACTGTACGTGTATGGGTGGGTGGGTAGGGCAGTAACACTGTCCGTGTATTAGTGGGTGGATGGGATATTTATAGTAAGGAGTGACAGAAAGGACTTTCGCTTTTGCACTCACTTACCGCTACGGGTGAAAATGATGGCGTTGGTATTGGCCACGCACTCGGTGAAACGTCTGACCACCGGCGTTGCTCAAACTTAAGGATTAAATTCAAAATATGTTATTTATATTTCTTATGTTAACTGATATGACTATAACTTAATATAAGTATAACCAGCTGAAAAAAACAAAATATGGTTAGCAATATACTGTTTCTGGCTGATTGGAGTAAATGAGGTACCTTCTTTAATGATTGTGCTTAAACATAATTTACAGTTATGTTAAGTGGTATAATATATTAAAATTGAATATCATTGAGTTTGTAAACTGTACGATTTTTATCATTATACCATCAATATAAATGACACATTTTTATACCAAACTTTCTTCATTGCTTAATTTATTTGAAACCTGTGAAATAATAAATTGCTAATAATATTTGATTTGTCATAGTTTTGGTTTAAAGCTGAGTGATATAATACAGCTTGAACATAATAATGTAATTTAATATTTACAAAATCAAATCTGATTAAAACTGTACAGTTAATTTGTAAGCCATTAGGTCTCCATTCTTATTTACTTAATTAGATGTATGAAATTGAGAAAAAATATTCTCATTCGAAAAATATGATAACGTGTGAAATCACTGTGCAGACATTTCATTGTAGCGATCAACCGTCATAAGGTAGTCAATAAACTATTACTGGCCATTAATTATTGTGCATTAAAAGATTATGTACGCATCATTATAACCTGTGATTGTTAATATTTATTAAAACGTATATATAAAAATGGTAGCATAATTTAAAATATATATACTGAACACTTTTTTTAAGTAAACGAAAGACATTTTAACTGTACATTTTAAGCGTAATATTACGATAGATTTACACGATTAAAAAACCCTGATCTCTTTAAAGTCATATTGATA
This sequence comes from Stictocephala bisonia, assembly GCA_035578905.1. Taxonomy (NCBI): domain Eukaryota; kingdom Metazoa; phylum Arthropoda; class Insecta; order Hemiptera; family Membracidae; genus Stictocephala; species Stictocephala bisonia. The sequence goes on from JAQJVL010000048.1 coordinate 2,019,736, forward strand.
ACTGTAGTACATCGAAGTGTCACCATATGAGAGATGCCATCCAGAAATATATGTGTGGGGATTGTAGAATGTACTTTCAAGCTTTATTGTAGCTTGGGGTTATAGCCTTCTCGGTCCACTCTGGGGACACCCTTCTTTGCGGGGAGTGGGTTCGGTATAGCCACTCTGAGGAAAAATAAATTGATGACGGATCAATTAATATAGAAATATAAAGTTCTAGTATATTTTTGGCCAAGTAAAAATATAAATTTTCTTATTACCTGAACTAAATTAAAATGTTATATTTTTTATCATATAAAGAAAATTGTTATTGGAGCATAAATTAAAGATATAACACTTATTACTAAAGAATAAATTCGTGAGATTTGATTTTAACCACTAACGATCGTTTTAAATTGATTGTTAAAACGATATAAGCTACTCTATTTGATAGAGTAATTTCATATTAAGTAAAATTATTATACTATTATTGTCAATTACTTTTTACTTCTTTTTTAATTTTTGGATATCAGAAAACATCTGATGTTTACGAAATTCAGTGCATTAAATGTCAAATTCTATTTAATTATAATCATAGTAATATATTTTACGTTTTAATGTACTACCGTCATATAATCTACGATCGGTTTTACCTCTTCTTAAGTTACGGATGATTCCAGCTAATTTGAGTTAAAGAATTGTGTGTGTCAACATAATATTATCATTAACAAGACTTATGTATTTGTATGATACGATAATTTAACAGTTGTTCAATTCAATTTTATATATCTTATCATTGGATTGCATTCTTTTTAAAAACCTTTTTAGTAAAATACAAATGTTCTAATACTGTATTCTTGTTATAGAGTTCTAAATGTTTGAAATAGGGCCACAATTGTAAAGGACAGTTAAATGATATACTGTCATATAGTAGTTAAAAAATAAATACTGATGACAGTATTTTCATTTCAACCTGCCCACCTACCTATACACGCAATGTGGTACTAACCCATCCGCCCAACCATACACGCACTGTGGTATTGACCCAACCACTCACCCATACACGCACTGTGGTATTCAATTAAACGTATGGGTTAGTATTGGTTAATAAATCTATCTTTGTACGTATAAAATCAATGTTTATACTAACAAAGTTTATTTATTAACAATATTTATATATTCTTTGGCTGTTAAATTATAACTTTCCCACCTTCTTGGCTATATTCATTTTCAAAATCAAAATATAACAATCAATAAAAACAAATAGTAGCTAAACTAACATCAGAACACAATGTCAGACCAGTAATGTCCCAAATAAAACAGTGATAATTTAATTTGTTTGATCTTACTTTTGGTTTATTAATGCCACCTACCTATTCTTACATGTTCAGTAGTATTGACCCACACACCACCTATACATATATAGTGGTATTGACCCACCCACCCACATATACATTTACAGTGGTATTGACTCACCCACTCACCTTTACACATGCAGTAATATTGACCCACCCATACACTTGCAGTGGTATTGAATATATACACTTACGTGTGTGTGTGTGTGTGTGTGTGTGTGTGTGTGTGTGTGTGTGTGTGTGTGTGTGTTAGTGTGTTAGTGTGTTAGTGTGTGTGGGCGTGCGCGCGTGCACGCGTTCGTGTGTAAAATAAATGGTCTAAGTATGCATAAAGAGTTTGTTTTATAAACCCAGCTGGTCTCTAAGCTATGCTGCCTTCTTTGTGTACTTGTTCACTCCACCCTTGTTACACGACACATAAAGAACTAAACTGACGTAATCAATATCCCCTTAATCTCACAGAGATGGTGAGTTGGTATTAGTCAGTAAACAGTTAACTATGATTTACATATACTATAATTATAAATGAATATCTTTACTCTCATTATGCATTTAGAAAACTATTTACACAAACCAAATTATTGTTGTGGTAGAGTATATTAGGTGACCACGAAATGCAGTGGTGTAGTCACGTAAGCGGCACTGCGTCTGCACGCTACGTTAAACAATCGGGTTCATAGATTTACTTTAACGTTTATTCGGTCTTAGATATTTTGCTATTAACAATTTACTGTTTTTAGTATTTAGGTATTTTCATCGAATGTTCGTAACATCTGTATTTATATCTGTAAAATATATTTAGTATATTTTATACATAAACTAACATGACTCTAACAATTGAAACATGGAAAAAGTAATATTGAAAACATTTAAGGATTTAATTATGTAAGATATAAATTTCCCTAAAATGAACCTTACCATTAGACGGAACACAAAATAGTTTATATTGTTTTAAATAAGCTAAAAATTGTTTATACGAAATCAACTTTTTTTAATTTTGGACTATCAACTAATTATAGGTAACTCCTGGTCAACCATAATTTATAAGTAGACATGTGTATATGCGTTATGAAAATAATTAGCACCACAGATATATGAGTGAGTAAATGGGTCAATACCACCGTATGTATAGGTGCGAGTCAATGTCGCCATGCAAGTCAGTACTACCATACGTGTATGTACGAGTGATAGTCAATACAACTATACTTGCATGTATAGTGAGAGTCAATACCAACATTGGTGTAGGGGTGGGTAGATGGGTGATAGCCCCTTAAACCACCTAAACTACGTGACCTATACATTAATGGGTACTATATACAAATCGATAAATAATTGTATTTAAGAACTGTCAATATCATATGTATATAAAAAATTCCAACAATTATTATACATATAACCACCAATATGATACAATATTGCTCTATAAAATTCCAACAATTATAAACACACACGCACGCACACGCGCGCGCGCGCACACACACACAACTCATTCTAGTATGTAAAATAATGTAAGAGAGTTTAACCAGTCAATACCACTCGTCCTTACGTGCAGCGATAATGTCAAACTACTCATGCTATTATAATGCAGATTCTCCGACAAAGACTGTTTATAATTTGGCGGAGGACGACAAAATACCATGGGCCTAACTCGCACAAACAGTTTTTACGTATAGTGGTATTGACCCACCCACCCACCCATACACGTACAGTGGTATTGACCCGCCCGCCCGCCCATACATGTACAGTGGTATTGACCCACCTGCCCACCCACACACGCACTGATTAGTTAGTCTTGACATCTTTTGAAACAAATCAACATTGAATTAAGAGTTTACTCCAATCGTACAAAACATGGATTACACACACACACGCGCACGCACACACACAAACAAACACACACACACACACACACACACACACACACACACACACACACACACACACACACACACACACACACACACACACACACACACACACACACACACACACAGTATTACCTACTATGTGGTATTAATACCACAGCCTGTGTATGGCTGGGTGGGTGGGTCAATACCACTGTCCGTGTATGGCTGGGTGGGTGGGTCAATACCACTGTACGTATATGGGTGGGTGGGTGGGTCATTACCACTGTCCGTGTATGGCTGGTATGAATGGTACACGTATGAATGGTAGTACGTGTATGGGCGGGCGGGGGGTTGAGTATTAATAGATGTGTAAATGTAAGGGAGAGATTACATGCCACCATAGGTGTAGGGTGTACAATAACACTGTACGTGTACGGGTGGGCAGGTGGGTCAATACGTGTACGGGTACCACTGTACCTGTATGGGTACGCGGGTGGGTTAGTAATACCTTACGTGTATTTTAAGGCGAGATTATATACCACCAAACGTGTGAATGGACGAGAGTCAATACCACCACACGTGTGTAGTGGTGAGAGTCAATACCTCCATAGGTGTGTGTATGGGTGGGCGTAAATCCCACTAGAGTTGTGTGTATGGGTGAGAGTCAATTCCACCATATGTGTAGGGGGTGGATAGATGGGTTAATAACACCTTACGTGTATATTGTAGCCTTATTAAAGCTACTATTTATTTTTTATATGTTGAACAAACTTAAATGAGAGATTAAAATAAAACTTCTTCAATGATAAAAATTTTTCTTTATTTATCTTCTTATAAATAACTTCAAAACATAAAATTGGTTTTTTCTTAAAATAATAATAAAAAACGAAAATAAAAATCTCTTCTTTTATTGGCTCAATGGAACATAAATAAATTAAAACAACTCTTCCAAAATAATAAATTAAATATCTTCAGACCAGAACCTTTTTTATTTATTTGACTTTTTTAATAAATTTCTTTAAACTTTTTAATCAAAAATTTCAAAATTCAAAATTGTAATAAATTTTCTAAATTCGTTAAAATTGTATAAACTGCTTTAAAATTTAAAATTCTTTAAAATATAAAGGCGAGATTACATACCACCATTCGTGTGTACGGGGGATAGTCAATTCCACCATACGTGTGTACGGGTGAGAGTCAATTCCACCATAGGTGTAGGGGTGGGTAGATGGGTTAATAACACCTTACGTGTATGTAAAGGCGGGTTATATACCTTACATACGTGTTATATACTACGAAACGTGTATTTATGGGTGAGAGTCAATACCACCATACCTGTACATAGATTTAATAAGATTCAAATGAATATACATATTATATATTCAATGTTCAAGTTCATCCAAACATACGTTTTTACTAATATGACAACTATCTTAATTCATGATAAATTAAATATATATGTGTACAGTAAACATGACATCCTAAATGTTTAACTGAATAATAAGGTGACTAATGGTTGCTTTAAATATTCATATCTCCCATAACCTAGGAAATAAATCTAACTTAAAAATACACAGAACAAAAACGAAATACTAATAAAAATCCTAAAATTCAAGAAAGAATATTATAATAAACAAGACAGGTACAAAATATTTGAATATTAAAAGTATGCTGCACCGATCTCTGACCTTCCCTTACACTATAAATACCACTACTGACCACGATATTTAAGAAGCCTTGTAAAATAAATGAATAATGCTTTGGAACATTTACATAATTACACTGTAGGCTTGTGACTCATCAAAATAATTACTAACTCACTAATCCAATGAATATAATTTTAATGGTAATGGTGTAAACTCACCTATTCCATTGTCAACAGACCATCGCCTCAGGTGGAGCCCACACTTTGCTTGACAAACTTACCCAGTCGTGGGACTGTAGACACGGCCGAGCTATTATAGCTTCCATTAGATTTGGATGATGTTTGTATTTCAATATTCATTTATATATTATTGAATAGATACAATAGTTTTTATTTTTTATCTTAAAAATATTACATCTGGTAGAGACTTAAATAATTAGACCAAACTGTTAGATTTGTACATATTCTTGTTTAGCAACTTATTTTCATTAAAGAAGTTTATTTGTATTAAATTAAAAATTATTTAGGAGAATTAAACCTAAACAAATATATTCGACTGGAGATTTATGACTTTTACAGATTATAGGATTGTATGTGTTGTATCTGTGAATACACAGTTTTATTGATGTACTTACATGTAGTGATTTAGTTGTTGTCATTTTGATATTATATCAATGATAACATTGTTTACTCCGCATCAATAGAATAAACAAGATTATTATTGATTTATCTTTAAACTTTTTAGTGGACATAACACTTAATAAATTGTTTCATCAGTAGACTGAAACATAAAATGAACAATTTCTACTCAGCATGGTATGTGTTTTGTTTCCACTGAGTTGATGAGTTACAAGGCTAAAACGTAGTATATAGACTTTCATCTTGAAAAACATATCACACCTTTCATTTTGATATATCTCTACTTCACGGCTGTTATAATTGGGATATAAATACATGTTTTTTTTTTTTTTTTTTAAGAGTATAATAAGAGAGTCGGTTAAACTATCACTGCGCTCTTATATCAAACCTGAAAGAATTGAGAAATCTTTTGAAGAAATGGTCCTAATGTGAGTGACCTTAGTTGGTAGTTAGTATTACAGTTATGTTTTATAAACTAATGTGAGTGACCTTAGTTGGTAGTTAGTATTACAGTTATGTTTTATAAACTAATGTGAGTGACCTTAGTTGGTAGTTAGTATTACAGTTATGTTTTATAAACTAATCTTACTTTTAGGATTGAAATTAATAATATCTTCTTATGGCTGCAAAAGTTTATAGTTTTAATTTTTTTACAATTTATCACCGTGTCCTTTAATTTAGCAAAACCAATGACTATAAATACTTATGTTTTGCTGTATTATGAACAAAATAATATTACATATTCTTTGATATTTTAATATACATTAAACAATATACTATTGAATGCAAAAATGTCCAACATTTAATAAATAATTTATTCTCATAGTATATTTTAAGTATATAATATTTAATTTAATTAAAAATAATCGCTTTCCAAAACTCAGATTACAATTAATTACTCTGTTTACAAATACGTACCATAAAAAAGTGCGGCCATTTTCAAAAATGTTTCTTTAGTACAAACTGATACTTAAAATATATAAACTTATATGTTTATATTCTATATAGAACATATATAGAATAAATATTTTAAACTATCCAGGAGACGCTCCAGCATTCTTCTCTCTCTACCCAAGATCTTCTTGCTGGTGTAATTTTATGTTTACTCTCATTCCACACGTAAACTGCCAAAATAGGTCTGTTATTATCTAAAGCTCAGAAAATGAATGAGAACCTTTAAGGGAACAACCGCTCAGTTTGGCTGGTATTGGATGATATTCATTATCTACTTTATTTTAGTTCTAAAAATATTTTAAAATCCTTTTTTAGTATTCATGTTCAGTTTAGTTCCTTGCTGGTAGTTTAACTTTAAACATATGACGTTTCAGTGGTATGAATGTTGGTAAATACATAAATAAATTGTAACTTTTAGGCGTATTATTAAGAGGAATAATGTAGGTCCAAATTAAATTAAGAATTTGTTTGATATTTTAATTGATTAAATATATCTGCTAATAATAATGATTTTAAGAATTGATATTTTCATTAGAATTTCGTAGAATCATATTTTGGGCAAATTGTGGTTATTTTAATAATTCTGTAATAATATACCTAAATAGTTATTCATTATTGTGTATATATGTTACATTTACAGTACTTTCTCTTTCAATTGTTCTCGATAATCTTAACGTAAACAATGATAGTACTTACTTTGAAACCTTTCAATAAATAAAAGTACTTACACATCAACTATTATCACTTGTAGTAAGAATCATGGTGTGTAAAGTGGAACCTTTCTATGAACCCAAGTATTGGAACTCCAACTTTTCTCAACCATAACAAAAACACAGTTCTTCATATTAAACCTTTCCGTGAACATGATAACTAGTATTCCAACTATTTTTACTTGTAACATAGATTATAGTGTTTACCTTGACACCTTACTTAGTATTGCCGCTCATTGCATCACAACATTTTCGTATATTTTATTGCTAAACTTTGATAAATACTAGTTTTAGAAAAATATCTAATAAACTGACAAAACATGCGACCCTGAGGATTGGCCTTATGACGGGAAAAAGGTGGCTTTCCTTTGGTTATCTCGTCCAAAAAGTGTGTTTAAAATGGATTACGCTCTGACACATACAAGCTTGTAAACTCCAAATGAATCTAACGTAATACTCCTGAGAATTTGGTTCAGACATATGATTTTAACTAATCACTGATTGAAATATCTCTCATTATTTGTGCGTTGGTCATAAATAATTTTATGTCACAGCAACCGTCGTAAAATTCAAACACTTCGTAGTTAATATTTAATTGACGTAGTGATAAATATATAAGGAACTCAATAAATATGTGTTTATATTAAGCTAAGTGAGAAAATAAATTAATTATTATATTTTATACCACGATTAAGTTGAGCTATATTGATAACAGTAATTTATATCTAAAACCATTTACATGTTAAAAAAAATAATAAATTCATCAATAATCATAATAAAGCTAAGCTAATTTCATTTAAATATATTCAGTTCTTGAAATTTTTTTTAACCACAATGTCGAATACGAAAAAGTAAATAATATACCTATGGGTTTATTTCGGTTCTAAAAACTAATACGCCTATATATATGACATTTTATAAACTATATTTGATATTTTGAAAATGTTTATTTAGTTTTATATACATTTTTATTTATTGTTCCATGACGACACCATAGACTAGCAGTCAGTCGGAACATCACAATCCACTTTCATAGGTCTTGTTTTCTGTTGAGAATGACCAGCTGACTCCTTTATCTTTATATCGGTCTTCTTCTTCGGAGAAATTCTCCTTTTCATGTTGCTAATTTATTGTAAAACGTATGTGTTATTTATTCTTTTATCGGTTTTCTTATATTCTGACCGTAAATATTACCTTTATTACGAAGTAATGCATCAAGTATACATCATCATGTATACATAATATGATGTATTAATCTATAATATCAGTTAAATGTTTCTTCCATTTGCTTCGATTTCAAAGATAATAGCATTTATTTTCCCATTAGCATTTATTATTAAACTTGTGCTGCAGAAGTATTTTAAAGACTTCAAAACCAACATCAATTACTATAATCAATCAATAACGTGTACGTTATAATTAGTTTTTTAGTATTTTCATTAAATTATAAATATTATGTTCAATCGTTTTATTTCACATTTCGTGTCATGCCAAGATATTTCCTGTCTACTAATTAATAGTTCGTTTTTTTATGAACTGGTACAATATTTATGAACTACAACCAATAAATCAGCCAAATTGATATATGGTTACGGTAATGTACATTGTGTGTAATATAGAAGTGGTAACATAGGTCATGAAGGATTATTCTATAACACAAGAAATGTCTCTCGTGGTTGCATTATAGCACCTAAGGTAATAAAAGTTATTTTTATACAAGCCTACAACTATTTAGCTACTAAATTGTTAAAAAAGAAAAATAACAGAGCTACAAGGACTAAATCACTATTGCAAGATTTTAAAAACGTAGCTACTAATTCATCAAGACGAGTGAAATCATATCTTAACTTGCAAAACCTTTTTGAAGTAATAAAATATATTTAGTTTTTTATAGATTATTATTTTTTTATCGTGTTTTCAATTATTGTATATATATTGCATAGTTTTGTAAATGTAGGCCCTAATATTTGTATTATTTTATTTGTTATTACGAATGGATTCGTTATAATTTTTACCAATAATTTTAAACATAATAGGTGGAACATTTTTAGTAAATTTTTAACGTATGGTAGACTTACATTTTTTGTTTTTATAACTGTAAATATTTTAGTTTTACTAGACATGTAACTTGATATTGTGACCAGTTAATTTAATAATTTATGCAAAACAATAAGATTGTATATTATTTGAAGAAAATTAAGTTATTTATTCAGTTTATTTGTAAAATTGTAATGAAAAAGTTGCTACAAATGCAGTGAGCAAGCATTTGTCTTTAAGAATTACTCCAAATCAAGTAGAACAGTTCATATTTTCGATGCGTCAGTGTAACTCCCTGTACACCCGTACGCGTACGTTAGTGTTTTAATTGAAATAAAAAAAAAGTTTAAATTAAAATAAACAGATATACTTTAATCTATTGGAGTTATATTTCGTAATGAAATTAATATAAAAATGTTTTGTAGTAAGTGTACGACTTCAAAGCTTCTTAACACAAAGCTACATATATTTTGTATAATGAACAATATTGTTATAATACAGTTATAACATTATGTCATATGATATAGTATACATACTCTAGAATAAAAAACGTGTTTCATTAAAAAAGATCTTACTTGTGTAATATAAAACTAAATTGTATAATATTGTAAATTAAACATACATAAATATGAATATCGTATATATATATATATATATATATTTAAACATTAAAAAAAGAGAATATTAAAAACAGTAGATATATATTCCTAGTGTCCTGATAATACTGACCATAAGTATCTTAAATAATCATAATTATCTTAATTAATGAATGTAGAAGAATTGATAAATATTTTAATTAGAAAATGTGTGTATCTTACAATAGAACTGTCCGGAAACTTTGAAACTCTTTTCAATTGTATTTTTCTGGTGGCTAGACATTAGACAACCTGCAGCACCAGTAAAGAAACTAATAAATTAATTTTAGATTAAGCTATCTTACTTACGTACGGTTTTAAAAATGCATTGTATATTATACTTTGTCCAATAACTTTTAACTTACATTACAAGTAAAACACTGGCTGCAATTTCTTCCACAATTTCAAACTAAAAAAATATTTTTGCACTAATAGTACTAGTTACATTATAATAATGATAGTACATTAATTGCGTTCTCATCGTTAACAAGTTCACATATAGTACTATAAAATGTATTTTATAAAATACGAAAATTCTAACGTCTTTGTTTATATAACTGTTATCAAAATTCTTTAACTTTTATTTCAAAATAGCTAATATTAGACCATAAAGCTTTTAGCTATTAAATGTATATATCAAAACTGCTAGATTATAATGAAAATTTAATTGTATTCTTTTCAAGACTTCTAAGGGAGAGATGGTTTTATGTAAATAATTTTTTTAACAATGAAATATATTTTGAGTGATTTTTCAAAATATGGTCGTTCTAAAACTATTTTAGGATATGTTTTACACTGTTAACATTGCTGCCCTATAAGAATATTAGAAATATGAAAATGTTACAAATTTACGTACTGTATTGAATCATTTAAAGAATGAAGGAAATTTAAATACAATTAACTATTATTCAGGCGCAATTAGTGGTAACGATGGACTGAGGCTTGGCCTTCCTGAGAGGAGATCCGGATATGGAGTAATTGGCATAATTGAACTTTCAGCCTTAAAGGGAGGAAAATAAAAGATAGTGTTTATTATGACAGAAAAATTATAAAATTATATTCACTACAAAATCTGATTTTACTAAGGGCTAAGTGAATAATTATGCTAACTTATTATTTACGTAAAACTGTCTAGAATGCAATACCTATTGGCCTATTCTTGTTGTATGTATTTTACAAAATAGGTTATAAATGTATGAATAAATAAGAAAAGGAATATATTATTTTGCAAACAGAGATAATATTTATTTGTATTTAAATTCACTTCCAAGAAATAACTATGTGCTTTAATACGATCAACATTGCGAAGAATGTATCAGTTATTCCTTTTTATTTTATTTTGTCTCCGTTATGTGTCAAACTAATAAACCCAAGAGGGAAATAATCTTGTATTCATATGGCAAAAATGGAACAAATGAAATTGTAGGGTTATAAATAAAACCTTAATGTCACTCTGTTATTACACAGTTAATTTATATTTTTTAATCTATAGGATGAAAGTATATGATTAATATATTTTGTTATATTTTTAATAGCTTCAATCTTATAGCCTATCTTACCTTATGAAAATATACTATTGAGTATTGTTTGTTGTTTACAGATAATAATTACAATTCAGTTTTATGAAAAATGAAAACATGCACAGTATTGTGTGCAAGCAATTATGTTGGTGAACTCACGTAACTTTTTGACAACATTTTTGACATTGTGCAACTGACTACTGAACCACAAGTAAATTGTAAACAATTTCATAAAATTGTATTCTAACAAGTGTTGGCTATCCCACTGAACTGAGTCTAACTAAACAATGTATTTGGTTATAAGCGACAGTTCATTTGTTTGGTGGTTTGGTGTTCATATAACTGATTAGGATAAGATGAATTTTGTTTGCGAAAACGACAAGAACTATTAACGTACATAAATTACCCTATTGTAACCTATCCTCGATTGCACTTCATGTTGGCTGCCTTGCACATACACTTTTTCGTGGAACACTTCTCAAACAGTAACATTTTCTGAAACCCTGGCCACCAAAAAATGCTGATTGTCGACGAACCGCATTGCGAAGTCTTATAAGGAGGAAGACAGGCGGTGTCTTTCTCAGGTATACTTTCGTGTGTTATGAAATCTTCGGTGCAAAATTTAAATTCATTGCGAGAATAAAACGAATTCAACTTTCCTGATGAAGTTCCAAGGTAGTAAAAATCATCTTATTTCTTCATTTTTCAATCGTACTATCCTTCCTTATTCGTCGGGTAAATTTTAGAACGTTCAACCTCTGGAATTTTGATCCTGACGTAAAGGTTTAGTAAATATATCACTGGGAATTGTTCTTCCATTTTCTTCTTCTGTGATTAAAGTGCCTCCTTGGCAGATTCTCGAAGTTCTCCATTGTCAACTGAGATCAGAGAATATACGGTGGAGGGAAGAACGACTGGGACCTGTCTGAACAGGAAGCACTAGGTATACAACGAGCATTGGGAAATCCACACATTTACCAAGATCGGTTGGTAAAAGTCCGAAGCTCCTCATTTTCTCTTGATATTTCAGACTTTTACCAAGTCGGGTGGTAAATCCGGAGAATAACCGACACAAAAGTGGTAAAAGCTTGATTTTCATTACGTTTTTGGATTCAAACGCATTTGATTGGAAAATCCTAAGATTATCTTGTCATTCCTAAGATTTATCCACTTCGGTTTTACGATAACATACGTTATTAAATATCAATATCTACTGACCAACATGTTATACAAACCGAGTGCATTTCGTTCTTATCCAGATGTGAAATCAATGAGTACAGAATTAATTAATAAATAATTATGAAAATATCATTTTAGAATAAATAAAAAAAAGTTCATTTGTCGTTTGACCGTTATATTTTGTTACTTGTCGTTGTGGTTTGCCAGGCTGCCTGAGATCGCTCGTGCGCTGCCGTTTTGTTTACTTTTGTGGCTAGGACTGTGTCGTTCCGTGATTCCGGCTCTCGGTCTGTCAGGTTGGCCTGTTTTTTGACCTGTCCTCGAATACCACCCGTGATCATATTGCCTGTCTGGTTTTGAGACATCCCCCAGGACGGCCCGACTTCCAGTTTTGGCTGGGAGGATGGGTCTCAAATTTAAGAAAATAAGCTATAACCTATTCCAGGTTTTACTCTATTAAGTTAGTTGGATATGGACAAATAATGTATTCATAATTTGGCTAAATGAATATTTTCGCTGCCAAATATTATTGTGGTCTTTTATGAGTGCAAAGCTATTCAAGAACACTATGAGTAACAACGTGAATATCAAATACTTCAGAGAATTGAAGCATAAAAGTGTACATCACATATGTTAAAGTAGGCCTTATTATGTAAGTATATTAACCAAAATATAAAACACAAGGTGGTATGTTTTTAATTTATAAATTGCCATGATTACTGTGATATTAATAGCTAATAATTGTACATTAGCTGAGCCCAATCTTTCTTTTTTTAGTTTTTTTAAGAAATTTAATTTTTCTTTATTTACCGAATTATTTCTGCACCAATCTCAGTGTAACAAATGGCCAACTTCTCAGAAATATCTGCTCTATATTTTATGTGCAGGCACTTTAATAGAACAAACCTAAGCATTGTTGATTATTTTAAGTATAGACCTTAATTATTTAATTTAGTCTTACTCATGCATTGCAACAAAGTGTATCCTTCAAGCATTATTTGTATGTTTACAGGATATTATGAATTACAACGATTCTACCATTCTTCAAGACAATACTGTTACCAGTACTTCTTGCAACGAGGGGCTCGAAAATGATGTCTTGCATGAATATATATCTCAAGATATGGATATACAAGTAGCAATAATTACTACAACTGTACAATCTAATGGCTGAAGCTATTATGCTTCCACTAGGGGGGTCTAACCTCTCCTTTAGACGGTATTTACCCCCGTTGTTAGTTTCGCATCCACATTCCTTTTATATTCAGATTGTTTTCACTTTATATATATATTATCAGAGATCAAGTTATTTATTACCAAGATGTTTAGTCTATAATATTATATATTCCTGAAAATTTAGTTGTAGATTCAGGAACTTTGCGGAGATAAAAAATGGGTCACAATATCTACAAAAAATTATTTACAAACTGATTTGTGTCACGAACATGTTTTAATCCAAGAGAATTTAAAAGACCTCCTCTCAAAATGCATATTATAATTAATTGCGATCAATTTGCTGGTGTGATTAAGGCTTCAGTCTGTGGAGGGCACTGTCCAGAATCCACAACTGAACTAACTGTCGTTACTTAACTGTTGAATTAAGTTTCCACAGAGACCTTCAGGACCAAGTGATTTGACGAATGAATAGTATTTAATATTACTTATTTACTGCCGATTTATTGTATATTTATATTATATAGTTATGTATATTGTTTATTTATTTGTTTCCATTGTGTTAGTGTTTAGTGCTTTGAGGCTTAGGCCTATATGTTGTTAGGAATGCCAGTCGTGATCCAGGAGGAAGTTTTAAACAATCAAACAATCAATGGATATGAACTCCAAAATAAAATAAAAATTAGGACTACTGATATAAAATTACATTTTTGAAAAAAATTGGTAATTATAGTGAATAACAAATGTTATTCTATTTCCTTTAACTATGTTTCCTTGGTGCTTATTGATTTGTTTATTTATTTTTGTTTTGTTTGTTGGTTATTTTAAGATTACCTATATTTTAAAGATATTTTATTATGATAAAATTAGTTGATCACTCAAATATCTATATGCCAGAGAGATTAAAAAAAAGACACTGCAATGTAAAATAAATTTAAGAAATAATAAATGATTTTGAATTTGAAAAAAGTTATTTAAAACATTCTCATTCTCATTTCCGTGCATTCCTCTTCATTTTGGTTGTCTTCGTTCATATTAACACCCCATTGGTCCTCCCCTTCATGTCATTTACAATCAAGTGAAAAGAATTTATTATGTGGAAATTATATTATGTTTATTTTAAATACTACAAGAATAGTTTACTTAAAAAGATAGGTAAATAGTTTTAAACTAACAAGTACCTAATTCAATAAAAGATTATAGATATAAGTTATTCAATTCCCTTATTTAAACATTTTATGGCATATAGTATTTATTTACTAATATCATAATATATTTAAAACAATCCTGATAGCAAATGATTTTCAATCATGTAATTAATTATTGACAAACAAATTTAATACAGAGATTGTGCAAATAAATATTTTTTATAAGATGAAGGATTTGCCTGTTGGCAATTCTTTCTGTAGATATTAATAAATTAACTAGTAAACCACCTCTATACATAAACAATGAGTCCCATGTTTCAACAATGTCTTAAAATGTGACCCAGAATTATTATGACACTGGTTATACGATGCAAAAGGAGTACAATCAGATTTTGTAATATACAATGAAAAGCTATTATAACTTTATGATTAAATAACTTCACAAGTCCATTTCCGAGCAACAAAAAGGTCCCCCAAGCAAGGCATTGCAGTCCACAACACTGAGTGTTCTTGTTTTGTAGTTAGTGTTGCTACCTTAATTACTCTGAAGTTCCGGCGTAGAGCAATAGGATACAGAAAATAAATACCAGTGGCCCAACTGAGTAGCACCAAACTAATTACTGTAAGTATAGTAAGCAATAGTTTATACATTATTTTGTTTACAAACAACATACTTTTATAATGTATGAGTGAGTATACATCAATATCCTTGCCATGACAACAAAATAGTTTTAAGTACTAAAACATGCACTAATATATTTTTCGTTTGTCAGTTTTATTATTTTTCGTTTGGAAAACTATTACATCTCATTTATTGCGTTTGTTTGTATACACAAAACATATTCTTTTAATTTCAACAGCTTTACATAATATGCTGTTCAGTGAATATGTAAAAAAATGTTCAATTACGTAAATTTTGCTATCTATACTTAATATAATGTATGTTATAAAATATGTACGTGGTCATTGTTACAACGGTAACAAATAAAAGCAATGTCAAAGAATGAAAAGATATGCGATTTACATTTTCCACCATAATTTTATGCTCTTTCATACTTAAAGAATTTTATCTTAGAATGTTTACCCATTTTAACGGACAACTGAAAAGATGTTTATTGGAACACGCCATATCTCCTATTTTACTCTCGTTTTCTATTTCAATGACAAATTATGTTATCCCTTTATATAAACAAAGATGTAACTACGAGTCTCCAGAGGCTGTCGGCCATGTTGGTTTTAATCGCATAAGAAAAATGTTACTTTCAAACCGGATATTCGATCATGCGTATCCAAAGTAAACAGTTATTTTCAAACGGAATTTAAAAAAAAATAATTTGATCAAAAGTAAAATTTTGCATTGGAATTGTTTTCCAATTTACTAATTGGTTTTTTACAAAAAATATATAAAATGTTTGGTTTGAATGTTTTATTTTCACCTATTTTTCAAAATAGGTGTAGTATTCAAAATATCAAAAGCAAATTCAATGCTAAATGTGATAAAGCTTAATATTATACCTCATACACAACTTTTGGTCAATAAATAACTGAAAAATATGGATTCGGAAATAAAATTGTTTCCTCTGCAGACTCTAAAAGAGTGGTTTAGGTGATATATTGACATTTGAAAAGTTAAACAAATGAATTTAATACTATTACTTTTAACTGGCCTCTGGCTAAAACTAGTGAATATAAACAAAGGAGGTGTATGAAACATGATTGTATGAAGGGTATCATACTTAATTTCAATTAAAAAGACATAAAGTAATTAGTGTGTTAACTCTATATTTATATAAATTTTCCCCTCGGCACCTCTACAACACGTATAATTAAACTTAAATTTACTGTGACTTGCAAGATTTTACTCCAACAATAGAGGGGAATCCGTGGTACAAAGACGTATTGGGTGGCCTGGGGCTTTCCTTAATCCACTAAGATCAGCTACCCTGAGCTGTTATCGGACGGTCCAGGCAGAGGCATTATGAACACCCTGGGGTGTCTTCACTATAAACCCCTACAAGTTTGGGATGGTAAATCACTTATGTTATATTACTGTAATTATAATACAGTATAAAACTTATTTAAAAATTTGTTTTTGCTAAGTGGCTTAAATTGTTACCAGATCAGGTAAAATTTTACATACATTACCGCACAAACATATAGGAAAAATAACTAGTTTGATCTAATAATGAAGGCACTATGAATTCCAGGAGCATTTTGACTGTACCTCGTGTATATATATCATTATTAAGTTCTTTCACTTCATTTCCATTATTAAGTTCTTACAATCTGCATCAATATACAAAGTATAAAATAGAATAATACTAATAGAATTAAGAATTATTATCCTATTAAGGAAGTAATAAGTACAACGACTTCATAATCTCAGACAGCAATTTCTATGAATTTGTTTATAGCATTAGTATTAGCGTACATTGACATTAAAAATAACTGTTAAAGATAACAAAATAATTCCTTTGCCTTATTTGTACAATAAACAGAACTTTTTACATATTTAAAATTCATAATTTTGGCCATAATTTTCTACATACACACAACTTAAAAAAAAAATTAAATGTTAAAATTAATCTTATTTTTTAAATATTAATGTGATGTTAGAGTTAAAATTGCCCTTGTTCTTCATTATTCAATAGATTCTTTACACAAAAATATGAACAAATTCCACTGTACGTGTATGGGCGGGTGGGTGGGTCAATACCACTGTATGTGTATGGACGGGTGGGTGGGTATATTTATTTTGGGGGGGGGAGGATTTTGCAAGCACTGAATACACTCAAAGTTTTTAAAAAATCCATAAAATGTTATAAAATGAAGTACTTTAAATTATGTTACTCACACATGTGAGTTGGAAACATGTCATGGTCTGTGAATATTTATGTTTCTCCTTGTAACTATACTAATGTTTTAACACTCAAAATATTTAAAATAAACTATATTTACAGTATTTACCTAGATGTTGTTACATATAACTACGTCGAGCAGCTTCGCTAAGGGTCTAAAGACCGAGTGGCACTCGTAAGTCGACACCAATGGGTCTGGGACTCAGTACAATAACAGAGATATATCATTGATTGATCCATCCACCCACTCATACACATACGGTGGCATTGACTCACGCACCCGCTCATACAGGTATGGTATTATTGACCCTCCCAACCGCTCATGCATGTACGGTGGTATTGTCCATCCACCCGCCCATACAGGTACGGTATATTTATCCACCCATCCACCCATATTCTTACATTCTTGCATTCTTACATTCTTACATGAGACGCCGACACAACGTTGTGCGTATTTTAAGGCGAATATGAATGGTTTTATGAGTGTAGATGAGTGTAGTCTGGTTACTAACTGAGTTCAACTGTTCCTCAGAAAGGGCAATTTATTAATAGCCCAACAGCCAGGGCAACTAAGGGACCTACAGCTTTACGTGGAATCCGAACCACGTAGTGATGGTCTGATTTTCACCTAATTGACAAGCCTGATACTCAGTTATCTCCCCCACACAACATCCGCACTATGATTACCACCCAACATGGACACCCCAGACTTCTCTAGTAGTGTCCACGCCGATAGCAACCACCAAGCGGACGCCATGTCGGTATTAAGAGGACCGAGCATACAGCCTATCGCCTACAATCTCCCAAACACTTTGTCCCCATGTAGCTGGGTTACAGCACTGCGCCACCAGTGCCGACATACTGTAGAATTGACTCACTCACCCGCCCATACACGTTCGGGTTTTGATCCACATACCCGCTCATACACGTACGGTGTCATTGATTCACAATGATTGATTTAGATTTCACAATGCGGTTTAGTTCACGTACTGTATCATTGACCCGCCCACCCACCCTACACGTACTGTGACATCGATCCACCCTCTAACTATACACGTATTGTGGCATTGACCCACCCACCCACCCTACACGTACTATGACATTGATCCACCACATACCCATACAAGTACGGTTGCATTAACCTGCCCACCCACTCCACTGGACGTGTATGGGTGGGTGGGTGGGTAAATACCATTGGATGTGTATGGGTGGGTGGGTCAATACCACTGTATGTTTAAGGGTGGGTGTCTCAATACCACTAAACGTGTATGGGTAGGCGAGTGGGTCATTACCACTGTATGTGTATGGGTGGGTGGGTCAATACAACTGGACAGGTATGGGTGGGTCAATACCACTGTACATGTATGGGTGGGTGGGTGGGTGGATGTGTCAATACCACTGTACATGTATGGGTGGGTGGGTGGGTCAATACCACTGGACGTGTATGGATGGGCGGGTAGGTCAACATCACTGTATGTGTATGGGGAGGGTGTTACCGTTTGGATCTTACCTTCAGCCAACTTACCACATGAGAAAGGTCCATTGACACAACAGGCTAAAAACCATAAAAAAACAACTGTATATCGATACCTAGTACCACTGGTGCCCTCTTTAGATTAAGGATCACTATAAACAGCTCACCTACTGGAATAAATTCATTTATTCATTCATTTATTCATTTAACAGCCGAATCCTAGTACCTAACTGTCAAACTCACACAGTATTTTGCTGCAGTCACCCCTGGAAGGACGATCTTCCATAGCGTCTTCCCACTACACCAGCAAAGACCTTAAGGACGCCAACTCCTTAGCAACATCCACATCTTTCCTCCAGGCTACAAGAGTGATAGCCGCTAACAACGCGTCTATATGCCACCACAACTCCATCACACTCCACTTTAAACAACATTTACCTTCCACAGAAGAAAGGGACTTACAAAAGGATTCACTTTAAAGATCACACCTTTGACACTCCCATAAACGTACAAAGGTGATTCACTGATCCACGTCTGACTTAAACGCCCATTAACCCTAGCTGGGGAATTATTACGTCTTTACCATAACTAATATAAAATATGTCCTTAACCCTTCAGGTTGGTTTTACGTAATATGACGTAATGTCATGTTATTGAAAAATATTCGTCCGATGAGTCGTATGAATCGTTAGTTTGAATCCTGCTGTGACTGGTCCTGTTTTCCGTTGAACGTAACAGTGGCACTGGTATGTGGCATAAAATGTGGGCCTTACAGAATATTTTCGAACAACAAGTCGTATAATAAAAATGAACTAAGGTGAACCATTTATAATTATAATAATTCCTAAACTTATATTTTTTAATAATATACAATCTTTATTGCTAACAGGTTAGTTATAATTAAAGATCAATTTGACCAAATATTTGTGCAATTATCATTATATAACACTACTTGAGCTATAACACGCAGTATTATTTATAAACGGTATTTAAAAGAGTGATTGTGGATTATACACAATTAACTGAATATGACAGAGCGTTATGGTTCGTCAGTAAAAGCCCTGAAATTAAAAGTTACGTGATTAGTCTGCCCAGAACACGTTTGTTAGCGTACAAACCTTTGTGCAGTTCTGGAGTTTGCACGTTCCGATCCAATACAGTTTTGAAGCTAATTGTTTTGATCAATTGGAGCATACAACAACCGAAGCCATAAACTCTAAATTGCAATACTTTCATTTATGAAATGTATTACGTCAAGATAAACATAATTGTTGGAGTGGTATTTATAACTGTTAACTATGTATTAACTATTTCAGCAATCATTAAAACTTCCAAACTGTGTAATTTTCTAAGATTTATCGGTTAGACAAGCAAAGTTATAATTCAACATTACTGAAACTACTGTTATACTCACGTTTTAAGGTCCATAAGTAACATTATTACATAACAAATTATATGTAGAACATCAAGTGAATATTATGTTTTAAATTATTTTCAGATTCAGATAGTCCATTAAGAAAATGTCCTCTAAACATTTACATTAAATTTTAAAATAAAATTTTATTCCTGTATAAATAGCTAACTGTGAGATTTTTTTTTTTTAATTATTATTATTTTTATGATTCTGAATTATGGTTCTTTTTCTTATTTTGTTTTATATAAATCAAAACTTTGAACAATAACAACTTTACGTAACAAATATTCAAATCACTATATTTAATCTAGATAATATTTCTTTAAAACAAATTATATAATACAAAACTATAAACAATAACACGTTTAAGTAACAAACATTGAAATCACTATATTTCACCTGGATTTTTTTAAAATTATGTTCGGTTTTTTTGTGCACCAATACAAATATTAGAATAAGTTTAATTGCTTTTCAAAGCAAATATATTACAATATAAATTGGATGCTTCCCAGATACATCAAAAAAGTTGAAAAAAAGTCAATACTTGGATTATAAAGGTTTTTAAACAGTTCTTGTAATATGCTTACAGCTTCGCCTAACTATGTGCGAGCGTACATTAAATGTGTCTCTTAAACTTTACTAAAATACAGAAGAGATAGACTTGTTGACCAAAATCTTGTAGATTTTTGCTGTGAGCAATTAAAGGAACTAATTCACAGCAGAACACAAGGGAAATCATCAAATTGTAAAACTGTTAAATAAATACAGTTCCAAAACGTATGATGAGTCAATAAATGTTGGAGGGATGTTTTTATCTGGAATGACTTTGGCGGTCACGAAATATTCAAACATTATCAGGAATGCTGTTATTTTTCTTAGTCTTATTTTAGCAATATTTTGAAGGTGACAAGTTACCTTATTGAGACGTCTTATTATTTCCCAAATTTGGTAAATGTGATGTTAAAAACGTCAATCCTGCATAAAAGACTTATAAGTTTTATAGCAAATGCGTTTAGTCCATACACAACACAACACCAGCTGTATCACAACTTAATTCATGCTACAACGTAGAACAAGTTTCTGATTTGTTACCATGACCTAGGAGGGCTTTGATGTTTCATAAGTAATTGTATCAAACTTATTTATATTTTAATTCTAAGGAGAATTATATAACTCCTCATATGATTTGAATATTTTGCTTCTATACTCATACTGTTATTTAATAATAACAGAATGTAGTATAACATAACAACATATAAATGTAGCAGAGATAACACAAAATACTAATTTTTGTTTGTTTGACTGACAAACATTAGACTGAATAATATTCAATACCGAAGTATTGACTTACATCGAATTGAATATATGAGGCTGATAATAATAATAAATCATTAATAATTTGAACTTTTTGCAAAAGCGATTGGTTCCTGTATATCTTAATAAGATAATCAAGCTTTTTGATTGTATAAAACATCATGCACCCTAAACAATAACAGTATCTAGTAGGGTCCTTTTAATTTTCTTCTAAATATTATAAAATTAAAATGAGGTAGAATGGAATATAACAACTTCTTAATTGAGGAAATGTTGGACAGATTCTTTAGAGTAAAATTTATTATTGAGGAATGATATTAAAAAAGATTTTAATTTAATTGAAATATTATATTAAATTTATGGTTTAGAAGTCAATGTTACTGTCAAATACAAAAAATAGCCTAGTTAAATGAAACAAATTAACTAATATATAATTGTATAACACCAAACAAAAAGAACAAGACACACGTGATTAATATAATACAGAAAGAAGAAATAAATTCCAAAGTAACTCTTAAAGTTAAATGTAATCTACACTTATGGTTGCGTAGTATATATCGTATTTAACAGCATCAAATATTTAATAAAATTACATATTGAAAATGAAAATAAAGTAGTCATTGTAAGCATCATTTCCGGCAAAGCGCCTCCGGATACTCAAGCTGGTATTTTATTAAATTACTTCTATGTAAAATGATTTAAATTTATTCTGTTTCTTTTTATATTGTTTAACTTTATTACATTATTTACTTAAACTCTTTCTAAAAACGCAGTTTGTGTTGAATTTTAAGTAAAGGCGTTATTCCTTATCATTAAAATTCAATTTATTTATTTATTTATTTATTTACATGCTTCAATACAGTCAAAACCAATTACACTGAAGCAGTTCATATAATACATATATTTATGTTTGTGGGTTTTATAACTTATTCAATAAATCACTTCACATTATAAAAATAACAAAAAATAAGAATACCAAACTGAAATACTATAGATTCAAATATAACTGAAATTTATATGGAACGGAACAATACATGCTTGATGAGGAGGCAAAAAATATAATGACATGCAATTAAATAAAAATAATAACTAATATTAGTATAGACTAGCATTCAGCAACAATAGCAGTAATGAATATTTTAAACAATTAAGAACAATAACAACAATAAATAATAACAGTAACAAATATTTTAAACAATTGACAACCATAACGACAATAAATAATAACAGTAATAAATATTTTAAACAATTTACAACCATAACGACAGTAAATAATAACAGTAATAAATATATTTTGAACAGTTAACAATATAGAATTCGTAAAAGAGTAATAAACAAAACAAAATTATGTAGAGCGTTGACTTAAACAAGACAGGCAATTAGCTTTAAATATTTTAAAAGAGTCAAAAAATAGATCTACATTACTATTATCGGAAAGGAGCAAATTATTGTAAGATGTCATGAGGCGGCGAAGGGGGGAAGAAGCATGTGCCGTCATGCGGCAGTAGGGAACAGAGAACAGAAGTTTATTGCGACTATGAAATGTAGGTACACGGAAAGAGAGGCCCGCCAAGCTAGCGGTGTCGTCCACCCCGCCACGCACCAGTCTATACAGGAACACCAGGCCCATTAGTGTTCTCCTCGCGTCAAGACTCCGGAACCCAAACAACACCAACAGCTCATCATATGGAACCGTGTACGTGTAAAAATTAAAACATTTGTAAAAAAAATCTTAAAAATCGCTTTTGAATTCTTTCAACCGCTTCTCGATATGTTGAATGAATTGGATTCCATATGACAGCCCCACTCTCCAACCTCGACCTAACGAAAGCATTGTAAAGCATAATGATGGTTAAAGTGTTTTGGAAACTTTCACTTTGTCTAAAAATGAAACCCATCATTTTACTGGCTGAGGCTATGCATAATTCGATATGAGGATTAAAAGATAGTGAATCATTTAAGTATACGCCTAAATCTTTTATTTTATTTACTCTAGCTATTAAAACACCATTCAAAAAATAATCATTTTTGAAAAAATCTTGTGCACTTGTAAATGTCATTAAGTGGCATTTTGAAACATTGAAAGTCATTTTATTTAAAACACTCCAAGTGAATACATTGTCTATATCACGCTGTAAACAGGCGGCATCATCAAAATTTTTAATGTATTTAAACATTTTCAAATCATCAGCGAACAACAATGTTTCAGCGAAGCGAACGCAATCTATTAAATCATTAATTAAAATAGTAAACAGGCAAGGCCCCAGGTTCGAGCCCTGAGGTACGCCTGATTGAACGTTAAAAGTTGATGATGAAAAGCCACTGTAACGAACAAATTGTTTCCTATTAATTATGTAAGACTTAAAAAAATGTAAAAGATTTGATGAAACTCCGTAGAAATGTAATTTTTTCAATAAAATAGAATGATCGACCTTATCGAATGCCTTCGCCAGGTCGAGGAATAAAGCGTCAGTCCGAGTCCCAGAATCAAGACCCGAGGAAACATAGTTTGTAAAGTAAAGCAAATTAGAATTGACAGATCTTCCTGGTACGAATCCGTGCTGCTTAACAGTAATATGCTTTTCAAAGTGACTGAATAAATATTTATGAATGACCATCTCAAAAATCTTCGCTGGTACTGACAACACTGCTACTGGTCTATAATTAGTAATTTGGGATTTTTGACCACTCTTAAAAATTGGAGTTATTTTAGTGGTTTTCCATTTATCAGGAAAAACATTTGTTCTTAGGCTCATACAATGAATACAAACTCTATTGTATTCATTGGCTCATCTATATTTATAAAAGAGGATGTTTGTATATATATAATAAACATATATATATATATGTTTGAAGTTTATGCGCTGCCAAACCATCCAACCGATCGCCATGAAACTTTAGGATATTGTCCTGTATACTCCTGAGATGGTTTCTGTGAAGTTTGATGCAGATCCGTCCACAGGGTCCCGCCCCACGGGCTCCTAAAGATCCCATGTTATTCAAATGGAGAATCTGAATTGTTTACAAAAAACATATGACTGTGTGGTTTAATGTAGTTTCACATGCCATAAGCAGATTGAAGTTCTCACAACAACAGTACTGTATATGTTTTGATTTATTGTAGTTCTACATTTCACTTTGAGTGTAGCACACACTACTTTTACTTGATCAGGTGATCTGTATTTGTTGTTAACTCTTTTTCCTCGGTAATTAAAACATGTGGTGAAACGTGAAAATAAAAAATAAATAATTATTTGTTTTGCAGTTTACTTTTTATGACATGCCTCCTAAAAAATCTAATATTGGTAATATTGGTAGAACAAGCAAATGTGCTCGAATTCTTTCAGCTATTAGGTTCTAAATCAAACTCAATATTATGACCGGCGAAGCGGGCGGGTACAGCTAGTATTAAACAAAAATGTTAGAGGGTTAATCAAATGTTCTGAACATCCTTTAAACAAATACTGCGGAAGTAAATCTGGACCTGTAGTTCGTTTTGACTTTAATTTTTTAATAGCATCCTGTACATCCTGCGTACTTAGGCGGGGCAGAGTAAGGCACGACACACCAGCCATACACGGACCCTCCTCCGCGCACTCCACACTCGGCTCCGTCACATACCGCTCATACACGGAACCAAAATAATCCGCAAACGCACCTGCAATCGCCACTCCGCAAACGCACCAAAAGTAGGTATTTAAGAAATCAATCTCCATTTAAATTTGCCAAGAAGATTTTATTTCTTAAAAATAATCAATAATAATGTATAGATTATTCTATATGAACAAAACGACATATTACTTTTAAATATATTTTTAATCGAATACATAGGCATATTTAGAACACTGCTACATACGTATTTCTCGCCCCCCCCCCAAATACACTCATTGCTATACTAATTTATACCTTATGATACTAATGTTCTAAAGCTGATATTTTATGAAATAGCATTCTTTGTTTGTATCATTTTGCTGAGAGGGGAAATCCTGAAATGGAAGTATTCATATTTTAGTAAACCCATTAGAGTTTTTAATAGACTTTTTATTTATTTATTTTTTTTTTCATGAGGCCTCACTTTTCAGTTAAGTATTAAGTCAGTTTTGTTTCGAGATATTACAAGAAGTAAGTTTATCAAATTATATAGAAATAAATTTTAAAATAAAAATACTACAAATTATTCAATGATATTAATGGAATATACTGATTATGTTAATGCTATATTATTTTTTGTATGGGTTATCAGTTGCGTGATTACTTTGTTTATTCAAAATATTTAGGTAATTATATAGAACAGTTGTCGATTTTTTTGTTGATTTGTTGACATAGTATATACATATCTAAGAAATTAAAGTAGAATTGTTTTTCATCGGAAAAGCTGGAAAAATTACGAAAAAGAAAAAACCAGGAAAATAGTTAGTATCGTACATAAAGTGATGTGAACTCTCAAACTGTCGGAATGTTTCCTGATCACGGACGAGGCAAAGGTTTTTACAATCGAATCATTATTAAGCACGTTAGCGCCAGAAGTATGTCGATTTCAGTAAAATTAGTTCTGGTAGGATAGGACTACCTGTTGGGTAATAACAGGTTAGGTTATTAGATTTTTAAGGCTATGTTAGGTTTGATAAGGTGGTTTTAGGTTTGATTAAGTTATGTTACGTTTGTTTAGGTTGTGTTTTTTAAGTTATTTTATGTTTCATTAAACCTAAGTTAACAAACTTAACATAACCTAAAAAAACTAAAAAAAACCTAAACTCGTATAACCTAATCAAACATAAATAAACTAACCTATCAATATCCTAACTAGCCCTATCCTAACATAAAGTAACCTTACTGAAATCGGCATATTTCTGGACTTAAGGAGCCTTCAATTGCAAATACCTTGTCATGCATCTAATCAGGGCTCCATTCCGCACAATTTGAGTATCCAGGTCCCTAATTATTTTTAGGGAAAAAATATTTCCGTTTTCCCTCATTTTTGTATATTTTCTGGTATTTACACTGAAAAAAACAATCATATTCTTTTTTTAGCTATGTCTCTAATATGAAAAATTATTTTAGTAAAAAAAATCGCCAAGAACCCAGTTTTATACAGTTGCTAATATTTTCTATGATGTATTTTCATAATTAAATTGTTGTATATTTTTTATGGAATAGTAACAGTTAATATACTTTTTATACTAACAAATGGTTAATAGAGTGTACGTTTTATATATCATTTTTGAAACAAGTTGGTTACAAGATCTAGACTTATTATTATTTTTTTTTTAATTACAAAAACTATAATGAAGACTAAATGTCATATATATATACTATATTATTTAGTATTATTTGTGACATAGTTTATAATGGTTATCCTTGCCTCATGTATGAATACTCATGTACGATATGTGCTCTAAATAAGCTGCACGTGCACACATAGACGTGCACAAGCGCATGCGCAGCATAAACTATAAGTTTCATACCACTCAAGAGTGATGTCCACATCTATTAAAATTAAATAATAAGTCTCAAGTTAATTTAACACTAGTATTATATTGCACTGATATATTACACTGATTACCCATAAAAATTACTTAATTCATTACTATTCAAAATTGTAATACTCGTAGTAATCTATAGTCCTAGCATGCTACCTTCACTAAAGAAAGAACAAGATGTGTTATTACTATCTTGTTTTTTTTATAGAATCCATTGAATTAAGTAAAACACACATTTTTGGTACTGTTGTAATAATAAAATGTTTATTGTGCTAGAGTATTTAATTAAGGCTAGTTAACTAATGAGAATTATTATTTGAGAATGTATCAATGTTTGAAAACAATAAATAATACAGCCAAATAATAATGTTAGCGCTTAGCTATATGATATTAACTTCTACGAATAAAACTTGGACTCAGGTTTGTTACATCTATTTTCAGTGGATACAGTAAATATCAATCGAATAAACATTGTAGTATGGTTTTACAGCTGACCGTTAACCGGATGTGTAAATTAAGCTGCCGTTTACAAACACTGGTTGAATAGGTTCAGCGCATTGCTTTTAAGGGGTTAATTGCATCTACTATATTATATTATAATAATATTAAAGTATTATAGTATATGAAATTATTTTTATGAATAGTCTTGTTTAAATTAAAATATTTTAAAAATACTTTAAAAAAATTTTAATACATAAACAATTTAGTTAACATAATAAGCTGTCACATATAGTTGGCTTAAAATTGATTTTTATTACACATTGATGTTTATTACTAAAACAATAAAGTACCTATACGTATTCTAATAAATTTAATATAAAGTCTAAATAATTAATAAAAACCCAATGTGGTATTTAAACTGCCTTGTTATGCATAATATTCACTGATGAAACCAGTGTAGATTTACGATTGCTTGTGTCTAATAATATACATAATGCACGTTTCAAATACTACATCAAAACAATCTCGAGTAAATGTGTGGAAGTAAATATATTCTTAAATTTTGTTGGGCTTTTCAAAGGAGACAATCCTTTTAAAACCACACGACGTTTCGTGAGGTCTGAAACATGTCTCGTTTTCAAGTGGCCTAAATTAATTTACATTAATATTCAAAATAAGAGGAAGAAAGGCCTGACTAGGCTTTGTCACAATACTATTTTACAAACTTAAACTATTACGTATTCTACTTAAAATATATAGACACAAACAAAAAACAAAATGCCAATAACAAATCCTGAAAATGAGGAAATAATGTTACATTAACAAAACAAATTATTAAAAGTTTAAAAACAAATTATTATTCAATGGGACCACCATTAAAATTACCCATCAGCCAGTCTAATGATAGTGAGTGGAAGAGGGGAGTCCCCTCCATGTGGCTGATAGGTGCACCTGAGACGCAATGACATACCATGAGTTTTTTATAGGGAAAATTTGGCACCAGATCTACTGGGCTATGAGGTTTTGCTTTTTCAAAATTTTTTTAACAAACATTTTTTTACAAAGTACTCATAAATGAACACAAGAAAGGCACTTGTGTTCATTTATGGTGTAAACCAACAACACTAAACTATCATAACGTGCATGGGTAAAATGACCATTCATTAAAATGGATGAGGTAAAATTATTCATAACGAGCAGCATTACCACAAAAGAAAATTATTTGAAGGTGCATTGATTAAAATTAAACAACAATCCGATTAGTCAAGGATGTATTGATGTTGACCTCTCAGGTTGCCTTTGTTAGAAAAAATATTTAAAAAATCAAAACCCCATAGCCCAGTAGATTTGGTGCTAAATTTTCCCGCTAAAAAACTCGTGATAGCGTTTACAGTGGTACAGTGGTACGTGGGTCAGTACCACTGTATGTGTATGGGCGGGCGAGCGGGTCATTACCACTGTACGTGTATGGGCGGGCGGGTGGGTCATTACCACTGTACGTGTATGGGTGGGTGGGTGGGTCATTACCACTTTATGTGTATGGGCGGGCGAGTGGGTCATTACCACTGTACGTGTATGGGTGGGTGGGTGGGTCATTACCTCTGTACGTGTATGTTCATTACCTCTGTACGTGTATGGGCGGGCGAGTGGGTCATTACCACTGTACGTGTATGGGTGGGTGGGTGGGTTCAATACCACTGTATGTGTATGGGTGGGCGGGTGGGTCAATACCACTGTACATGTATGGGTGGGTGGGTGGGTCAATACCACTGTACGGGTGTATGGGTGGGTCAATACCACTGTACGTGTATTGGTGGGCAGGTGGGTCAATACCTCTGTATGTGTATGGGTGGGCGGGTGGGTCAATACAACTGTACGTGTATGGGTGGGCGGGTGGGTTAATACCTCTGTACGTGTATGGGTGGGTGAGTTCCTATTACGTGTCCCTATTAGCGACATGGAAGGGACCCCTCCTTCCCTCCACTTACTACCAGTTGAACTGACTGATGGATAATTTCAATGGCGGTTCGGTTGTTGAGTGTCTAGTGTAAGGAATGGTCGGTCATGCTTCCCGGCTCCTTTTGCCTGGAGGCGGGTGCAGCCTTCTGGCTAGATTTGGGTGCTTTTGGTAATTTGGGAAACCAAGATAGCTTGGTAGCCCTCCGTGTTTCTATTGGTCTACTTGTAGGCGTACTGTACAGTGCTGGTTGATAGAACCATCAATTTTGATGTATTTATATATCTCTTCCTTTTCTTTCATGAACTCAACTGCCAACTTTTCAGTTACATTGAATTCTTGTTTAAATTTTGATCTCAGGGCAAGAATTTGTGTATTCTAGTTAAGATTCGAGAGTTGCCCTTCTGCCAGTGACTACCTCCGAGGATTGCTCCACGCTCCACGGTGCCCGTTTTCCCGGTGGATACCTGCGAGGATTGCTCCACGCTCCACGGTGCCCGTTCTCCCGGTGACTACCTTCGAGGATTGCTCCACGCTCCACGGTGCCCGTTCTCCCGGTGACTACCTCCGAGGATTGATCCACGCTCCACGGTGCCCGTTCTCCCGGTGACTACCTCCGAGGATTGCTCCACGCTCCACGGGGCCCGTTCTCCCGGTGACTACCTCCGAGGATTGCTCCACCCTCCACGGTGCCCGTTCTCCTGGTGACTACCTCCGAGGATTCCTCCACGCTCCACGGTGCGGGCAAGGGAACCTAATGCTTCTTACTCCTTTAATAACTGCATGCTATTTTTTTTTCAATTAATAATACACTATAATTAAATGGAAATGTATGGCTATTTACAATTATTGTTATAATATGATTATTTTTAGTTTATTTTTACTGTTATATCATTTATTGTGAGGGTAAAAACCTCCCGTATTCATGCAATATTGGGTCTTGACACTGGCAAAACCCACATACCAATGTTGAGTGGACTGTAAACATGCATCTCATGCTCTACCACGTGGAACTAACTTTGAGCAGGCTTATAGAGTAGAAGGTCAATTCCAACTTTGAGGTTTACCAACTTTAGATGAAATGGCCAGTGCATAGCGTGATGTAGGACTTGATACCAACAGAACCAGAACCACTTTAGCACAAACTTCTCAGGAAGTGCTAAGTAAAGTTGGGAGTTCAATCTCACATCAAGTCTGAAAATGGGGATTCAAAAATAAATCACAAAACAATCGTTTCCTCCCTAATAGATAACTAAGGTATAAATAGACACGACAAAAATACGACTTAAAACAATATATTGATTGCCACACTGGTAGTTAATATGGCCACTACTAAAACTTTAAGTTACTACAATTTACTAACTAGTAAACTTCTCCACTACATACTAACTTAAAGCCTTATGTTTTGATCAAACAAATGTATTCCAGTTGTATGTTTTTAGGATAAGATAAAATAAATGGTAAAATTGCACTATATAAAATGTGAACATGAAGAAGTAAGAACTTTTTTTTCAAATAACATACATTAATATAGTTATTTTGCTCTGTACTGTGTATATGTAGTTTGTACTTTTACACGTAGTAACACCGAAATAACAAATGTACAGTTATAGTATCTTTTTAAATACATATTTATATGAAAAATTTAAATTACGAGTATATTAAATTATTGCTTCTTGGAAACATTCTACATAAACAACGATGATTCGTTAATAGTGATTAACTGGCATCAAATGTTATTCAAATAATCATACCACGTCAAATAATGTATTAAATACTAAGCTAAGCTGGCGTATATTCACAAACAAGTAATTTTATATATTTTTGGAACCACTCGGTAAATTATATTAAATTATCAGTGCATTTCAGGAACCTATATCATATAATATGTATTAGTGTATATTATTTCAGTCAATATGTTATGTTGTTCAGATGTAAACACGGGGCAGTTAATTGATTTAGAATTAAATAATAATAAAGAAGATCTTTTTTATATGAGTAATATACTGTAAAATATTCACAGAAAAATTATAAAATGAAAAGTGTGAAATCAGTAGGCCTATACATCCTTACATCCTCAATAAATCTACATCTTACACATATTATAAGAAATATATTGTTGTGTTAGTACAAAGAGGTATCCGTCTTTACATACCATTTATTAGTCATAGTTAAACAATGGACAGTTATAGAAATAGCAACTAACAAAAGTGCAAACATATTGCTGTGTCAATGGCAAGGGTTTAAATAGGTATCCAACTCCCTCAGAAATGATTTGTTATCTGCAGTCAACAAAACACAAACCCTCGCCTGGGGAATTGCCGTTTTAACGATTGCGATGTTCGCGTTGTTTCACACCAAAATGAATAAGGGTTTGTTTCAGCAGTTGATTTGCTTTTATTTGAATAGCTAAAATACAGCTAACACTAAAGTTCCAAGCATTGACATTATTTTATGTTTCTTATTCCTTAAGTAAAAACAGGGATTAAAATATATTTACTATTCACAATTTTATGAACTATAAATAGATTACTGAAAATAGAATTTACAAAAGTTACTTTAAAATATTTATGTTGGTAATATGCTGAATTTACTTAATATTTTGACAAACTTTATTTATCAATAATTAAACTGTAAAGGATTTTTAAGTTTAACATATAGCTTAATATATCAAGCATGAAGAGGGAAAATTAATATGTAAGAAATTAATAAAAAATGTACGATAGCCGAAAACATATGAATGAGGGAATTATGAGAGCAAGAAGAAAGAGGAAACGAAAGGACAAGAAAATAAAGATACACATTCCAACAGATATATGTCAACATGAAGAAATGTAAATAAATTATGAAAGACTGGAAGAAATGGTAGGAAAAGAAGGAAAACATTCTTATATTTATGGTTATGAGCCTTATGCTCCTGTGGGAGAGGACAATTACTGTAGATTTAAAATATATACATATAAAAGGCAAATACCACTGACTCACTCACTCATCGATGTAACTAAAATAGTACAAATCCTATGAGGCTGAATTTTTTTAGAGTCAAAGGTCTTATCTTGTAGATATGCAATAAGAAGAGATTTTGAACAATTCTTAGTAAATCGAAGATGGCAGACTTTTTAGTTCCAAAAACTTTAAATTCCAAAAACAACGTTTTTCTAATTGGACTGTAGCGGCTAAATGAACGGTTTCACAGCAAAACTAACATAATTTTCTGCACCTGATTTGAGACGATCTACAACTTTGGTCATATGACTGTTTGCTCTATCTCACCTCTTTCATCCTTAGGTAGAGCTAGATTTTCAATTTGTGCATGTAAATCAAATTGGTTAATTTACGGCCTATAGGAGTAGACTTACAGCATTTTCCAGGCAGTAAAACGTACTAGGCAGCATTTTCTAGGAGAACATACTATATTCAATGGGAAAATATACAATTTAAACCGAACACATGTATAGCCAGGTCATAGGACATGGCTAAACATGGCTAGAAACACGATATATCATTGATTCTGAGTCAATTACCGTACTTTGCGCCTTCTAAAAGTAGACTTATAGATTTGTCCAGACTATCCAAGGGTGTTTTAGGTATATATATATAAAAGCCATTTACCACTCATCACTATTTCTCCAAAACTATATGCTCGATTGACTTGACATTTTGTATATAGGTTTATCTTGGCTCCTAGAGGCTCACTAAAAAAGGATTTTCCTCTCCGAAATCAGTAATCAGTCGCATTGGCCTCCAAAATTCTCATGGTATTCTTATGAAACTATATTAATTAATTGCTGTATTTGATTAACAGCTGTTAAATAAAAACTAATTCAATAAACCTGTGGTAGGCTAAATTTTAAATTAAAAAAAATTGAGTATAGTAGTAAAATATATATATAATCGGCTGTTCAAAATTGGATATAAATTGAAAGCTTGCTGCACATTTTAATTATATAATCAAACTAAATATGACCGGCGAAGTGGGTGGGTACAGCTAGTGATCATAAAACACCCTCATCAACAGCCTTTTGAGGTTTAACGGACAAAAACTATTTTGAAACATTTTTTCTTACATTAATACATACTAATAAAGCATTCAAGATATTTTAGATAGCACAACATTTGTTAGTAAATTGAAACCCATCATATTTTGTACAAATGCCCATCACTCTATACTTAGTCCAGATTACTTGAAGCTCAATCCGACTAAACTTCGTTAAGTTGGAATAGTTTAGTTTAGTAATTAATTATGTTGCTGTTTTCACGGAATGCATAAAAAAATTTTATTGTGAAATGTTCACATTTCATATATGCTCATATCTATACAAAATAATGCATTAATTTAGTAAATAGTTAATTATTTTTTGAATCTTTTATTATTAAGATACATAACGATCGCTATCAACCAGCCAAGCCTTTTGTAATGCGATTAGATGAAATAGTTTTACTAATGGTTCATTGTTAGTAAGAGTATTGGATCTTCAAGTTGAGCATTGTTGCTAGGAGTTTATGTAGTTTGGTTGTAGTTATTGAATAAACAATTCTTGTATTACTTTAGATTGTTCATAACAAACTAATTTAACAGTTGCTTATTTAAGTTTTCAATGTATAGACCCAACCTACTATCATTTGAACTTAAAGTTTTACTATTTATATTTGATAATTTTCCAAACCTAAATTATACTAAATTCATTTCCAAATATTCTTGTTTGGTATGTAATATATTTAGATTTATTTAATATTTAACATTTAATATTTTGTTATTTAATATTCATAGTTTAAAACAAGCTTTTGAAATGGCTGTCTTGAAAAAAATAAGAGAAGGTTTTTAACTTAGTTACTACGGCATATCTACATTGTAATAAAATTAATAACTTTTTGCTAAGCTCTATATATGGTGATTTATTCAGTTTTACAAGGGTCTTATTTGAAGAATCTATAATTTAAATATATATACCGTATTTTTTGTGAGTGTGAATTTACTAGTAACACTTTAAAGTAGATAGTAAACACATAATTGAATATTGTTCAACGTTTGTTTACATACAAAAGTTATACATTTTATAAACAATAAAAAGCCTTCTTATTAATATGTTTGTACAAGGTATTGTATATAAATTGTGCAAGGCATAAGCTTACCTATATAAAACAAATTGTTGATAAAAAACCATGACTTTGTTTGTGTCAATACAAATAGTTTAAAGTATATTGACAAGCATTTAAACATGTTTAATTACATTGTGACACATTTTGGCAGATTAACATCACAAAAAAAAAACTCATATCATTCCTCGCAATCCGGTGGCCACTGTGATGTTCTATATCCTGCTAACTATAGTGTCTGAACTAGTTAACTATGTTTTGGCAACTTTTCAATTCGGGCGTATATATTCAATAACTTACGTTTTTAATGTGGTTTTTCAGTTTAACTGTGTTGCAGTTGCGATGACCTATTACACTACTCATACACGCGACTCACTGACCTCCCATTATCCATACACGTGACTCACTGACCTTCCACTATCCACATACTAAATGACATTGATCACCTACAAACTTATACCATTGAAAATGACCTCGTCACTGGTTTAACTATTATGTATATTTCATTTTTTTTTTTTTAATATGGAGTTGTTTCGAATCAAATAATCCTCGAATAACGTGCATGTAAATATTTACTAGACCGTCAATAAATAAGCACCTAAATAATATTAACTTGTAAAAATTATAATATAGAAAATAAAATCTCAGTGAAATGTAATGATTATATTAGAATCTTTTGACTAGTTTTATTTGAAGATAGATATTTTTTAGAAATGTTTAACTATGTTACTATTTCCTACATTATTTAATTTTAAATATCTCACGTAATTCGGTATTTTATTGTTATCAATATATGTTGTTATGATTATTAATGAATATACTAATAAATATTTTTGGAGAAGAGTTTCATTTATTTAAAGTCTTACTAATTTTATTGTGGTCATATATTTAGTAAAATAAATATGATTATCACATTAATGAGGTTGTTTATACAACATGTCATTTAAAAATTACTATTTATACTATAAACATAAATACTGAATTTATAAATGTCGACATGTAATATTTATTGTCAAGGATGGTTGTCGCCAAGATGGTATTAAATAGTAAGGTACAGTGTTAAAAAGAATTTATTTGTATACTGATATTTGCTACTTTGTTGGTAAGTATTTATTTTAATATTAATATTTTTTCAGAAACATTGTTCTTCCACAGTAATCAAAA
This sequence comes from Stictocephala bisonia, assembly GCA_035578905.1. Taxonomy (NCBI): domain Eukaryota; kingdom Metazoa; phylum Arthropoda; class Insecta; order Hemiptera; family Membracidae; genus Stictocephala; species Stictocephala bisonia. The sequence goes on from JAQJVL010000048.1 coordinate 2,055,756, forward strand.
TGCCACCACATATTTTAATGAAGATAGCCATCTTGGTTTACAAGGATTGCTTGTATACAAGTGGAAAGTTTACAAACGTTCTACTAAAAAATTATTTTTACAACGTTGGTTTTAGACACAAAATTCAGTTTATATTAGAAAAAATGACTTAACTGTCACTAAATCAAGAAAAGAAAACGTATAAAAAGATAAAACAATCAGCTGGTCATTCTCAACAGAAAACAAGGCCCTGAAAGTGGATTCTGATGTTCAACACTCACCACTAGGATGTCACGAATTGTTTCCTTATGGCATACTTATAGCGGTAGATTTATTGTTGAGTGTCTTAACTGAAAACTCATTTACTGCTACTCGAGTATGTGACACTTTAGTATTAGTAAATACACTTCAATACATCCTGTTTACATAATGAAGGCTCATAATTTCAGTATAAATTAGAATTAAATAGTTTTTTTTTTGTTATTAATTTTTTGTTTGTTACCTAAATACATCTAATGGATTTGTAACATATGGGTATAAATTAATTTAATTAGTAATTTTTATTTTTGAGTGATATAATAGTATTTTTACTGTCTAAGAACCAATATCACTAAAAAAAATCGAAAACTGTTCATCGTTCGGTCCCTTTTGTATTTTGTATTTTAAAAATAGTTTGATTTATTTTACGTGTTGTATCTCAACTAAAGTTGAAACAAAATCTTTTAAGTGTATGTGCATACGAGGTTTCTTGTTATTTTCAAATTTGGAATAGTATTGAATCAAATATTAATGTTTATTTTGTTATAACCCACTATCTAAAAAATGAATTATTATTTTATTTTAACAAATCTACTGTGTGTTATTAATCAAAGTAATTCGATCATAACTTTTGGTTTTGTATCTAAATATCTTGTTAAATTACAACACTTATTTATTCATTCAAAATGCATATCAATTATTGTTCATATCAGTATTTATGTATTCTCTCTATTTTCCATGGCCTAAAGATATAGTACCATATAATTATTTATATATTCCAATAATTAAATAGGTCTATAAATACGTTAATTTTAATTGATCTAAAACAACAGATAACTACATATAAGTCATTTTAAGAATAAGGAATATTAAAGAAAGAAACTAAATAAACAAATATATTGAAAATGAAGAAAAAAGACAACTTAATATACAAATAGAAATTTTGCTTATGGGGAATAGCTACTCTTTTTTTCTCTATTTATTACCATCTTTATAAGGATTATTAAGACATAATTATAAATATATTTTCCTTGTTGTGTCAATCAGCACCAAATCAATTTTAATTTCACCTGTATGATTAGGACAGAAAAGAGAAAGATTGATTGGTATAATTTTTCAAAATACAATTTGTTTTGCACTCGACTTTACTTCCCACAAACTAACAGGTCATTTTCAGTGATATTAAATTAAAATTGCTAATTGGTCATTCAAGATTAACTTAACATAAAATAAATTTCCCTAAAATATATCATTTTTGGGTCGTAAGCTGCTTATTTAGTAAAACAAATTGATTCATAAAAGATATTTTAGTACCTAAAATACCTAAGTCATTAGTAAATATTATCATAATTGCAATGAGTATAAGGTATAAGAACATTTTTCACATATTAAAAATGTACTTACAACCATACAATCGCTTAAATAACTGTAAATGTTTTCATAAATTACATAAGTGTCTCTTTTATCAAAGTTTGTTAACTGGGGATCAACAATGTAATCAAGGTAAAATTACCTATTTTGAGTCCTAACTCACCATACAAAAGAAGGATCTTATAAATGAATGTTTAGTGCTTAAGACATTATTTTGTATTAGTATATAACTAAAATGAATAAATTACTTTATTTCCTTCAAACAAACATAACATCATTTACAAAGTAAAAAAATTGACATTAAGTAGCCACTGTTGCTAGTAATGTAGCCACTAGAAAATACAAACTTAATTTAACTAAGATTTAAGAAGAAAATGAGTATCTCGTTTTTAGTATCTCATTTTTTTTTTTTTTTTTTTTTTTTTTTTTTTTTTAATAAACAATAGATTAAAATAGAACACAGAGCTTGTGCATAGTCATAATTAATTCTGCAATAATAAATATGGTAGATAAACCAGTGCCATAACAGCTTAGTATAATAAACACTTTTAACAAGACAACAATCAATGTCAGTTCTACCTCCATCTTTTAATTTATTTATTTAATTATTTTTATAAAGGATGATTTTTCAAGCAAACATATTGATATGTGGGACTGTCGGGCCGTGAGTATGTTCATTGTAATCAGTCTAACATGGTCGAAGAAGATATTTTATATACCTATCCATACAGTGGGTTCTAATAAGTTATAAGCGTATATTTTATATACCTATCCATACAGTGGGTTCTAATAAGTTATAAGCGTATATTTTATATACCTATCCATACAGTGGGTTCTAATAAGTTATAAGCGTATATTTTATATACCTATCCATACAGTGGGTTCTAATAAGTTATAAGCGTATATTTTATATACCTATCCATACAGTGGGTTCTAATAAGTTATAAGTGTATATTTTATATACCTATCCATACAGTGGGTTCTAATAAGTTATAAGCGTATATTTTATATACCTATCCATAAAGTGGGTTCTAATAAGTTATAAGCGTATATTTTATATACCTATCCATACAGTGGGTTCTAATAAGTTATAAGCGTATATTTTATATACCTATCCATACAGTGGGTTCTAATAAGTTATAAGCGTATATTTTATATACCTATCCATACAGTGGGTTCTAATAAGTTATAAGCGTATATTTTATATACCTATCCATACAGTGGGTTCTAATAAGTTACAAGCGTATATTTTATATACCTATCCATACAGTGGGTTATAAGCGTATATTTTATATACCTATCCATACAGTGGGTTCTAATAAATTATAAGCGTATATTTTATATACCTATCCATACAGTGGGTTCTAATAAGTTATAAGCGTATATTTTATACACCTATCCATACAGTGGGTTCTAATAAGTTATAAGCGTATATTTTATATACTTATCCATACAGTGGGTTCTAATAAGTTATAAGCGTATATTTTATATACCTATCCATACAGTGGGTTCTAATAAGTTACAAGCGTATATTTTATATACCTATCTATATAGTGGGTTCTAATAAGTTATAAGCGTATATTTTATATACCTATCCATACAGTGGGTTCTAATAAGTTATAAGCGTATATTTTATATACCTATCCATATAGTGGGTTCTAATAAGTTACAAGCGTATATTTTATATACCTATCTATACAGTGGGTTCTAATAAGTTATAAGCGTATATTTTATATACCTATCCATACAGTGGGTTCTAATAAGTTATAAGCGTATATTTGATATACTTATCCATACAGTGGGTTCTAATAAGTTATAAGCGTATATTTTATATACCTATCCATACAGTGGGTTCTAATAAGTTATAAGCGTATATTTGATATACCTATCCATACAGTGGGTTCTAATAAGTTATAAGCGTATATTTGATATACTTATCCATACAGTGGGTTCTAATAAGTTATAAGCGTATATTTGATATACTTATCCATACAGTGGGTTCTAATAAGTTATAAGCGTATATTTGATATACTTATCCATACAGTGGGTTCTAATAAGTTATAAGCGTATATTTGATATACTTATCCATACAGTGGGTTCTAATAAGTTATAAGCGTATATTTGATATACTTATCCATACAGTGGGTTCTAATAAGTTATAAGCGTATATTTGATATACTTATCCATACAGTGGGTTCTAATAAGTTATAAGCGTATATTTGATATACTTATCCATACAGTGGGTTCTAATAAGTTATAAGCGTATATTTGATATACTTATCCATACAGTGGGTTCTAATAAGTTATAAGCGTATATTTGATATACTTATCCATACAGTGGGTTCTAATAAGTTATAAGCGTATATTTGATATACTTATCCATACAGTGGGTTCTAATAAGTTATAAGCGTATATTTGATATACTTATCCATACAGTGGGTTCTAATAAGTTATAAGCGTATATTTGATATACCTATCCATACAGTGGGTTCTAATAAGTTATAAGCGTATATTTGATATACTTATCCATACAGTGGGTTCTAATAAGTTATAAGCGTATATTTGATATACTTATCCATACAGTGGGTTCTAATAAGTTATAAGCGTATATTTGATATACTTATCCATACAGTGGGTTCTAATAAGTTATAAGCGTATATTTGATATACTTATCCATACAGTGGGTTCTAATAAGTTATAAGCGTATATTTGATATACTTATCCATACAGTGGGTTCTAATAAGTTATAAGCGTATATTTGATATACTTATCCATACAGTGGGTTCTAATAAGTTATAAGCGTATATTTGATATACTTATCCATACAGTGGGTTCTAATAAGTTATAAGCGTATATTTGATATACCTATCCATACAGTGGGTTCTAATAAGTTATAAGCGTATATTTGATATACTTATCCATACAGTGGGTTCTAATAAGTTATAAGCGTATATTTTATATACCTATCCATACAGTGGGTTCTAATAAGTTATAAGCGTATATTTTATATACCTATCCATACAGTGGGTTCTAATAAGTTATAAGCGTATATTTGATATACTTATCCATACAGTGGGTTCTAATAAGTTATAAGCGTATATTTGATATACCTATCCATACAGTGGGTTCTAATAAGTTATAAGCGTATATTTTATATACCTATCCATACAGTGGGTTCTAATAAGTTATAAGCGTATATTTTATATACCTATCCATACAGTGGGTTCTAATAAGTTATAAGCGTATATTTTATATACCTATCCATACAGTGGGTTCTAATAAGTTATAAGCGTATATTTTATATACCTATCCATACAGTGGGTTCTAATAAGTTATAAGCGTATATTTTATATACCTATCCATACAGTGGGTTCTAATAAGTTATAAGCGTATATTTTATATACCTATCCATACAGTGGGTTCTAATAAGTTATAAGCGTATATTTTATATACCTATCCATACAGTGGGTTCTAATAAGTTATAAGCGTATATTTTATATACCTATCCATACAGTGGGTTCTAATAAGTTATAAGCGTATATTTGATATACCTATCCATACAGTGGGTTCTAATAAGTTATAAGCGTATATTTTATATACCTATCCATACAGTGGGTTCTAATAAGTTATAAGCGTATATTTTATATACCTATCCATACAGTGGGTTCTAATAAGTTATAAGCGTATATTTGATATACCTATCCATACAGTGGGTTCTAATAAGTTATAAGCGTATATTTTATATACCTATCCATACAGTGGGTTCTAATAAGTTATAAGCGTATATTTGATATACTTATCCATACAGTGGGTTCTAATAAGTTATAAGCGTATATTTTATATACCTATCCATACAGTGGGTTCTAATAAGTTATAAGCGTATATTTTATATACCTATCCATACAGTGGGTTCTAATAAGTTATAAGCGTATATTTTATATACCTATCCATACAGTGGGTTCTAATAAGTTATAAGCGTATATTTGATATACCTATCCATACAGTGGGTTCTAATAAGTTATAAGCGTATATTTTATATACCTATCCATACAGTGGGTTCTAATAAGTTATAAGCGTATATTTGATATACTTATCCATACAGTGGGTTCTAATAAGTTATAAGCGTATATTTTATATACCTATCCATACAGTGGGTTCTAATAAGTTATAAGCGTATATTTTATATACCTATCCATACAGCGGGTTCTAATAAGTTATAAGCGTATATTTGATATACTTATCCATACAGTGGGTTCTAATAAGTTATAAGCGTATATTTTATATACCTATCCATACAGTGGGTTCTAATAAGTTATAAGCGTATATTTGATATACTTATCCATACAGTGGGTTCTAATAAGTTATAAGCGTATATTTTATATACCTATCCATACAGTGGGTTCTAATAAGTTATAAGCGTATATTTGATATACCTATCCATACAGTGGGTTCTAATAAGTTATAAGCGTATATTTTATATACCTATCCATACAGTGGGTTCTAATAAGTTATAAGCGTATATTTGATATACTTATCCATACAGTGGGTTCTAATAAGTTATAAGCGTATATTTTATATACCTATCCATACAGTGGGTTCTAATAAGTTATAAGCGTATATTTTATATACCTATCCATACAGTGGGTTCTAATAAGTTATAAGCGTATATTTGATATACCTATCCATACAGTGGGTTCTAATAAGTTATAAGCGTATATTTTATATACCTATCCATACAGTGGGTTCTAATAAGTTATAAGCGTATATTTTATATACCTATCCATACAGTGGGTTCTAATAAGTTATAAGCGTATATTTTATATACCTATCCATACAGTGGGTTCTAATAAGTTATAAGCGTATATTTTATATACCTATCCATACAGTGGGTTCTAATAAGTTATAAGCGTATATTTTATATACCTATCCATACAGTGGGTTCTAATAAGTTATAAGCGTATATTTTATATACCTATCCATACAGTGGGTTCTAATAAGTTATAAGCGTATATTTTTCAGTCTTACTCTTTTGATTAGATTTCTGTTAAAACTTAAATAAGTATAATATTGTTCCTTTTAGTATTTTATTATCAAAATGTTGATGTAAGTTATTTTAATTAAATGATTTAAAAGTTGTGATTAATGTAATAAACTAACACAAAGTTTCGAATTGACATTTGAAAAGAAACATACATCTTAATAGATTCGCAGAAAGCCGTCAATCGTTCGAGGCATGCTACTGCATCTACACGCGACGCTCAGGTCATTTACATGCAGAGATATTTACATGAAAAGCTTCAAACAACCATGGCATTTCCACTGCGTCCTAACATGACACTCTTGCCACCAAGGGTAGATTTAAACAGAATTATACAAACTATGGGACTCAAGGAAAGCCATTTAACGACATTGGCATATCTAATGCACACACACATGACAAACGTCACTGCATAAATATTTTAACAGAAATGTACGAACTATTAGACTCACGGAAATCTTTAAAACGATCAAAGCATTGCCACAGCGTCCATGCATGGCACTCTTGACTCTGCAGGCAGATTTAAACAAAATCCATAAAATGATCTCGGAATTAGCAGTTCGTCTACACACAATACTTGATACTTTGTTACTATGACCAGTCGGAACGTTGTTATTTAGATTAAATGGAAACATTGAAATTATGAGACACACAGTAAGCCAACATCCTTTCACTTTTTCTACATGTGCATGTGACATCCCTGCCACCATAGGAAAATTTATACGCAAACATACCAGTTAAGACACTCAAGGAATACCCCCAAACAGTTGGCTATATTTTACTGCCCTTATAAGCGCAAACAAATGTCACTATTGTTACTTCTAGATTGATACTAAACCATAAAAGCTAAGCCTTATAAAGATCAAAACATTGCTGCAGCTTTTACAACTCATATTCTTGACGCTGTGGGACGGCTTGTAAGCCAAATTTTATCTGAACAGCCCATTTATATTCTAGAACATCATTTACACCATTCCATCTAGTGCTGTTCCTCCTCGTGACTGGTGAACTGTCAATCAGAAAAAGTTTGCTTATTGGATTGTAAACTATTTTCCAAAATTTTCTGTGTACAATTTTAGATAGTTAATACTAACATAGAGAAGTTAAATAAAAGGTTATATACAGTCAAGATATGTACCAACTTTTCATTGTATTCGTACTTCAAGTAAAGATAGAAAAACTATTTTATCTTGTCTTAACACCAACAAGAACGGTTGGCCATTTATGGTTTGGAAGTCCTTCAACTGTTTGGCAGGAAAACTCTCTAACGCAATAATTCTTGTCAAGCTTTAGATATAATCAACAATTATTGACTTTAAAGAAGCTTGGCCCTTTTTGGAGACAACGTTTTCAATGCGTTTGTTCTATAGCATTCCTTGTCTTATTTATAGAAAGATACAAACAACATTATTATCGTTTATTAACAAGACATAAAAGATGCTTAACATCTGAATTTCATGTCTGCTTGTTGTACACACTATAAACCAATCTGTTATACACAAAATACACCAAACTGTCATACAAACTTAAATCTATAAAACCATTAACTTAAGTTGCATGTAACTAAACACAGTCAATTAGTTTAATAGACTTGCTTGGACCAAGTTCTTTGAATATTTGGTTTGGCATTACAAATGACAATTTATAATACTATTAAATGCTTCTACTTTAAATATGTTTTAGGGATAACTTGAATTATTATACATTTATCTACAACAACATTTTACGCTAAATAAAATCGCATTAAATATAATTATTATAAATGTTCTACCAGAAAACTTAGTTAAAATGTAGTATTATACGCTGAATATGTTTTGGTTAATCTTGAACAAATTATTTAAATGTATGTTAAATAGATATTGCCAAATAAGGTCCAAAGAGGTTTAGGCTTGGTGTCCAGTGCTAATATGGCCTATGTTTAGTAGGTTTTCATATCAATAATGTAAAGCAAAACAACCAACATACATTTATAGAACTATAGATAACATGAAAATCATTGAAAACTGGCATTATTTTAGCGTATGATTTGAGACTATAGTGGTTCATATTTTTATGTAAATCATTAAAACCTAGAACCCCTCTAGTTAACCTACTATTGGTTCGTAACGTAAATAAGTGTTTGGAATGCTATCGTCATTATTTTGTTTCGTCTGGAAATCAAGAAAGCAATTTCTTGGAGAACAAATATAAATCATAAAAATTAATTGTATCTTAAAAGTAGACAATATTTCAAGTAGAGAAAAGCCTAAGTATGCATGAAGTATATATGGGAACGGTTTTGTTCAGCAAAGCAAATACACGATGAGTCGGGGATCCTGTAGAGCAAATACATGAAGCCAAACATTTAACCCTTATGAAATACAGCTGATTCGCGTGATTAAACAACCGTATAAACTAACCATCTGTGATTTAAGACAAAAAGGAAGAGTTTTATTTTCTTCGTTCTTGTGTTTTGTTTAAGGCTGATTAATTATAGATTTGTTAGCCAAAAGTAAAACCAATACTATCAGCAAAAACAAATAAAATAAAATAACAATTTAGTAATTGATCAAGGCATTTTATTCAATTACAGTGTTATATTTATTATTTTTAGTATATCATGATAATTATAATAAAATAAAAATGTATATCAAATAAATAAAGCCAAACATTTAACCCTTACGAAATACAGCTGATTCACGTGATAAAACATCCATATAAACTAACCATCTGTGTTGTACGACATAATTAATTGAAGAGTTTTATATTCTTCGTCCTTGTGTTTTTGTTTAAGGCTGAGTAGTTCTAGATTTGTTGGACAAAAGTAAAACCAATACTATCAGCAAAAAACAAATAAAATAAAAATTTAGTAAATAGTCAAGACATTTTATTCAGTTACAGTGTTATATTTATTATTTTAGTATATCATGATAATTATAATAAAATAAAAATTAAATAAGCATATATATAACGCAATTGCTCCAGATTTTTACTAGGAATTTCCATTAGAGTACCAACTAACTAGATAGGTTATTAATAATTAATGTAACTTCATCCACATCAATATTACTTTCTAAAATTAAGAAATTTAATTTTCCTAAAACTTAAAGTTAATAATGAATACAATATTTCATCTACAATACGTAATAAATATTTGTACATTCAATTTACAAAATATTCAATAATATTTTAAAGATGTAATTCCTTACACAATATTTGTATTGATACTAACATTAGCTACACATCTTATAAATAATTGCTTATTTTTTTTATTAAAAACCATTTTCTTTTTTTCAATAAGTAAAAGTGATTTGAAAGAGACAGTAATGTCATGTCAAACGTTCAGAAAACAAAAACTTTTCTGGCCTGATCCCTACAAACTGGCAGCGGCGTCCTGTCCGGTGTAAGACAAGGGCTTATCAATAATCTCTCATGTAGTATATATAATACCTTACCCCGTATAGTTAGTATAGTGTATTCATGTATATGGACTGTTATTTTGAGTCAAATTAAAATTATGAGAAATTAATCAAAACAAATAAAAAAAATATTCATACAGTAAATACAAAATTTTTAATCTATCTAATAGTTTTCTTCTTCCAGTTTTCTTTGATTTTTTTTCTTTTGAAATTCCCTACTAAATTGACTAACTTTAATTAGATTTTCATTTGAATGAACAGTATTTTCTGGCATGGAAAACAATGTTTAAAACTTGTGAATTTATTTACTTAATTTGTTTTCTGATGTGCTTTTGGGATCAATATATAAAAAGACATTGCTTCAAACAACATTGCAGTTTTTCTTGATTTTATTTCTTCTGAAATTCCCTACTAAATTGACTAACTTTAATTAGATTTTTGTTTGAACGAAAAGCTTGTTTTTCTGGAATGGCAAACAATGTTTAAACTTGTTAATTTAGACATTTAATTTTTTTTCTCATGTGCTTTTGGGATCAATTTAAAAAAAGACATTGCTTCAAACAACATAGCAGTACTTGTCTTATAGTACTGATAATGAAGTCAACGTTAGTTTATAACACATAGATAGTGTGAATTTGACATAATTGTATTATATATTGAGCTTTAATCAGTATTAACTTCGCAACTCCCCAGGAGTATAAGTATACACCTATACACAGAAGCATTTTTCTGTGTATGTAAGTCACAGCTTTAATCAATTTGAGCGATGAAATTTCATAGTCTTAGTTACATTAAGATAGAAACAGGTAAATCTTAACGACATTGTCAGATTTTTAGTGTCAGTTATTACAACGGTCTCCACAAAGTATTCACTCCATTGGTTTCCTCCTCTGTGAGTGGCTTCAGGTGTAAATCAATCTGTACAGATCTTCAGCCATGTACAGGGTAAAGCGATGAACAACTTGCCGTAAGAGTGACAACCTTAACTTCGCAATAACTTTTAACGTTATTTTCTCTCACTTTCATCCACAGTGTAACTTATTTTCAAAGGTAATTCAGTTGTTCTTTTTTTCATTTTTTAATCAAATGTATGTTTATTTTAGACTGCATAATCAAAATCGATGCTACTAGGAAAGTGTCAAGATAATTTGTAGTGTAATATAATGTACATTATATTTTTTCAAACTAAAATAAAGTAACAGCCTAATGCCTTACAACCAAACACAGGCATGTAACAATGATCTTATTTAACAGCTATTGAAACAGGATCATGCTTTTTTTCTAAACAGAGTAGATTGATAAAAATACACATGTTTGTGTACATTTTATTACTATATCTAACATTTCATAGTATTAATAATGATGATAACATACATTTCCCTAAACATGAAATATGAAAGGATTAATCCATTGTACTTTGTGTTGATCATTGCACTGAGAATCATTGCAGTGTATTGATATGTATTGGTTATAATGATTACAAAATAACATCGTAAATATGCGAATAGTTTCTTAATTTAAAGTCTCACATTTATAGTTGGTATAACTTAATTCAAATATATTTAGAAATTAAACAATGTTTGGCATTTACAAAAAGAAAAACTGGTAAAACTTTGATGATAATGGTTAAACCACAGCATTATAAAGTAAATTTGATAAGATATTGTTACTAACAAATTAAAGGTCAGTTCGAGCAGAGTCTTTAGTCAAGCCGTAATGTTAGATACAACAGTTAATTATAAAATAATAGGATTTATTTACGGGAATAGCACGGCATTTCCTATTGGCCTAAGTTATACTTTAGGTATTATTTGAGGAACTATAGATCCAAAAACATAAAATATGTTGTAAACTTGACAAATAGCGTCTCAATTTAGTGTTCAAGCAAGTCTGAGAAGAGTTGTCTCCCTTGCTGGCCACTCTGTAACTCAATAATCTGAGAGCCCAACCACATCACTTATCACGTTAACTTGCTTTAACTCTGAGGACTCACTGAACATATTGGGTTGACCAAAATCAAATACACCAAGTTTCACAAAATTGTATTAAAACCCAATAACATTGTTAGTATAAAATAACTAGAAATTCTTTATAATGCACGTATTTTTTCAATTTTTAAAATAATAATAATCTAAAAATATTTTTAATTAGAATTACTTTGGTAGTGCTGCATTATCTATAAAGTGATAATTACTTTAGTAGTGTTGCATTATCTAGAAAGTGATAATTACTTTAGTAGTGTTGCATTATCTATAAAGTGATAATTACTTTAGTAGTGTTGCATTATCTAGAAAGTGATAATTACTTTAGTAGTGCTACATTAACTAGAAAGTGATAATTACTTTAGTAGTGCTGAATTATCTAGAAAGTGATTATTACTTTAGTAGTGCTGAATTATCTATAAAGTGATCATTACTTAAGTAGTGTTGCATTATCTAGAAAGTGATAATTACTTTAGTAGTGCTGAATTATCTAGAAAGTGATTATTACTTTAGTAGTGTTGCATTATCTATAAAGTGATAATTACTTTAGTAGTGTTGCATTATCTAGAAAGTGATAATTACTTTGGTAGTGCTGAATTATCTATAAAGTGATAATTACTTTAGTAGTGTTGCATTATCTAGAAAGTGATAATTACTTTGGTAGTGCTGCATTATCTATAAAGTGATAATTACTTTAGTAGTGTTGCATTATCTAGAAAGTGATAATTACTTTGGTAGTGCTGCATTATCTATAAAGTGATAATTACTTTAGTAGTGTTGCATTATCTAGAAAGTGATAATTACTTTGGTAGTGCTGCATTATCTATAAAGTTATAATTACTTTAGTAGTGTTGCATTATCTAGAAAGTGATAATTACTTTGGTAGTGCTGCATTATCTATAAAGTGATAATTACTTTAGTAGTGTTGCATTATCTAGAAAGTGATAATTACTTTGGTAGTGCTGCATTATCTATAAAGTGATAATTACTTTAGTAGTGTTGCATTATCTAGAAAGTGATAATTACTTTGGTAGTGCTGCATTATCTATAAAGTGATAATTACTTTAGTAGTGTTGCATTATCTAGAAAGTGATAATTACTTTGGTAGTGCTGAATTATCTAGAAAGTGATCATTACTTTAGTAGTGTTGCATTATCTAGAAATTGATTATTACTTTAGTAGTGCTGAATTATCTAGAAAGTAATTATTACTTTAGTAGTGCTGAATTATCTAGAAAGTGATAATTACTTTAGTAGTGCTGAATTATCTAGAAAGTGATCATTACTTTAGTAGTGCTGAATTATCTAGAAAGTGATAATAACTTTAGTAGTGCTGAATTATCTAGAAAGTGATAATTACTTTAGTAGTGATGTATTATCTGGAAAGTGATAATTACTTTAGTAGTGCTGAATTATCTAGAAAGAGATAATTACTTTAGTAGTGCTGAATTATCTAGAAAGTGATAATAACTTTAGTAGTGCTGCATTATCTAGAAAGTGATAATTACTTTAGTAGTGCTGAATTATCTAGAAAGTGATAATTGAGTGACCTTAAACCTAAACTATTTGAAAACATTCATAAAGTAAACAGAATATATTTTATTCATTTTATTGGTTAATAACAGCCATAAATAGTTTATATACTGACTTTATGATTGACTGTTAATAGGGTTTCCAATAAATACCGACAAATATCCGGTTAACCAGTAGCATTGACTGGAGGGATCTGAAGTTATCGCAAGATAACGTAGTCAAGCAACATACCATCTGAGCGATCTAGTCCTTGCACTGGTGGTGGTTCGGAAGTCACCCTTAAGCCACTGGTCCTCAGGTCAAGTGTTAGAGGGGCTTCTTAGCCCTAATTTCACCTGATAAAATAAGATGATTTTTAACTTTTTTTAACAAACTTCATGAGCTTGAAAGTCAAACAAAAAGTAGTTGAGGCATTTGTCATTTACTACACTTTTATATGCGGATATTAGTTTAGCCAAAACTATAACCAGTATATTGGATTTGATAATATAAATATTACTTTTAAAACATCACCACTCTACGTATAATAGTTCCTCCAGTTACTCTAAATGGTATTTCAGAAATCCTTATTATTGAAAACTCGTTTATGATGAAAACAAAATTAAATGTATTGACAGATATTGTACGTTATACCATTTGTTATTATTAGTGAAATATATTTGTTAACAGTATTAAGAAATATTTATGAATAGTAACTACTCTCCCGCTCACCCTTACCAGTGCAGAGGAGATGACCCTCCAACCCACACCGAACACGTACGGTGGTAGGAACCCTCTTAACGACCAATATCCTTACTGTTGATATGATCTTTATACCCACCCACACACGTACGGTGGTAGGAACCCTCCCATAGACCCTTACTGTTGACATGATCCTTATACCCACAAACACACGTACGGTGTTAGGAACCCTTCCATCGACCAATACCCGTACTGTTGATATGACTCTTATACTCACCCACACACGTACGTAGGTAGGAACCCTCCCATCGACCAATACCTGTACTGTTGATATGACCCTTACACATGTACAGTGATAGGAACCCTCCTATCGACCAATACCCGTAATGTTGATATGACCCTACTACCCACCCACACATGTACGGTGGTAGGAACCCTCCTATCGTCCAATACCCGTAAGGTTGATATGACCCTACTACCCACCTACACATGTACGGTGGTAGGAACCCTCCTACCGTCCAATACCCGTAATGTTGATTTGACCCTACTACCCACCCACACACGTAGGGTGGTAGGAACCCTCCCATCGTCCAATACCTATACTGTTGATATGACCCTTACACACGTACGGTGGTAGGAACCCTCCTATCGACCAATGCCCGTAATGTTGATATGACCCTACTACCCACCAACACATGTACGGTGGTGAGAAAATCATTTACTTCCCAATCCAAACAATTGGCTTTTAATAAAGTTAGCATCACATATGATGTTTTGTACATCTAGTTTATGTATTCGTAATGGACAATAAACACATATATTTAGTGATATTATTTATATTAATTTCATTACAATTGCAATTGTAACAATGGTACAAGATTCACAGATACAATACAAATACAACCATTAAATGAAAAAAATTGGAAATTGTCATGACTGTATAGTTCTGATTTGTCATTAATTAGAAAAATGTTTTTGTAAATGGGTAAGTTAAAGATTAATATGGTGTTTATCAGTTTGTAGCAACTTATTTTAATACATATCACATTCAGATGAATTAATTTATTTATCAAATTATCGATTCATTTGATTTACATATTTATAATCATGCAGAACAAATATAGATGTAATAATGTCAGATTTATTATAAACATTTAACCCATTTTATTGCTACTTCAGTGATCTCCCGCTGCGAGTTCCTAGTGTCGTACACACAATACTTGGCACAGCCCCAGTAACGAGGGCGATCACCCAACTAGAAATCAAATCTGTCTAAACATTCTGGTGTTATCTATGTATTCATTAATAGAAGTTGATCATTGTTGCCTTAGATGAACTTAACTCTAGATAGTTTACACTAATAGATTTATATTTAGTATTTCACTTCCATTATACAATATAAAAATGACGTCTTAGTATAACAGTTTAGCATACTGCCAAATTGATATGTTTCTTTATATATTTAGTTTTTGGTCGTAAATGATGAAAAAGGGTCAGTAAATGCCTCACAATGTTTGTTATTTTCCATTCTAAAAAACGCAATAAGTATTGATATACAGCGTGACAATTAAGTCTTAGGACGATTTTGATAACTTTTAAACGGCAAGAGATTCACAACAAAATTTGGCATATCGTTACTGGTAGTAGTAAGCTACTTTTCTGTGTACGTGGTGATCAGATGTCATCTTTGGGGAACGGTCCGTTAGGAATAAGAAGAAAATCTTTAATGGCAGCATATGTTGATTTATACATTAATTTAAAGGTATAGTTAAATCAAAAACAATGCCACAAACCTAACTTAAAAAGGTTGATCTAGTCGGAGGCATTGCCGTTCAAAGTTTAAAAAAATTTAATACATTGTACTTATGAATAACAGAAAGTTACACGTTGAAGGGAATACTTACTAAACTCCTTTAAAATTAGGTGTTCAAAACGTTCCCCGTTGGCCGTCTGGCATGTAATAACCGAAAAAGAGCAATTAATTGAATTTGGTAATTTAGCTCGCGAGCTTAAAAGCAGTTACATGAGTAAACATCTAAAGAACAAAAATTATTTATTCAAAAAGAAATTATTAAAACAAAAATCTGACTTTTACAATGATCAAATTAAAAATTCGGATAATAAGAATAAAGCAGTGTGGAAAGTTATTAACTCAGAAGTGGGAAAAAATACTTCTCGGGAGCAAAATATTGAAATAAAAACTAAGGATGGTAAGGTATGTAGTAATCCTAAGGTAATATCTGAAGCTTTCAATACATACTTTGTAAATCTAGTTGACGACACTATTATTCCTCACTTAAAAAAGTCTGATAAACCAAGTTGTCTAAATGAAATCAGCAAAAACAAAATAATACCTAATGCTACTGATGTAGATGGTTTGGATTTAATGAACAGAACATTTAAATGCAACACCCTTTCGGAAAATGATGTAGGAAAAATTATAAGGAGCCTAAAAAATAAATACAGTGCCGGGTATGATGAAATTCCTATTGCAATTATTAAAAAAGCATCAAAATCACTTGTTAAACCACTTGCCCACCTAATAAATTCTTCATTTATATCTGGAATCTTCCCAAACAAACTCAAAATTTCAAAAATTATACCAATATTTAAAAAAGGAGACTGTACAAATATTGTAAACTATAGACCGGTTGCCCTACTTCCATCCATTTCAAAAATTTATGAGAGAGCCCTCTGTGACCAACTTATTGATTATCTAGAAAAAAACAATTTATTTGAAAGCTGCCAGCACGGGTTTAGGAAAAATCGATCAGTGGTTACGGCTGCTACAAACTTTGTGGAATCAATCATTGAGGCTATAGATAATCATGAAAAAGTAGTAGGCATTTTCATGGATTTGAGTAAAGCGTTTGACTCAATATGCCCCAATTTGATGATGAAAAAACTGTATAATCTGGGAATTCACTCTCATATACACAACTGGCTGAGTTCATATTTAAGCGATAGGGAACAATTCGTCCAAATTACTAACTATAGCAACAATTATAAAATTCAATATAACTCCCCTCTTACAAAAATCAAATACGGAGTCCCACAAGGATCAATCCTTGGACCTCTTCTATTTTTATGTTACCTTACAGATTTACCAAAGCTACAAATTTCAAACAATCTATGTCTTTATGCAGACGATGCTAATCTTAAAGTTTCTGCTGAATTAGTTGATGAACTTCAAACAAACGCAAGTATCGATTTACAATCTTTTTCAAATCTTCTTCGCCAGAATAATTTACTTCTAAATTTACAAAAGACTAACTTTATAACCTTTCAAACATATCAATCAAAGCCAACATTAGAAATCAAATTAAATGTAGAAGACAAGATAATCAATCAGGTATTTGAAACAAATTTTCTTGGTTTGACAATCGACAGGCATTTTAATTGGAACTCTCATGTTCAAAAAGTCCTTTCAAAAACAGCATCAGGAGTGTATGCCCTAAGTAGATTAAAAAAGTTATGTGATCTAAAAACTATGCGAATGGTATATTTTTCTTATATACATTCCATTATATTTTTTGGTATAGCTCTATATGGCTCAACATCCCAAGAAAATTTACAAGCAATATTAAAAACACAAAAAAAGTGTATTAGAATTATGTTACATCTTGAATACTCAGAATCAGTCAAAAAACATTTCACTTCCCAAAAGATTTTAACGGTGTTTGGTATGTACATTTTTGAAACAATATTATTAGTTAAACAAAATTTTGATTCATTGCAACTTAACGGACATAATCATAATTACAATACTAGACACCGAGAAGATCTTGCTATAGCACCACATAATCTCAATTTCTTCTGCAAAAAAGCTAAATATCAGGGCTCAAAAATTTTTAATCAGCTTCCTCCAGAAATAAAGAATGAAATAAAATTAACCAAATTTAAATCCAAATTAAAAGACTTCTTAATTCAAATGGCTCCTTATAGTTTCTCTGAATTTTTTGAAGGTATGTAATATTTCACAATTTGTGAAATATTATATATATTCTTTTTTATTTTTAAGTTGATTTTATATGTAGTAAATTTTGCCGTTTTATGTATAATAACATGTATTTAGAATAGTTTTAATGTATAATAACCATGTACTTAGCTGTAATGACACCATTCATTTGTATTTTATGTACAATATTGAATAAAGAGATTTTGACTTGACTTGACTTGACTTGACTTGACTTGACCGGCTATAAAACCTGGCTACTGATTTTTGTATATTTTCTGGTGTAATAGCTTGAGCTTCCTGTGTCTAAGATCATTCAGATCTGTAGACTGAGTTTCCAATCCACCGGTGATGGAATACTGTATCTAACTGTTGCCTCACTTGAACACCACAAGTGGTGGTGCTCCATCTTGTTCGAAAAAAACATGTTTGGAAGTCAGCGCCAAGACTAGCTTGTAGAACAGGAGCTATTTCATTTTGGAGCATATATTGATACTTGTGGGCATATAAATTCCCTTCAAGTATTCCCCAGTAAGTATTCCCCTCAACTTGTAACTTTCTGTTATTCTTTTAAACTGTATTAAATATTTTTAAAACTTTGAACATCAATTACTTCCGAATGTATCCATGTTTTTAAGTCCGGTTTGTGGCATTGTTTTCATGTTAACTAGACCTTTAAACTGATGTACAAATCAATATAGGCTGCAATTAAAGATTTTCTTCTTACTCCTAACGTGCTGTCTCCTAAAGATGACATCTGATCACCTTGTACACATAAAAGTAGCTTACTACTACCAGTAACAGTATGCTAAATTTAGTTGTGATATCTCTTGCCGTTTAAAAGTTATCAAGTCGTCCGAAGACTTAATTGTCACCCTGTGTAACACATATTTATTCTAATAATGATAGTAAGTATTTCATGAGTTGTAACTCTCGCTGTAGTAACTTTAAGCGTTCCATAGGGATCGAACCTGGGTCATTTACTAAATAAGTTATATTATTTTTGATTGTATGAGAACTTTACAAAAATACCTATTACAGCTTACAGAGTGATAATTATCCAAATCGTATTTTATTCATTGGTCACTGGAGTATTAAAAATGATATGTGTTTTATTGTTAGCAAATGCAAAGTCTTGACATTTACTTGGAAAATAAGATTTATGTTCTATAATTATTTTACTAATGGTGGTATTCTTGAAATGGTATGCGACTTCAAGAACCTAGGATTTACCTCTTACACTACATTCAATTTTAATCTCTAATCATTTGTTCGTCAATAAGTTATGTACCAAATACTCATAAAAATAAAGGATTTATTACTGAGCATGATCCATTTCTAATAAACCAACCCATACGCCTACATATTACTTTTGTTTGTACAAGAAATGCAGTTGAGGGATGTAAGTCTATTCGGTTGCAACTATCATTTTAATTAATTAAATTGTATTTATATGAATATTGTTTATATAATTTTTATTATATTCCTAGTTGCATTTAAATGCCAAGTTATGTTTCACGCTACAAGCAACTTTCTTGTTGTTATTGATACATGGTTGTTAATAGAGCTTATTATGGTTAGTTAATTGTTCTATTACTATTTCACGTTACAGGCAACTTTCTTGTTGTTATTGATACATGGTTGTTAATAGAGCTTATTATGGTTAGTTAATTGTTCTATTACTATTTCACGTTACAAGCAACTTTCTTGTTGTTATTGATACATGGTTGTTAATAGAGCTTATTATGGTTAGTTAATTGTTCTATTACTATTTCACGTTACAGGCAACTTTCTTGTTGTTATTGATACATGGTTGTTAATAGAGCTTATTATGGTTAGTTAATTGTTCTATTACTATTTCACGTTACAGGCAACTTTCTTGTTGTTATTGATACATGATTGTTAATAGAGCTTATTATAGTTGGTTAATTGTTCTATTACTATTTCACGTTACAGGCAACTTTCTTGTTGTTTTTGATACATGATTGTTAATAGAGTTTATTATGGTTAGTTAATTGTTCTATTACTATTTCATGTTACAGGCAACTTTCTTGTTGTTATTGATACATGATTGTTAATAGAGCTTATTATGGATAATTAATTGTTCTATTACTATTTCACATTACAGGAAACTTTCTTGTTATCATTGATACATGGTTGTTAATAGAGCTTATTATGGTTAGTTAATTGTTCTATTACTATTACTCTTAGTTTTTTAGTTGAAATAATATATACTTATATTTAGACTGGACTGAACATGTAATTTTGTGATGTAATTAAATTTTATTAGTGTTAAGTAGCGTGTCTCTACAATGTGTTCAAGCACAATGCAATTGCGTAAATATGTTGCCTGAAAAATAAATAAATGATTTATTAATAGAATCATGTTTTAAACCCTTGCTGCTTTGAAACTGTCTCCAAACTCTAACAACAGTTGTCGTTCGTTTATCCTAAACGAAACATAAAAAAAAACTCCAATTTTACTTATGATTGTAGTCACAATATATACATTAATGAAGTTTGTTGAATCATACTGGGCACTTTTGATGATTGTAAGGTTGATTGTGTGAGTTACCAACTGGTAACTAATAAATAAACATTTAAATTGTGTATGTTACTATCATTTTATAACATTACTTTCAAATTAGGTAGATCAATTATAATAATAGTCTCCATACAATAATGTAATAATTTTTATCAACAGTACATTCATATACTGTTAAACCTGCTCGAACTTCAACCTCTTTTTTATCTTTATTTCAATATAGAAACAACAAAGTTTATTCATATGAAATATAGTGAGTCATTACATGATTATATTGCTCAACATAATTACATTAGCAGCCAGTGATAGACACATCCGTTGGTGGCCGGAAGTTCCAGTTAAGCTTCCGTTCTGCGGATAGCGTCAGGCTGTATGAAAGCAAGTAACTTTTGTCTACAATAATTAATTATATACGAATTATATTTTAAAATACTGTATTTTTTTGTTTTCTGAAATGTTTTGCAAATATAAATAAAACATATGGGTAATAGTTTGTGAAAATATAGATATAAACCTAATATTTTCTATTGAGATTCAGCAGTACTGGATAAAACAGATTTACATAGTTATTGAAAACGTGAAATACGCTGGTAAACGCTTAAAGAAAATATAATTTTCAGCAAAAATTCATGTATTTATAAAATATTCAAGTGCAAGTGAAAAATAATATTTTAACTAAATATTAACGGTTCCAAATCTGTTTTAATTACTTTGTATACATGGCTTACATTCAAAAAACTTAAGAATTTGGGAAAATGTTCCTTAAAACTCTGATGTTTTCCAATATTGCAAATATTTTGCTTAATATTATTTATTCATTTATATTTATTAATTATAGTGGTAAAATTGCAATTTAAAAAGTGTTCAGAGACTTTGAATTTTATTTTTAGATATTTAAAAAAATTTTAAATGTTTAACATCAATTTATTTATTTACATTTAGTAGTTAAAATGGCATTTTCTGTATGTTTTGTCATTTAGTTTAAAAATATCTTATAAACTCTTCATTCTTTAATGGACAAATATTCCGGTAATGTTAATAGAAGATTTACTAAATAATATTTAAGTAATTTAAGAAATTCTTAAATATTCCAATAAAATCTACTGGACTATTTGAGAATTTCTTAAATTATTTGCAATTTCCAATAAAGAACTCAAAGAAGAAATAAATAATATTTGATTATAAAAAATCATATAAAAGTGATAGTTTGATGACCTCAGACCCAAACATCAAGTGAAAAACACACAATGTTCATAACGTTGAAAAATAGGGATTGGTTTAATGTTTGCTTATACCTAATTAAAATATACGTAGAACTGTATAGTATATTTTGTTGTCCGGTGAAGAAATCTTCTACATAAGCTAATATTAAATACACAGTTACAAGAAGCACTAACAAATATATATCTTACTGTAAGCACTAACAAATATACATATTTTACTGTAAGCACTAACAAATATACATATCTTACTCTAAACACTAACAAACATATATATCTTACTATAAGCAATAACAAATGTTAGATCACCATTAAATAAAGTAATTTCTCTTGAAAAGAAACTCGTGCAAAGAAACTGTATGCCATAACATATAGCTCGTGAGAGTTACTGTGTTATTGCAGAAACTAAAGATTTTTCTGGGCGTGGAGACTGTATTTTGATATTAAGCCAAACGCTTTAACACTAAAAATATCGTTTTAGAAGACAGTATAGTCTCTACTGCGTATATGTTTTTATGTTTTCTTTTAATGATGGTTAAATGGTTTCCTACTTACTTAATCATAGTAGTGAAATAATTATTTGTTCCAATGCATTTTAAAATAATCATCTAGATATCCGTGTGTTTAAAAAATAATGTTACTTGTAACAGTAAACACGAGCGTACTCACAACACGCTGCACTCACATCCACTCATACAATTAGTTTTATTAGCCCAATTACTTGGAAGTAAAATACTCGATGATCATGATTTACCAAAAATATCCATGAATGGACTGGTAATAGTTGCATCATTTCAGGCCAGTTATCCCGTACGTTATATTACGATTATCTTATTACTGCAGAACATTCAAAGGTAAAGGACAAAAGCCCTTATTTGTAAGCCTATCCCAAACTTCCTAATACATTTTTGGTAATTATATCGAACGTAACATTTTTTATTATTTCAGTAGTACATTATTTTTAATGTGAATATTTGAAATGTAGCTTAGTATTGACACAATTTTAGTAAAATATACTGTATTGTTGACTATTTATTTTTAATCATAGTTGATATGTGTAGCAATAATCGTGTTTATACACATTTTAACGAATATATAAAAGTATATTATGTAATTTTTATCCTAATCCCAAAATAAAAATCATATCTGATTAAGTACATCAATGTTTTGGTTACTGTTTTAATAACATAAAATACATCGAATATTACCTCAAATTCAAATATGAAATTACCAGTAAGGACACTAAATATAGGGGTTTGTCTGGCATTGATTAATGGATTTAGTCCTTTTTTGGTTATATTACTCTGGATGGTAAAGTTCAATAAAGAAACTACAGTATATTAATTATATGTACACCAAAATATCTTCTCCTTGTAAAAAATACATATAAACTATCCAATACCCTCAATTATGAAATTCGTAACTCCTCACGTGTTTAGAGCCATTTTGTATTTTTGGGTAATTGAATATGTATAATATAAGATGTACAGTTTTATTTCAATTTATTTTGACAACTTAAACTAAATTACATACATTTTCATCAATAACTTTCTTTTAAGCAAGTTGCAGGTTGTAAGCGATGAACTATTCATGTTACTTTCAAACTACCATCCACTATAGAAACATACGCGTAAATTCGTGAGATATATTTTCATTGAAATATTCTTACACGTTTGCATAGAGTACAACATTTTGTTGGGTATTGGGTGGCAGTTTACTCATACACGTACTGTAACAGCATCTTGAGTTGTGTTACTGGGTTCATGCCTTCCTACGTATCCATATTAAGAGCCTTAAAACTTCACTTATTGAAATATCATGACTATATACTAGTATATTCATTTTGGCATAATATTTTGATTTACATAAATTTAAGACGATTTCTAACTGTCAGACGTTTAGTATTCTGTTGGGAGGCATTTTTTTGGAATGTAAATTGTAAATATTAATTAATTATATACGTGTATGTATGAGTATGTGCGTGGTACCCATCAGTGCCATTATAAAACAACCTGTTATTATGTAACTGCGCTCAGCTTGCATTACAATAATAATGCCAGTATTATTTGGATAGTTATAGTTAATATTATTGAGCTTAGTGTTGGTTTGTACAATAGTATTCCACTATTTAATCTAATGAACACATACAAATGGTACATTAAGCTTCATTAATGATATTTTATAAACCCTAAGAGTAAATTACTTATAATTATTTCAATAAAAAAATATTTTATAGAATCTGGTTTATCTTTTTAAAAGCTATAATTATTTTTTAAGGTGTTGTATTTTTACCGCATCATGATTAATTATGCTCTTTTGGCCAAGTTGCTATGTTAGTATTTATAATGTTAACAGTTATTTTTCATATGCTAATATAGCCTAGAAGATATGTTAAGAAAACACCGTGTTAAGAAAAAACTAACTCAATCAAAAAATACACTATACTTAATATTTATTTCAGAAAATATTATATAACCAATTGAATTATGTGCGTTTTTATTTCAATTCCAAAGATGTATACAGACGTAAATGTGTTTTTAATTTTTACTATTACCTGTTTGGTAAATAATAATCAAATATCAGTTCAGATTATATTAGGTAAATGTTTGTATAATGTTAACTAAAATCTTTTAATATTATTAATATTCTACAATAAAATATTCAAGAATATTGTTTGTAGTTAATGTTTAGTGTTTATTTTATATTATTGCATTATCAAAGCTAATATAATGTCTACTGTCACCAAATGAAGGGTTAAAGTAGAGCTTTTATGTTGTAATGAAAATAGTTGTTACTGTTACATTATTTTTTGCTCAAATAAATATTACTGTAACTATTAATTACTTTTTTTTTAACTGCCATTGTCTTAGCTATTTATTTTGTACCATTTTAAACCTCATTGTTTATTATTGTAAGTAATGTACTTTACAAAAATATTGTGTTTACATATTAACAATATGTTTTGAAGTATAGCTTATCTCGAAATACTCTGGAACTATTCATATTTTAACAGTTTATAAATTGTGGACCAAATTATAGTTTAACTGATTTAAACTTTATTTAGTGTACTCATAAATTAAATAAAAACTTAATTATAGCCATAATTGCACGTTTTTATTTACCATTGTTTTTATTCGACAAAGTAAGTCACTTATGGTCTATAAAGCGTACTATTATATTAGTTTACCATTATTAATAAATATGGTAAATCTTGTATGAAAAAAATGGCATCCTATCATATTGCTAAAGGAAATCTCAAGTTATCATTGGAATTGTTTTTAGAAATGTCAAAAGAATTGATGGATTTGGGTTAAAAATGTTTTAAATGTATTCCTTTTGTACAATTAGAACATGTATATAGTTGTTTTTTTACAAGGTTTAGTGAACTTAAGTTAAATATATAACGTAATATAAATGTGTTTTTTTTTTCAATTCCTCCAAAATGATTTAATATTATTCAAACGAGGGAATCAAAGGTAGTTGGACATTTGCCATCATTACGTGAAAATTACCAATCACGAAGTTTCGATTTGGTAAAACCCAAACCTTTTTCAAGTGCTAAAAACTAAATTACATCAACACAAACATGTTATAAAACTTCGTTCTTAAACTAATAAACTTATCTACTTTAATAATTATCTATATTTTAACCTAGATCCTAGAATGGGGTACAACAAAATGCACTTCTACTAAATATAAAAATGTTAACAGGGTTTAATTAATATAACCAATTAGGCGCTGTCAAGGTCACGATATAATTAGTTTAAGAACGTAGTTTTATAACATGTTTGTGTAGATGTAATTTAGTTTTTAGCCCTTGAAAAATGTTTGGGTTTTACCAAATCGAAACGTCGTGATTGGTAATTTTCACGTAATGATGGCAAATGTCCAACTACCTTTGTCTCCCTCATTTGATACTCCATCATTAACAAATTTCAAAAACAAAATATTATTCAATTCCTTTAGTTAGGATAGATTTAAGCAGTAGAGTGTAATAATCAATAATGTATTTATCTTTTTTAATACTGTAAACTGATTACATTCTCCAGATTGTAATATTAAATTTAATGATTGTGGCAATGGCAGTAAATCACAGCTAATGGCGACTCTTGGGGTTGCCTAATGGCCCGTAAAAAGATGACTCCTTTAAATCATAATTCTGTAAATCCACCTTATTTCTATTCTGACTTGATGTGCTCGTGGCTCCTTAAGTGTCCAACCACGACTAACTATGTCAACCATGTTCTCTTTGTGTTACGGTCAGTAAACCACGATTAGGTACAGACAGTTTACTTCATGTCCCAATTCTATTTACTCTTAATAATTTAACAAGTCGAACATTTTAGAAAATACCTAGTAAGAATGATTTTCTTAAGGATGCATTATTTTCAAATGATAAACAATGTATATTATAATTATACAACAGCCTTTATTCCTTGATATCCGCTTCATAAATACTACACGGATGTACATGACAGTCATTATCAATAAGACACAGTTATTAATATTTGATATCGTCAAAATAAGTAAAATATTTATATCACAGTTGACAAAGATAGTATACAAGTAAGATAAATATGATTAAAACACAAACTAAGATGGATATTATCTTTAAAGTATAGGTTTAATGTAAAATTGATTATTGGAAGAACTAACATAAATTTATCAATAACATTCCTGTTCTACTATCATTTCAGCTGAAGAAATGTCAAAAAATGTTTTGACTTGGAAAATTAGTCATTTACGAGCAAATTCAAGATTTTCCCCATAATTTGTTTAAATGTGAGACCAGTCATTTCTGTACTTGAAATTTATTTTCAGATATACAAATCCCAGTCACGATCTATATAGTGTATTTATTCTTATTGGCGAAATTGCAAAACTTGTATTTAATTCTAGGTCGAAATATATTAGAAAAAATACTTGGAAAATATGCTCTAAAATGTAATAATTTACATTTTATTGGTACTACAAATATAAATCAATTTAATGTAGTCTCCATGCAATTAATTGGAAAGGTAAAATACAATTGATCAATCTTATGATTATCGTAATTAATATTCGAAACATGAGAGATCTAAGGTGAATTTCAAAAGTCTACAATATTTTTTTATTCGCGACATTATTTGTTCTTTATCTGTTTAAAATAAAGATATTGGAATAAAATAAAATCCTGGAACACTCTTGTACATATAAAAATCTATAATGCTATGTATGGACATAGAGTATCAGTGCTTAGATTTTGAACACAGAAAAACATTTCAAGATTTAAGTACTGACTACATGGTGTTTGTAGTTGTAGTAACACATTAAAGTTAATGGTTTCCCAGGATCCAAAAATGTAATTCCATTTGTTTCATTGTTTCAAGTTCTTATTTATAACCCATTAAATACAAGTAAGGACATGTAAGCAAAGAATATCTTAAGACAAATAAGTTATAATAGTTTGAACTGGATAGTGTCTAAGATGGGTTTTACTGCTGTAGTGACCACTGACCAGCCAGTTGGTTGGGGTCGTTCTCCAAATTCCAACAGAACCACTGAATAAGATGGGTTTTACTGCTGTAGTGCCCAGCCAGTTGGTTGGGGTCGTTCTCCAAATCCCAACAGAACCACTGAACAAGATGGGTTTTACTGCTGTAGTGACCAGCCAGTTGGTTGGGGTCGTTCTCCAAAACCCAACAGAACCACTGAACAAGGTGGGTTTTACTGCTGTAGTGACCAGCCAGTTGGTTGGGGTCGTTGTCTAAATCCCAACAGAACCACTGAACAAGGTGGGTTTTACTGCTGTAGTGACCAGCCAGTTGGTTGGGGTCGTTCTCCAAATTCCAACAGAACCACTGAACAAGATGGCTTTTACTGCTTTAGTGACCAGCCAGTTGGTTGGGGTCGTTCTCCAAACCCCAACAGAACCACTGAATAAGATGGGTTTTACTGCTGTAGTGACCAACCAGTTGGTTGGGGTCGTTCTCCAAATCCCAACAGAACCACTGAACAAGATGGGTTTTACTGCTGTAGTGACCAGCCAGTTGGTTGGGGTCGTTCTCCAAATCCCAACAGAACCACTGAACAAGATGGGTTTTACTGCTGTAGTGACCAGCCAGTTGGTCGGGGTCGTTCTCCAAATCCCAACAGAACCACTGAACAAGGTGGGTTTTACTGCTGTAGTGACCAGCCAGTTGGTTGGGGTCGTTCTCTAAATCCCAACAGAACCACTGAACAACATGGGTTTTACTGCTGTAGTGACCAGCCAGTTGGTTGGGGTCGTTCTCCAAATCCTAACAGAACCACTGAACAAGGTGGGTTTTACTGCTGTAGTGACCAGCGAGTTGGTTGGGGTCGTTCTCTAAACCCCAACAGAACCACTGAACAAGGTGGGTTTTACTGCTGTAGTGACCAGCCAGTTGGTTGGGGTCGTTCTCCAAATCCCAACAGAACCACTGAACAAGATAGGTTTTACTGCTGTAGTGACCAGCCAGTTGGTTGGGGTCGTTCTCCAAATCCCAACAGAACCACTGAACAAGGTGGGTTTTACTGCTGTAGTGACCAGCCAGTTGGTCGTGGTCGTTCTCCAAATCCCAACAGAACCACTGAACAAGGTGGGTTTTACTGCTGTAGTGACCAGCCAGTTGGTTGGGGTCGTTCTCTAAATCCCAACAGAACCACTGAACAAGGTGGGTTTTACTGCTGTAGTGACCAGCCAGTTGGTTGGGGTCGTTCTCCAAATCCCAACAGAACCGCTGAACAAGATGGGTTTTACTGCTGTAGTGACCAGCCAGTTGGTTGGGGTCGTTCTCCAAATCCCAACAGAACCACTGAACAAGATGGGTTTTACTGCTGTAGTGACCAGCCAGTTGGTTGGGGTCGTTCTCCAAATCCCAACAGAACCACTGAACAAGATGGGTTTTACTGCTGTAGTGACTAGCCAGTTGGTTGGGGTCGTTCTCCAAATCCCAACAGAACCACTGAACGAGATGGGTTTTACTGCTGTAGTGACCAGCCAGTTGGTTGGGGTCGTTCTCTAAATCCCAACAGAACCACTGAACAAGATGGGTTTTACTGCTGTAGTGACCAGCCGGTTGGTTGGGGTCGTTCTCCAAATCCCAACAGAACCACTGAACAAGGTGGGTTTTACTGCTGTAGTGACCAGCCAGTTGGTTGGGGTCGTTCTCTAAATCCCAACAGAACCACTGAACAAGGTGGGTTTTACTGCTGTAGTGACCAGCCAGTTGGTTGGGTCGTTCTCCAAATCCCAACAGAACCACTGAACCGGGAGCAGTTTACATTACAGCCTTTGTTCTGAGGTCATTCTCTCTGGTACTTTTTAAGGGTTAACATGATTCTGAATATTAACTCATAAAAATGCTCGCACCAAGATGCCTTTAGAAAGAGGTGTTTTAACTCATAGTTGTAAGAAATAGTGTACGTACAGACGTGCACAGACAATACTACTGAGCTAGTATAAAGTTTAAATCAGTTTTTAGAATATTTTAAGACAATTGAATGTTACTCAGTACATGTTTGTTGCAAAATATTTATTTGAAACTTTCTTACTGACAAATTAAAAGTGACAACAATTTTTTTTAAAAGTCTCGTCGGAAAGCTCAGCCTACATGGCCAGAGGTAATGATCCTCCCGCCCACCCATACCCGTACAGTGGTTACTTTCCACCCACCCACCCATACAAGTACTCGTACAAAGATGTAGAATCTCGTCAATATAAAAGCTTGTATAGTCATAATTTATATAAAACTGAATAATTCATGATTGGTAGAATAGTTTCCATACATATCACATTATATTTACAAGATAATGATTTATTAACATAAAGAACATAGGAAAAAAAAGTTAGCTGAATCTATTGTGGAATAAATCGTATTTACTACCACTCATTTTTTTGTAGCTACAATTTAAAAAATAAATCAGATCCATACTTATGTATACTATCTTTAAAACAAAAAGTAAGTAAATAGGAATAATACAAATTGAGGCTTCACTGGCCTATAACAAGATTATACCACCTAAGGGTATCTTTCTCATCATCTTTAAGACATTCTGAAGATAAAATGTTAGAAAACCAAAGGAACTTCGTTAGTTTATTCATAAGTTAGCAACATTGCCTAAAGAAAAATCATAAAACCTCCTCCCTACCCGATGACATGCTCAATATGTATACCATTTCTTCATGGCTTGCCGTTGTCGGCTCCAACCCCATTCCTCTGATATTTAACTCTTACTACAACCTAGCTCGGCTGATAGTCTCACCATAGTACTTACTCTACTCTCTACACGTTAATCTCAACCTTTTCCCTATTAGGTGAGCTGGAAGAAAATTTAAGTAACTTTGTTTATGTACTTTTGTCCTTCCGCATCTTTAGGATGGCATTAATGGGCTACGTTTTTGGAGCTCCACCAATAGCTTCTTGAGAGCACAAGCCTGTGGCTCCCCATATGGAGTTCTGTATTTGGCCTCAAAAACCTAATTTGAAACCATGCTGTCCCTTAAGTTTCCGCCCACATGTACTGTACTATACAAGCACAGTTGTGTAGCCCTTCCATACACGTACATTGGCAATAACCCTTCCACTCACCCATACAAGTATGATGGTGATAACCCTCTCACACACCCATCGACGTATAGTGATCACTCTTCTATTCACCCATACAAAGTACAGTGGTTATAGCCCTTTCATTCACCGATACAAATGCAGTGGTGATGACTCTTCTATTCACCCATACAAGTACAGTGGTGATAACTCTCCTGCATACCCGAACACGTGCAATCATGATGTTTTTATTATAGTTCTCAAACACTGTTCATAACCGATTTTCTAGAAGGGTATCATGGACAATGGCACCAGTTGCGAAAGAATGTTTTTATACCATTAAACACGAAAAAAGGTCAAAGAGTTATACACTTTTTTAGTTAAACTTAACGAAATCTTATGCTTAAGTAACTAAAATAAAAGTTAAAATACCAGTCATTTTGAAAAATAAATTTATAAAATTCATGTTAATTTATATATTGGATTACAAAGCTGCTGCATTTTGCTTTGCGTAAATTAAAAACTATACTACCTTGTTCAGCCTAATATATGCCTTTATTACTACCTAAATAAAAATATTTAGATTTAATTCTTTAAATCTAATTTTCTCTATTACGTGGGCCAAATTAAATAAAAAGGGAAAAAACTTTTACTCTATCAAATCTTTCAACTAACGGTTTTGTCAATCATAAATAAATGACATAAATAGTAAACATTTTGTAGGTGAACAAAGTGCCTTTCTTGTTATAGTCGTTTGACTGTAATTTCATTTGTTATTTAAGTGATCTCGGAGATCATGAATTAAAGCCTCAGTTTAGATTTCCTTGTGAATAGTTGTGATAAGATACAGTCAAGGTTGTTTAGGAAAACATGAGTCAATATATCTCTTAAATAATAAGCTATAAGTTAAGTAAATTAATACAAGTTACAGTATATAAAATGTTAAAGGAAATCGGTTGATACGTACATCCATATGGATTATGGGGAAAACAAGTGGCCTTGCAACACAGAGTTACTGATGCAAGTATAATATGTGTTGATTGTCATAGAGTAACATGTGATGGCAGGTCTAAAAAAAGTCTTATTTCGTAATGTCAGTTCAGATATTGACCCTTAAGATTAATACAGTTTTGCTTGTTTACTCTTACAAAACTTATGTTAAAAAACTTATATTTCATTTCTAAACAAAACTATTTCCAGTTAAGAATAATATATTTTAAAATAATTTATCATTTTAAAACAAATTATCATTGAAAAATATATTAACATATTTATAATGTTATGGTCAAATAAATAACATAGCCTACTGTATAAAACAGAAATTAAATTTAAATTTTACAATAATTTGTGGTATTTGTTATAAAATTAATTTACAGTAAAGAATATAAAACTATCTTTAAATAACATTTAAAAAATACTTGGAAAGTATACGTTTTGTTGAATTTCAGTAATGGATATTCGCAAAGAACTTGATTAAGGTATTGAGCCTTGCAAAGCCAATTAACATGATTTTAGGATGGGTTGAGGCAGTTGAACATTAAATTAAACCAATAAATAGTAAAGTACGTTATCAAACAAAGTGAAATAAAACAGGAATAATGATGTTTGATTCAGTGAGCAATAGTTATGTTATTTATTCATTAACATTGAACTAATCATTGATATTTAATATTTAATTTTAAATTAGTTAGTCGTAAGTAACTATAGGCAGTATTTTTCTTGACCTATTGTATATTAGTAAATATCTAAACAGTATTACATTAGTTAACAAAAATGCAAATAGTTATACAAATACACACTCTATAGATGAAATATAATATTAACCTTTCTTATGTCAGTACTTAGAATCCGTTTTATTTTTGTATTATGTTTTGTTTAGTACATGTCACTCTCTAGTTTACATATGCCTACAGGCCTCTGAGACACCTCGCCGGCAATTATTACTAGCAGTAATTGCCTGATAATCACTGGAGATTGATAATATTACAGAACATTTGAAAATTTAGCTGTTATTTGGCTATAAACCCCCCTATTGTGTGGATTTTAATGAATAATAGAAACTGATTAATCAGTACAGTTTTATGTATATATTGATTAAAACTAATTTCTGTTTTGTTTTAGTTTGTTTTCTTTTTCGCATTATACAGAAAAAATTTAGTTGAAAACAAACAAAGATGAAATATTTTTTAGACAATGTGTTGTCGAAGAACTCAATATAGACATTCTAGCTAAGCGATTCACATAGTACATCGAATGTTGTAAATGTAAGCTTTATTGTTGCTTGGTGTTAATTAGTTGACATAATTATTAGAAAATCATGAAATATTTCAAAGTCAACATGCAAATTTCAATATATGAATATGTTTAAAATAATTATTGAGGCTTGAACATTCTTTGTTTAATCCTTTTAAATTGTAAGTTATATATTTTATATATATATATATATATATATATATATATATATATATATTTTAGCAATATCCAGTTTATGTTTATTCCTATCTCAATTGAACAGTATATTTAGGTGATAGGTTAGACAACAAATATTAACAAAAAAGTGCCGTTGAAGATTAAGAGATATTGAATGTTCTGTGGTTTAGGCAGACATATTTATAAAACAGAATACCTCATAAAATTCGAGATGAGAAAAGGAAACCTCTTTCTTTTAATGCCAATTTTTCTTTCATGCAATGCTCTATAAAAGGATTTCCTTGCTTTTCCAATAAACTTCTGAATTATTGGTTGATCCGAAGACCAATTGAAGCACTTTATAAAGCTAAGAACATTGATCTTAATTTTGTGACCTTTAGGCTAATTGGATGAACATAACAGAGTTAATATTAAGTATTAGCTTATTGCTTATTAAAAAACAAATACTAAAACTGTTATACCTATGTCTAATAACAACGGAATTCTTCAGCCAGGGAATTTGTTTTATTTGTTAATGATTTCAATTTCACATTTAATTCTTGTGTGGATTTATAGCATCGTTTGTAAAAATATATTTTTTCATTTTTTCGTGACTGGCACTTTTATATTACAAATTAAGGTTATTATAATGTGTAAATGTTCAAATTTAAAATGGCCGCCACTTTTAAAAGATTATTATATAAAAATAAAATTTAAATAGAACATATATATTATAAAGATCAATAAAGTATTGTTTATTTCAAACAGCTTCAAGAAACTAAATTTTTTGAAAAATCATATACTGAAGAATACCGGTGTGAGATATACTATATGTACACATGAAAATGTTTGCTTGTTTCGACCCAAGGAATTACCTCCAGAGGTTTAGCTGTATACGTTTGGGACACCATGTATATAGTATAAAGAAATAAAAACTATTTTTGCTGTTTAATTTAGCTAGAGATGACAAGTTATTGAAATAGTTTCAAAATTAAAGTTTAGCAAAAGAACAAGTTAAATTATAAGAAGCTTACTACGTTTTATTTTTATAAAAAGATATGAATTTTAAGCAAAATAATAAAAAATAAAAAACACATTTGCTGTATCTTTCAATTTCAATCAATATCTAGGCATGTTCAATAGCGGGGTAGTCTTTATCCTAGTCTGAATATGAACCAGCAACCGAATAAGTGGTACAAAGAATCTGGTTTACAAATTAAGAAATCATTTAACTAAAGGAACTTGAATAGATATCAAAATTCTTGAAGTTCGAAATGTCAATCATTTTTAAAACACTGAATGAAATATTGTATTGCCTTCTTGCATATTTTTTCACGTCCCTTCAATAAGGTTATATTATTCATGCTATGAAAATATTTAGAGTTAATAAGTTGTTCTGAGGCTCTTGGGAGTTAAAGTGTTCCCACAGTACATGAGATGATAATGGCTTAACACATGCCATTCCTTAACAAACTGCTAAGAACATAAACTGAAAAGCAAGCTAGGTTTTCAGAATGCCAATGGATATTGGTTTACCAAATGATTATCGCTGAGCTAGGTTTTCAGAATGCCAATAGATATCGGTTTAAAAAATGATTGTCACTGAGCTAGGGTTTCAGAATGCCAATAGATATCGGTTTACAAAATGATTGTCACTGAGCTAGGGTTTCAGAATGCCAATGGATATCGGTTTACCAAATGATTATCGCTGAGCTAGGTTTTCAGAATGCCAATAGATATCGGTTTACAAAATGATTGTCACTGAGCTAGGGTTTCAGAATGCCAATAGATATCGGTTTACAAAACGATTATCACTGATAACTATTAGTCCTCTTAAAAAACTAAAAGCTCCGAAATGTTGTGTAACAAAAACTTTTGTGTAACATATTTCTACAGAATTAAGTATTTATACATTCATTGTGAACTTTCCAATAATAACTATTAATCAAATAACAAATACTACATAGATTTAGTGCTAATAATTAACACTATTATTATTATTTAATAATTATTATTGAAAACTTAGGATATAGCGTTATTAAGAGTTTTCAAAAATAACGTGCTTAGTTTATTTATGAATTACATTTGCAATTACATCGTGCATAAAGAGAAATAATTAATGTTTTTTCAATAATCTTAAGTATACATCATCATATGACGTAACGTTTACACAAGAGTATGTGCTAACAACACACGTTGGTGACTGCAAGTTGACTTAATTGAAAATCAACACCAAAACAATTTGTGATGGTTCTGCTTTGACACCAAAACTAGTGACCTGCAAAATCGACAATGAAAAACGATAGGGAACAATAACAAAGACTCTTTGAAGTTGTCTGTTTGTAATAAACTTGTTTTACGTGTTGGTTTTTCCAACAGCAAAAATGAAGTTCTTTTACGTTATGAAAAATAAATGATTTCTTATTGTCAACCAGAAATGTTTGAAATAAAAT
Organism: Stictocephala bisonia; assembly: GCA_035578905.1. Taxonomy (NCBI): domain Eukaryota; kingdom Metazoa; phylum Arthropoda; class Insecta; order Hemiptera; family Membracidae; genus Stictocephala; species Stictocephala bisonia. The sequence goes on from JAQJVL010000048.1 coordinate 2,091,123, forward strand.
GTTTACTTTATATACTGACACAAGGTACTGAATGAATATAATAAATTTTGATTTATGCAGTTCAAGTTTGGATTGAAAGCAAGAAGTAGTACTACTAAAGTAGTACTTTAGTAGTAGTAGGATAATGAAAAGCTTATTTAAGTAGAATTAAAGTTTTAATTGAATTCTTTTAAACTAGTAATACTTAATCATGTTTCTATTTTACGGGTTAAGCAAACTCTTTGCTGTAGTCTAGATAAAAGTACTTATTGCTAACTTTAAATACATAACTACCGTACTTTAAAATAAACCGAACATTAAACTAATAAACAAAACTATATAGTTTGTGGTTTTTATCCTAAATTAAGCCCTACCAAATTCAACTAAGGATTCGATCTATTAGATAACTAGCAGCATTCCTCAGTCTTGTGGGTCAACTTGCTTGCACACGGTTCTTTCCCTGCTATATCCACGTTATTTGATACTAGATAAGTACTTCTATGAGTTATTCGTGATAGTGAACTTATATGTTAGTTTTTCTACCATCCGGATGTCGCATGTTGACATGCACATTCCATAACCACATAGACATAAAACATTATTAAACAGTTTACATGTATACAGAGTGTAACCAGTTAGATTTACATCGATGAAATGTTTACGTGACCTCTTTACTCAGTGCTGGTACAGAGTCATTTAGTCATTAGTCATGATCTATTTAAAGGACATTGAGTGATTTTTTCGTGCATAAAAATTCGTTTGTGTGATGCAATATTAGGAAAACTGTTTAATAATAACCTAAGTGCATTTTAAACAGTATGAAGTTTCAGTTGTAACTGCATAACGTTTTAAGTAAGAGCTGCTGTCTTTCAAATCTTACAGTTGTCTCTTTCTTCTTGTCCATTTCCCTGTGAGTTAAAGAGTGAAGTTTGTCTCATTAAAATAACAAAAGGGTGAAGGTAACATGTATTTTCCTTACAACATGTTACTTCTCTGTTTAACTGTACGTATCAAGGCATATAAATAATTGAAAGCACACAAATAAGTGATTTGATTATCGCAATTGACTGTATCACAGACTACGGGAAAGCTTATGGGGTAGTGGTGAACTCATTACTACTGTAAAGATATCAAAGTCTCTAGTATAAAGCATTCAGTCGGAACTGTAGCCCTTATTTATTGAACAATGTATCAGGTTGAATAACTCTTGATTTCCATATTGAATAACATTTTTACAAGTAGGTTACCTACTACTCATTCTTCGCTTGACGATAAATTGCATCCAACAAATTGTAGTTTTCTATATCTTCGCTTTTCTTTGTAGAAGTCAACGTAAATGCATCCTAATAGATAGTGCCCCCGACTTCTTATAGCTTCAATTATTTTTTGAGCCTATTACAGAAGTCTTATGTGCTTATTCATATAGTACAATATTTTTAAGAAAAATAAATTTTCTTTTTATTTATCATCTTCATACAATAATTTATTCGGAACCATTTTCAGTTTGATGATTCATATATATTTTTACACGTTTTCTGATGATACAGGGAATCGCAACCACCACTGTCAAAGGGTGAATTTTTTTAAGATTTGGAGATTTTGTCCATTTGTATAATCAATATTATGTTGTAATATTACATAAACAAGGCAGTGAATTCATATTTTCTTATACTAGTTTCAATATTGCAAAAATATATTGAAGGATAATTGTAGGATCAGTGTACCTTTAGTCAGCTGCAATTTTGAAATTGTCTTTTATCGAATAAAAATGATTCACTCCTTAAACAACTAACGCTTATGCCAGATTGACTTTAATTTAGAAGAACAACTTGTAATTTACTTAAAAAATTGTTTAACTAAAATGTTATATGTTTTTATTCTAAATAAAACTAAATTACATTAAGAATAGCAAACTAACATAACACAGTGAACATTTATTTTAACAATTACTTCATATGTGAAATCTTAAGTAGATTCACTTTAATCCATAAATTTTAGTTTAACGCTTAAAATTATCGGTTTTGTAACTGATGAAGTATTTAAAATTTAAGTAGTATTAGAGACAGTATGTTTAGATAAATTGAGTGTAATTATGTTGTGTTCAAATTATTACAATTATTTCAATAACAAACCGTTATAGAGTACACGTGACATTTATGTTTGACCTGTTTGTTATTGAATGAGGATAAACTATAGTTTTCATATTACTCAGGGTATTGAAATAAACGTTGTACTTGATTTAGTTTAGCGCTGTCTTTACATTGTTTTAGGTTTTCTTTTCTTAACAAGATGAGGAATCATGATGGTGATTGGTAAATCTCTAATAGTAAAAACTATTCGAACACACGTAGTTGTGTATGACTCACAACTGGATGATCTTAATATTGGTTTAGTTGTGTAATATTTATGCCAAAAATATAACGTGTATGTTATCATCACTTAACTCATTCATATCAGACACATATCATCATAATTCCACCCTGTTTCCGCTACCCAGAACACATTAACTAACATATCCGGTTCTTGGTCATCCAACCGGAATAATAAATGTGGTTTTAATGCATACTTCTCATGATTTATAAATAGACATGCATGTGTAGGTAGATGGTCAAATCTACTAATTTATGGCATAACATTTTAAGATGAAATAGTGTTTATTATGTAGTTTCATTAATGATAAAACTAAGAAAAAACAGCATATAATTATGTCACACAAACCATCTACGTCATTATGTTCAATACAAATGTTAAAACATTAGTTAAGTGAATATTTACTTTAATTAAAGTTCGTTGTACTGAAGTGTAACAGTGCTTATGCTAAATACTAACTAGCCATAAGTAATGTTCAATTGTTAATGAATTAAGTATGGTTATAAAAATTAAAGGAATGGAATAATTTACTTATATTGGCTGTATAACTGGTAAAAGTATAATTTTCACAAGATTGGTATTTATTATTTCTGTTTATTACTATTATTATTATTATTATTTTCTTTCATATTAACATTGATTGAACCGAATAGACTTGAGTCATTGACATCGAGTGGAGTTGAGGTGATAACGTTTTGTATTTGAGTACAAATGATTGCTGTGGGTTATTCGCGAAACCTTGAGTGTAAATAATAAAACAAGAAACAAAGGATGAAGAATATTTTGTTGCTATGTTTGAGTATATTATTTTCTGTTTTCGGTTAGTGGTATAAATATATTTTTCAACTCGTTTTTTCAGAAAAAGGATGACAATTACTTTTAACAGCTTCATTAAATGAAAATCATAATTTTATAAATTTGTAGACAATTTGATTTATTTATAGTAACTTAATCGTAGGCATTACAAAATTTATTGTAACTAATGTAACGTAAGAAGATTACATTTGCAGAAACATGTGAGGAAATAATGTTATATTATATAAAATAAGGAGATTAGTATAGAGTGTAATCCTTTAAATAAAGAGAATAATATAAATTAAAAGATCATCATTTGATGCTTTTAAATTTGAAATAGTTCCCTAAATAAATGTGAATAGGACTTTTGACTGTAAAAAATATATACTGGTTGCTAAATTATTAAGTATTTTGGAAAAAAATGAATCTCATGTAATATACATTTAGTTTTAATACAGTGGAAAGTGTTTTACAAACTTTTATATTACTGCTGTTTTTAACTTTGTTTTAAATTAGGCCTTTCAAAAAACGACCTTTTTATAGAATACTGGATTTTTTTAAGTGTATATTGATAATGACAAGGTTTGAGAAAACTATTTTGACATTTTTATTTTACATGAAAGAAGCTTTAAAAATCCCTGAACATGCTACTGAAAAGTTAGAAGGGATAGAAACACAGAAACCCTGATTTCTGTCACTATTGGCAGCTACAGATGATTCTGAAAGCAATAAATTTAATATTACGAGTTATACAAGGGAGGATAGAAAACACTCCGTTTCCTGTCAGTGTTGGGAGTTTGAGATTGTGCTAAATTAAAGAAATTTAAAATCCGGAGTGCAAAAGAGCGAGAAGAAGTCAACAACTTTGTTTGCTGTCAGTAGTCAGTATTTCTGTGCATTGATTTTTTTAAGGCTTCTGATTTTATCAAATTTGGTTAACATCTAGTTTGAAGTTTAACAACCCTATAAATATTCTTCAAGTATGGACATAATTGCAAGAAGCAATTTATAAAACGATAAAAGTACTTTTGTATGAGTAAATTGAAGGATATACTAGAAGTCTTTGAACGTTGGTTGTCTGATGACAAGCTTAATTGATAAGATGACCAAAGTGGATCGTAACGACTGTAGATAGTGTTTAGAAGACACTGTAATGCTTACATTATAGGAAACTGTTTGTTATTTAAGAACATTTATTCCAGTATTTTGAAACCTTATATGAGATTTAATAAACTACATTAACATATTTTTTTCCAACATATTAAAAATATTGTAACTTTAGTTGTAAACATTTAAAATTAATAAATACAGCAGTTTGGGATTTAATTAATGAAATCATATGCACAGTGTTAAACATAACGTACAAAAAAGCAACATAGTTCATGTATATGCAATCAGTAATACCTGTCAGCATCATCTATCATCGATACTAAGTACAATCTAGCTCAATGTATATGACTGTACCTATAGGAAGCTGTAAGTAATAAGATGAGATAACTCATAAATTGTAGTAAGTCTATTATTTTAAACTTTGAGAGTTTTAAAACCCTTTTTTATATCCTCTCCAAGTATTGTGATCAGGCCTGTTATATTTGTGGCCATAAAATAATTTTACTTCACATGGTTTATTGGTTGTTTTATAACAGCTCTTCACCTTTATAGCTGCGATGTCTTTCTTCCTTTAATATGTTTCCTATGTGGTGTTTTATTATTACTTATAATAAAAAAGGACAAAACATGTTTTATGTTCAGATAAATACTATCGCAGACAGATCTTAAAACTAACTACTGTTATCACATGTAACTAACGTAAGGAATTGTTGAGTAATTCATACACTTGTAGTGTTCGAATCAATAAAACATAGCTTATTTAATACCTTTGAAATTTGTGTTTAGTATGGTTAAATTGTTTGATAGGAAAAAACGATCACTAATCTGATAACACAAACTTTTATTTCAAATGTCCTATCTGTTGAATGTTGTTCTACTAAAAATTATTTTATTTCATAGGCGGCCAGTGTCATTACTAATAACTAAAGCTTCCGGTAACGACCACGTCATTGTGTTATCTGCAATATTTACACCACCAAACCTTTCACCCATTCTGTGATGTGCCATCCTCAGTGGTATCTCTGAGACTCCTAATTATCCTACTAAAAATATTTTATTTCCAATAAGGATCATTTATAGTTCGATTTCAAAAAGCTCACTAGTTATCTAATATGTTTAATGTGTGTGTTTTTTTTTTTTTTTTTTTTTTTTTTTTTTTTTTATAGAAAATCAAACTATTTTCAGATCTAACACCTGATCTCAATGGACATTAACAACAGAACCACGCAAAGAAGATATAATATCTGATTATTGGGTCTCCAAATGGGCTAAATCGCTATGGGTTATTTTTCCAAATGATCTGCTCTTCGATGATTTTATCAACAAGGCATTTCCTTCAGCTATAAAGTAGGTACTATTTAATTTATGTACACAGCATAAAATTATAGAGATAATTCTAATCAGGTAGTACAAATTGTTACTTAATCTTATAATGTTATAACAGTTGTTTGATAACAAAGATGTATATATAATTGATAAAAGAACACATTAGTTAAATGTTGTTATTTATATTTAATATTCACCACACAACACTAATCAAAATACAGTATATCTAATTACTATATTTAATGAACCAAACAAACTTGGATAAACGTACCTAATTTGTAGATTAATGAAAAATGTATTGTACATAGGTTTAATCAATGTGATTTTTAGGCATATAAAAAGTTATATAAATTATATCCTTGGTTTTAAGAATGGTGGTAGGCATCATACTTGTATCTAACAAGTATGATACATCGGCATACTACACAATTGGCACACTACGCCTACTTCCAATCAACTATGAGGTACGGACTTATTCTTTGGGGTAATTGTAGCAGAGCTAATGAAATACTCATCCTTCAAAAAAAGGCAATCCGAATCATGACAAAATCAAATAGTTTAGAACACTGTAAGCCTCTTTTCATAAGCACTGGAATTCAGACGGTTATTAATTTATACTTGTATGACATAATGCAATACATTCTAAACTATCCTGGTTTCCACAGACTGAATAAGAGCTTATCCAGCCACACTGTAATAAGCATTAAAATCTATAATAAACTTGTCACTTTAATTCAAAAATATCAACCCAAAGCTTCTTGAAAAAATGTTATTGCTGGCTACTTAGAAACCCATTTTATTTAATTGACGAATTTTTTTGTTTTGATTTAGTTGAATTTTAAGTACTACATATGATTAGCTCATGCTTACCCCAGATAACAGAGGTGCTTAATGACAATGTACTGAGGCCCCTTCCCCTGGGTAATCTTAAGGGTAATCGAAACAAAAGATAAGCATTGCAAAAAGTTAGTTTCCCATAGCTATTTAAAGATATTTTGCTAACCCTATTATTTAATACTTTAATATGTTATATATTTATTTTATGTTAGGTTAAATTATATTAAGAATGACTTGGCAATATATAGCTGCAATTATGACTTTGTCAATGCTGTAAAGTTTGACGGCAATAAAGGATTATTATTATTATTATTTTATTAACCATTTATAACTTATAATTAATTATGTACATTTGATAATCAGAAAAAATATAACAAAAATTTATTCAAAATACCAGTTATATTATGATAAATATTACACTTTTTACACAATACAATATCTAATAGTAATTACAATAAATGACAACAAAAGGTGATGACAATGGTATAAAAGTATTTATGAACCTATTAAAACATATTTTTATAAAGCTTAGTTTGAAATATTTATCAAAGCTATGTAGTAGTTACATTATACTTTTGTATTATTGAGCTATAGTAACCATACGAACCAACAAAGTTTTATATAGCCCAATGACCGAAATATTCTATATAAATATGCTTTTTTAAAACACAAAATATGAAAATTATTTATACAAAACAAGTGTAAAAGACAAATTGATACTACAAGTATATAGTTAAACCATTCTTCAAGTCAAGCCGACCACCCTAAAACACCTATGATTCTAAATAAATATATAGTTAAATTAATTAAACAAATTAATTTATTTCAATGAAGAAGCATACGGTACACGTGATTTCCATATGTATTATTATTTAAATTAGGGGAGTTCTGGAAAGACGTCGTCTTATACACAGGATGGAAAAAATATCGAAGCGCTTTCTCAACAACGTAATTTTTTCCATTGATAATTTATTTTTTTTTTTTTAATAATTGTGTTCCATAAAGAAAAATGTTGATCACATTAATTTACTTAAAATCGTTCAATAGCTGAGAAATAATTTGTTCAAATTCGTAACTTTGAAATTCAAATGACTGCTACTCCAGAAAGTATAAACCTTTCGAAGTCCGGTTGCGGCAATTAATTTATCTTTAATAGACCTTTAATTTGATATCAAACGTGAGTTACGCTTACATCAAAGATTTTCGTTCAACTTTTCGTGGGCCGTCCCCCTGAAAAGATGATGTCGCTAATGGCGTCAAAAAGTATTTTCTTTGTAACCATGATGATGTACAAGAAGTCATACAAAAATTGTGAAAGCGTTCCCATGTTCTTTTCCACCCTGTATATATAAATATATGATAATAGTAAATTGTTAATACCAACACTACGTGGTTCAGATTCTACGTAAATCTATGGGTCCCTTAGCTGCCCTGGCTTTGGGCTGTTCTGAGGAACAGTTGAAATCAGTTAGTAACCAGACTACACTCATATGGTCAATCGTATTCGACTTAAAATACGCTCAAAGTTGTGTCAATGTCTCATATCTAACAATCTAACAAAGTTGTTAAACTAAATTAATTGAAAACTAGGAATGATTCCACAAAAATCAGCTCATTTGGCTAAAATGTTTACAATATTGTTTTCAATCTATTACTGACACCAATTTTATTTGTTTTAATTGTACACTATATCTACATTGTAATAAATGTATATTACACTTACTTTTATAAATTGCATTCAATGCATTTCTTATTATTGTGGTCATATTTACTCTAATAAATACTATATATATATATGTGTGTATAAATATATATATATATATATATAATATATTATATATACAATAGACATATTGTTAAGATGTGTTCAATGTTAAGTTTTTATAGTTTATTTATGATTGTTTCCTGGTAAGGGTGTTTATGGTATGTTATTATTTGTTTTATTTTACATTTGTTAATAGATTAATATGCAGTTGATAGTTTTATTGTATAAAATAGTTACATAATGGCAATAATATTTAATATTGAATGCATAAAGTTAATATATTGGGACACATTTTACGTGTAATAAAGAGTGTTCCTGCATATTTGGGTTGGACTGTCGGCTGAGGATGATAAACACAAACTAACAAGCATGTCCGTAACGGCGGACTCAAGCCATCAGAAATACTGAACTTGAGCAGGTTTCTCTCCATTGTCTATAAAACTGCATGTTAGGAATTCCAAGGTACTGTCCCGACGAACCCTCTAAAATGTCAGGATCATTCTTGAAAAATATTCTAGTTCATTGCTTGATCATAAATTATATACACTGCATATTCATAAAGATAGCTTTACAACTCTCTCTGTTAAAAGGAAGAATATCCCCATAATACTTAATTTAATTTATTATAATTTCTATTTATATTGTATCAAATATAATAGTTGTCTTATTTTTTGGTTAAACTGATTAATATGCTTTTCTCATTTATAATTTCATATTGAATATTTGAATATTATACTGTATAATAAAAACATTATCTAGTAATATATATTTTCCATCAAATAGCATATAGCTAGATGGTTTATATGTGCACTGCAGCAATGTGAATTTGCGCTTGCGAAAATAAATTGAAATATGTAAGATCCACTGGACTGATACTCTACCCTTTAAACGATGGCTTTGCAGAGTAAATTTTTTTTTCTAAACTAATTACTAAGAACATCTCGCTTTCAGAATGTAATTAACAGGTTTTTGCTCTTAAACGAGAAGCAAAACCTTTATCCACAACGTACATTATGCCATTGTACTCAGTGTAGAACTAGTGTAAGAGAAATCATTATAAGACTTTTGTGCTCTTATGGAAAGAAAATTAAAGTATGGATTTCATACAGATAATGGTCTTAACATTTAAATACTAGGAAATAAATTACAATAGTGAGTCATAAACTTATATTTAAGGAAACGTGTTTGAAAACTGTTAAATAACTGTCTTTTTACTTCCTACTTGAAGGTGTAATATACTACAGGTAAATAGGATGTTAATAAACCCGTACACAGAGAGTTGTTGATAACAATGTGTAGTTATGTGTACTGTACAACGGAACATTGTTATTATTTTGCAAAAGTGTAAAAATGCTTGTTTTATTAAGTATAATATTACACTTTTCATGATATTCAGTTAAAGTTATTTTAAATCACGCTACCTTATTGTAACTTTTTGGCACGGGAAGCTGAACTTTATACACAGACTAATCAAAGAAAAGATTATCCAGTCAAATAATATTGTCTTTTAAGACTATAACGATAATTTACAAAACGAGACTTATTGTTATGATGAGATGTAATGTTATCAATAACATCATTCAATATCGATGTTGATATTAGAAATTAAATTCAGCACTATAATTTTAGATATGATTGTTATACGAGGTACGTTCAAAACATTCCCGGAATTTGTTGAAATATATTTATTGGACAAAGATAAAATCTTACAAACCTGTTTTCCTTCAAAATATTCATCTTCTACAGCAAATCACTTGTTTCCACAGTCATACAGATGTTCAAAAACACTTTTGATGCTTATTGTTTTTAAATCTATTTCAATACTTTTCTCGCATTTTTTCAAATTTTTTTACTTTTATTGGTGTTTTTACCATGTAAACAGGATGAAATAGGCTGGTATTAAGTCAGGCGAGCAGGGAGGGTGTTCTGATGTGCAGGATTATTTTCTTACAGCAAAATCCAATTGTTTTCTGTTCATTTTCAAGGCATTTCTACCGAATGGCTTCTCGTAAGTGCCTAAGAACTTACGATCGTGTGAATAAATTTACCTTACATACAATTTCTTCAATCGTTATTCTTCAGTTTGCATGGACAGTTTGCCGAACTCACTCAATTTTGTCATCTGTGGTTGCAGTCAAAGGGCATCCACTACGAGATTCATCTTCATTGTTTATGCAACCTTCACGAAAACCTTTGTGCTATTCGTAAAATTGGCTTTTCTTCGTAGACTCAATTCCGTAGGCGTGTCTGAACATTTTAAATGTCTACTTTTGAGTCTAAACACAAAATTTAGTATTTTTAGCTGTTCTTTTAATCAATTTTCAGAAAGTGACAATGTAAACTCGCAAATATACGAAAAGTGCTCTCCACAGGGGAACACTGGTGGTAGGGTGATACTCGTGTTACCAATATCCCTACTCTAGGAAAAGTACTAGCTGATAGACAACGAAATTCCAACCGGCAACGACACTGTGTGTCTCTGGACATCGATTCCGGGAACTTTTTGACTATACTCGTATAGCAAATGTATCTAATAATTCAAATAGAATATTAAAATAAAACATTCTAATATTTCTATAAATTTCATAAAATATTTTGTAAAATACCCATACTATCATATACTTCATTGGAATATAATAATTTAAACCACCATAAAACTGTATGGCCATCTTCTTTATAAAGAGATTCACATAGTATAAAAAGGTACATATTTTCTGTTCGTGACCATTTATAAAATTGTAATAGAGTAAATATTTGGAGATTAACCTAACTATTAGAGTTAAAGTATATATAACAAGCTATATTTACAAAATTACATAAAATGTATAGTTTTAGTATGAAAGAACATGTTCACCAATATACATGCTCTTGTAATTAAAATATAAATTACATATTTAGTTTTCAAATAAAAATATATTTTATACTTTTTGAGATTCAAAGGCTCATACTTCCTTTTACATGCAAAAAAGGAAGTAAAAGGATGTATTTTGCATGGTGGTGGTAAATTTTAAATGAAATCTTGCTTTACATGTTCCTGAATTTGACATAAAAACTTTGGAAAAGGAAAATTGGAACAAACCATTAGTGATTTCGGAATATGATCAAATCACCGTCCCAGATTATAAACATTACACATGGTTGTTCTCTTCAGTCAGGAATTAACTTATTCGGTCACAAAATACTAACATACTTTATCGTGCTGGTATGGACAGTGGGGAATCAGTTGTAATACATGACAAAACTGATGTCTGCTAAACAATTAAAATTGTACGTTGAAACATGTCATCAGATTGCCAGACCTATATGGAACAGTTCGGTGAACCACACCAACACAATGAACACAATATCCAATTGGTGTCTATCAAACTATACTAGCTCACACCAAATTCCATATTAATTAACTTTTCAAAATAGCACTGTTATCCACTGTAATCAAAGCAATTCCATATCAAACAAAATAAACCATGTTAACAACAACCAGTACTCATTAATGATGTGGCCGTCTGTAATCCTAGATTTAATTTGGTCTGAGGCACAAGTGGTAATGTCTGGTAAGAATGGGGATCAGAAATCAGAGATATTTTCTCTAGCAATGGGGAGACCTCCAAACATTTTTTATATATTTTCATTACCAACTCCTTTGAATTTTTTTTTATTTAAACCTAATCTTAAATAAATATATTTTATTTTTCTTTGTTTTTTTTGTCGAAGATAGTTAAAATAAGTAAATTATGAGTAGCGAATCATTGTCACTTTATATAAGTGTTTTTTTTCTATAATTGACTTCTCGTAGTAAAAAATACCTTCAAATGTATCATGGCTATAAATTATCCAATATTCAAGACAATTATAAATGTATTCTTCTCGTGGAATACAAACCAAGAATATCTGCTTTGATTACATGGCCCTGACGTTAAAAACTGGAAAACCTAATATTAATACGTATAAAACTAAAACACAAGATAACTGACAACAATTCAAAAACATTGTTTTTGAACATGTGCAAAGTAAAAATTAGCTATTGCAACTAAATATTCGCTCATCTATACTCATCACACTCATTCAAAAACGATATTCACCCATATCTTAACGATCGGCGTCTTAAGAAAAATAAATAAATAAAAACTATTATTAAGTAAATTTAAATTAAAAACTCTAGGTTTAAAGTAAGAATACAACAAGCTCATATAAATAAAAATGTATAACATTAAAAATGATGACTGTCAGGGTCAATTAATCCAAAGCATAAAAAGTAACCGTAACAAATAATACATACAAAGTGAACTTAAAGAAATTTAAGAGTAGAAATAAGAGAGTAATATGTTTTTAGTGTAGATCTATATTTAACTTCACTTTAAGTAAATGAAATATTACTTGTGCGTGAATGAATTGTGTTATTTTAAGCGTGCATAAATAAATTTTTCAAAAATAAACTAATACTGTTACATTACTTTTTGTTAGATAACTTAAAAAATGTTTAATACATCAACTTATAAATTAAGGTTAACCTAAGGCATAAAAAGTAACAGCAATGTGAAATAGGTTCCAAAGTTACATGACAATTGTAAGCTTACATTAAGTGTATGAAATAAAGCAACAAAGGAAGTGACAAATAATACATATAATGTACAGTTAAAAATTGTTAAGTTTAAAAATTAGAGTACAAAAAGTTATCGCTGGTGTAATTGTACTTGTGAATACATTAGTATCCAACACTAATGAATGGGATACTAAGTAGTACAACTTTTCTCTATGTAATAAATATTCATAAAATATATCCTATTTAAAGTTCAACTGACTTCAAATGACGATAAGCGTTAGTGTAAGCTAAAATTGTATTTTACAAAGGGCAGGTTGTTTATGTTAGACCCAACCACAGGGTGTCTAGAGGCGACGGTTCTCAGTAATTGTACTCTTACACTCTAATATACTGTATTTTATCTTCCATTATTTGTTTATTTCTACAATTTAATTTTTTTGCATTTGAAAGCCCATTATAAATCGTCTAATTTTCAGTAACGTCCTAAATAAAATGTAATTAGAGTTATGTAAAACTAATGGATTTGTTATTATATTATAACCTTCTTTAAGTTGATTATATAATTAAAATTAGTATGATCTACAATTTTAAATTATGAAGTGTTCATATTTATCAATGTACTAACACAATTACTGTATAAGAATAAAGCGTGAATGTTTACATTAATTAAAATAAAATGTTTTACTTCTGAAATATTGGTAATGTAGCATTATTTATTAATTGCTAAGTTATTATTTAATAAAATAAATACTATATAATTTGTTTGATTATTACTACAAGTTTTAATTTCAATTTTTAAATTTTTCATTGATACCTTGTTTTACTTTTTGTATGCATTTTTTCTCCTTTTTTTATTTGGTGTTATTAAATTGAGTATTATTTTTATTTTTTATCAACCTTCTTATCCCCCAATTGACTTGATAAACCAAAGCACAAAATTATACTTAAAACTTTGTTGTGTACTTTAGATTAAATTATATTACTGGGTAAATTATTTCAAACATTGTTTATTTCTATAGAAAGCTGAGTGAAGTATTTGTGGAACTGGTTTTAACTGGTATTAACAATATTTACAATATCTCACTTTCAACTGATTTGAATCAATTAAAGAAGACTAGCTGATCCCACAAAGTATGCCTCATCGGGTATTTCCTAGTAGATGTTCAAGGGCCTGGATATCACAAGTGATTTAGGGAATTACTTATTCCACAATAACTATTTCTATATTACAAGTTGAAGACAATTTATTGACGTTATTAATTCGTTAAGAGCATCTTCATGGGTTAAAAACTTCTCATTCGTTCAGAACAGTTTCCTGGATTAACAAATGTCACTGTATAGTAGTAACATTTTAAAGCTTTACTCAAGAGGAAAAGAATGAAAACTAGATTAAGTTTACCAGTTGAAGTAATAAGATGAATAGAAAAATACTTAGTAAGATTCTTAAGATAATGAAATATGGTAAGAAAATTACTCTCATTAGATAATCTGTATTTTATACAGTGATGATATATTGTGTAATAGTACTTTTATTCCTGTTTAAACGCTATTATGTAATATGACAACATTGGATTTAGTATTTTTTAATTAATTACTTAACGAGTTCTTCAATGGAAATAAATAATATCGTTTCTGAATACTTTTACACTAAAATATTAGTGTCTGTCCATAATAGATCACGGTATACTACCATTATAAATTGTTTCAATTAGGTTTGTCGTACCAGTTATTTATAATTATAAGCATAGCCACTCTCCCTAAGGTCACAGGTGACTACACTTTTACCTCACAGGTAAGCTAGTGATGATGACGGATTTGTGTGAGTTGGGTCAATGTGATCTAGTTCAACACAGCAATACAATTAGCCTGATTAACCTCTAAGTATACCTAATGACACCCACATGTCATGCAACAGCACGTGACAATCTCATGTCAGGTATAAGAGCATTAACACCACAACTGTTATTATAGTATTGGTAATATTTAACAACATTTTAAATATAAATTATTCTATTGATTAAAATCAAATATCTCAGGTCAAACAAATTAGCTGTGGGTTTATTTTGTTTATGATTGTAAATGACAACAATTTAGCAACAGATCACATTTTATATTCGGTTCTTTCAATAAAAGAAAAAAACAAAATGTTATAGAATTAGTGAATTCACAATACAAGATTAAGTCATTCAGGAACTTATTAATCAATCAAATGTATTCATTTAAAATTAAACTACCTAACCATAACCTAAGATTGGTAAGTGTTATAGTTCGTTTTAGCAGCACTTTGTTACTATCAAGTAAAAACATAAAAACCTTCAAATTGCACTAACATAAATCCCACCCACCCTCATATCCATAAACGCACAGTAGTATTGACCCACCCACCCACCCATACACGTACAGTGTTACTGACCCAACCTCACACCCATACACATACTTGGTATTGATATTTGGGATCGTAAAAAGTGTGTTATGATTCATATAAGGGATAGTATGATGAACACAAATACTTCTTTAAATTAAACCTCTGGTTTTAACTATAAACATAATTCTAAAAATAAAAACGGGTATGTAGATGACATATGAAAAACCAATACATATATCATGAATCGATAAGATGAGAGTTCTATGGTTAGAAGGGCAGGTGCAGATATTTTGTGTATCCCAGTTTAAAATTTGTTTAAAAAAATAAACTAAGAAGCCTATGAAACATCCAGACCCACCATTCTTTTTTTTTTTTTTTTTTTTTATGGCACGTTATGTCACATGCTTTTTATTTGTTATTTTAAGTGTTAATGTTTATCCGAGGAAACAAAAAAGTACGGGATTTTTTTCATTGTGTATCACGTTTACACTTTTATTGCTCAAAAGTCCGTCATTGTACTGGACTTATATTTTAACATGGGGATGACAGGTTTGTTTTCATACATTTTATAATTTTATGTTTCAAGAATAAAATGTCTTATAAATGGCCTGAAATAAATTTTTCTTTATAATAGTGATCTAACATTAATTGTAAATCAATAATAAGAATGGTATAGTTGGTTATATATGCGTGATAAAGTTCAGTTATTTTAAATTTATTAATATTTATGATGGTTTATTGTTATAAAGAAGTACCAGGAAAGACAGTGCAACGTTGCCGCGTCGGCAACGGGTCGCTGTTTAATTGTTTTACCAAATATGATTATTGCTTAGCTATAATGAAACTAGGGGTTTTTAAAAAACTTTTCACAGGACTCTGTCAATTATTGGGATTGAATAAAACTTTGCGAAAATCTCTCAGACAATAACGAATAAATAAAATAAAATAATAAAACCTTTAAAAACAAATAAACAAACTAATTATAGCCCCTCCAAAAATAATACAAACAAAATTTTCAAAGCTGCTAATGAATATTCAAAGCCGTTATGGAATAAGCCGATGAGAAATGTTAAAATCTTGGTTTCAAAGTTACTTTAATGATAGCTCAGCAAGTACTTTGGCCGTGTTCAAATGTACTATATTTTAACACGGTAACGTCGCGCTGGTTTTCCGCTATAATCAGGTGCTGCGTTTCAACAATAACCATTATATATTGATAAATTTAAAATTATAATGTTTGCTCATAAAAACATATAAAAATAACTAATCATTATTAATATAAGTTAAAGGATTGGAAGAATTGATTCTATGATCAATAAAAGCCAAGAAAAAGTTGTGTCGGGAAGTTGAAAATATCTTTAAACTTTATAATATATAAATATTTTGATGTGTATAATAAATAGACGACATTCTTGTTAATCATGGATTAAAATATGAATAAGATGCACTGATGGAGGTTTATTTTTACAAATGTAAAGTTGATGCACAGTGAAAACGAATAAAAATTTCGGTAATTTTTTGTTCCAAATAGAATAAAAACTAATAAAACTTGAAATAAATTTTAAAAACACATACTGTATGTTATATCATACCTTCTAACGAGCAAATTATTCGTGTGGCTAGACTTTTAACAGACTTCTTAGTTTCTTTGTAAACAATCTTTAAACTGGGATACAATATTAATTTTTTAACGTTTTTTCAATTCCTTAAAATGTTTGTCAAACGGAGTTATCCCCTTCTTGCACCGGGGTCTTCAGTTTCTGCTTGACATCTAGTAGATGTAATTACTGGTAAGTTTTTTTCTGTCTGTTCATGGGTATTGGGGTCGATTCTTTAATAGTAATGAGTAGGTTTTAAAGTAGTTCAATTGGCATTTAGAACATTATGTATTTTATAAAACACTAAATTATATTACATCCGACTTGCCACTTTAGAATATATATCAGAAAAGGGCACGTTTCCCTAGATCCTATCCACACAGTATAAAGGTTTATAGTTTCAAAAAAACGTTTTGGGTAAACTTAAAAGCCTTAAATGTATGGAATATATCAAAAATTAAACTAATTTTTGTAGTGGTAAAAAAATAATTCACTGTATTTAATTTAACTAATGTCTATAGTTAAGATATAAAATATTTGTTATGTTATGTTATATGGCCATTAAAGCCAAGTAAGTGTACGGTAAGTTCGAACATAGCTTTAACCAATATCGATAGTTAAGATATAAAATATTTGTTATGTTATGTGGCCTCTAAAGCCAATGGTACAGCAGCGTTACACTAAAGGTCGAACATAGCTTTGACCAATGTCCATAATTAAGATATCTAATATTTGGTATGTTTGAAGTTATACTAAGATCGTTTTATTGTGACATCTAAAGTTGTTCTATAGCATCGTTAAACTAGAGTTAGATTGTACCTTTATCGTAAGTCCAGCAATGATATAATTACTAAATATAACCTGTATATCGTTCTATCACTGATGTAAAGCTACCACCATGCCATCGTTAAACTACAGTTAGTTTGTAGCTTTATAATAAGTACAGGAATGCGAACATTACTAAATATAACCTGTATATTGTTCTATCACTGATGTAAAGCTATCACCACGCCATCGTTAAACTACATCGTATCAACTAAAATGTAATAAAAGTCCATTAAAGAGATAATTTTACATTACAGAAGGTCCGTTTTGGGTCAGACATTCCCATGAAAATATGGTTTTAAATCAAATGTAATAAATTTTATAATTTTTATGAAATATAACATTTATTTGTACAAACCCAAATGTTTTACTGATTCAAATAGAGTATGAAGTAATGTAACTATTACTAGACAAATTGACAAATCCTTATGTTTTACATGATAATAAAATCATCAAAAAGGTAAAAAAACACACTATTTATAACGTAAAATTTATAATATCAGAAACTTCTTATCTAAAAATAACAAGGTAGCCCTGGATTAATTAGATTTTCATAATTTAAATATTTGATTACAAATATCTCAAAATGTTGTTAATTTACTTTTTGCTTTCCTTATTATCGTTGCTAAACAAATTGTCATACCCTTTTTTTTTAATAAGGTTCTATGCAACTGTCAGTAATATATCGTGTCAGAGCAGAAAGTCAGGGAAATAGATCTTTTGTCAATAACTTTGTGTAATTCATCACTAAATTCAATTGGTTACTACTTAACCATTCAAAAAGTCCTCTCATAATTGTCACTTTTGGTACGTCACGCAAATGACTAGTTGTGTTCCTTTCGATCGTTTGCATATTTATAACCATTAAATTAAAAATAAAACCAGTTTATGGAGGCCTTAATAATAAACAGCTATTCTAGTTTTTTACTATTAAAACCTATAGAATTGTTAACGTTAGTTTTGATTGTTGATTGGTTATCATGAAACTGTGTACATTTTATATTACGTTACAGTCTAATAGGTTTTATGTTAAAACTAATACATAATAAATATAAGGTATATTCAATTAGCCATAATATTCAAGTGCACCAGAACATCATTGAGAAAAAAGTACGTTACTTTTTAACATATTTTTTAAAATTTAATGAGAAACTGCTAAGTCATTACTCCTTGAGACACCGGGCAGGAATTTATCACTAAAATTTAAATTGAAGAGCCTAAATAAATCATTATGCTATAAGTAAGAGTCAAAGATTCTAATATTTCATCTTCCCTTGCGAATTAATGAAAGAGAAGGAACTGAAAACTCAAAGTTAAATTGAGCTTGTCTCAAAGTATGAAAACATCTGCTTGGCAGTAAATAAGGAACTGTCAATAGCAAATGTAGAAATGAGCATTCCAATCGTCTCCGGGATAGACTTTTGTTGTTTTCAATGTACGTAGAAAATTGTGCAATAGTAAAATACAATAGCAGATACACATTCCTCTTGCCATATTTCCATTTTACAAATGGAAAAAATTCGGGGAATCTATTAATTTTAATTTTTATGGCTTCAAAGAAAACACTGCCGAATATACTAACAATAGCTAAAAAATTAACATTATACAATACTATACACAATAAATAAACCGTATTTGGCAACTAACAGTTCGAATTAATAAATGCATGAGTTATATTAAATCACCTACACTTTACCAACAAAACAGTACATACAATAATTTTGGTGAATGACGATTATAAAAAATTACCATGTAAATGTCTAGTAGCCAAAATCCACTTTTTACTGTATGCAAAGTACATGTGTTATACATCAATTACCAGCTTGAATTATAAGGCATTATTTCAGTGAGAGGCAAATTACAGTATGCCACAGTAAGTTGAAATGTAAATATGAAATGATTTGAACCAGTATTTAATTTTTTTTATATAATTCACTGTTAAAAAGTTTATATGAAAATATGATGTTACTGTAAATTGAGTATTGTAAGGATTATGTATCAATTTAAGTTTAATTTTGGGCTAAATCATGTAATTTATAAAATTTTGTAAATTGATCACTAATTGCTCAAATGTGGACAATTTGCTCGAATGAACCAGCACTATCTCAAGCTCAAAGTCCTGACGCCTTAGACCGCTCGGCCACCAACTCGCATAAATTAAATATAAATTAATTAAAAGTATTTTAAATGTGCGAAATAATTTACAGTGTGTTCGAAATATTTCGTGTTCAAGCAAAATTACTGGTTGTTCTGACTTATATTTGACGATGCATTGCAGTAATTAAGTTTATAATTTTCATCCTATTAACTTACCTTATTAGAAGAGAAACTATATCTTTCTTTTCTTTATTTTGTACGTACAGGCCCTATATATATGGAACGCTGTATCACTGTTAGTAAAAGGTAACTAACGTTGACTATATACAACGAACATGGCACTGAAATTATATTAGAAAGAATGATATTCACAAAGTGATTTTAATTTTACTTTAAAAGGCCCTTCAACCTCTAGAACTGTCAATAAGTGAACGACTTTGCTAAAGTATACCAAACTTTAACTTCCACGTACGCAATGCCCTTATTTCTCCAACGAGAGGCTAAATTTTAGAGAGTAGAGGACTTTACAGTACTATATTCACCTCTTTAGTAAAGGCATTTTTTCATTTTATTTCTTGTTATGTGCATACAAACATCACACTTTTCCTGGAATGTCATCTAACTACAGTACATTTTTTAACAAATTATGAAATAAATGTATTTATATCTAATGAGTAGGTCTACACCTATTCTAAGGACATTTTCGATATATATTATACTATTTTCTTCAACTTTATAAGCAATATATACCAGCCAAATTTAGTAGTTTTAATAATGCACAACAACTTATCAACACATTTGATTTCAAGCTTGTCCTTATTTTTTGTCAGGTATCTTCATCACTGAGGGGACAAAAAAAATCATGTTCTCACTAAAAATGATAATAATTAACATTTGTGAAAATTGAATGATTACAGTGTTGTATAAAAAAAGTTTTTGACTCCGGATTTCAGTGTCTATAAAAAAGTACAAAAGATTATTTATGTTTTTCTTTTGTATTTGTTAAAGAACTTAAAGTGTGAAGTTAAGTCACATAAGGAACTTAATGTGGAGTTGTAAATGTTAATACTGGTAACAACTTGTTCTAAGACAAAATAAAAAGGTTCTAGCAGAACTTGCCACTTAATACCATACACGGTAACGGTATACAAGTTACACAAATAACCAAGGAGGTTTTTGAGTTAGAGCTAACCGGAATGAGACCAGTGACAGTACTAGTTATTTGCAGTGGGTCAATGTATAAACGGAAATATTTCTTTTGCGCAGCTTGTAGCCTGACGCGCATATCTGAGTGACCATAACCGGACTGGCTTCCTGAGATTGGGATTGGGCGCAACTCAAGCACTAGTTCGGGGCCTCCCTAGGACACTGGCATAAACGCAGGTAGGAATGGACGCAACTCGTAAACGTCCAAATGGTACAACATTACCTTATTCTGTCCATTTACTATGGACGTCCTCAAATGTGTTCAATTTTAAGGGTTGGAAATGTACAAATCTATAAAACTATTGTTCGAAAAGCCATTTTATACTTTTCAAACATTTCTGAACCCATCTAAAACATGGATGAATACACCCAAATGTAAGGCAATCCACCTGAGGGGAACCTTTACCTATAAAACACTCATGTAAAACAGAAATTATTGTATTTCTTTATAAAAATATATCTTTATTGTAAAGACGTTTCATTATAAAACACTACTATGATTGAATAGACGCTAACTCTGAACTACAAAAACATATAAGTGAAGGTTACTATTGGCAGTGTTCTAAGTAACAAAATTAGCTTATTAACAGCTGGCCATTGATGATTCACAGACTTCTTTAAATATGATTTTGTATTTCACTTTTATAAGGAATTTTAATATTCTGAAAACATATTAATATTTATGATTATTTCTTACAGACATATATGAAATAAATAATATTTTTAATCAAGTTTTGGATAATTTATTTACAAAATCAAGTAATTTCCCCCCAATTATAGTTACTTTATATAGAGTTTTGGTATCAACAATATTAACAACTTCATTTTCAGTACAAAAAATTAATATATATATATATAAATGATCAATATAAAAATGATTACAAACTGATTTATTGTTAAACAACTATGTATTTGTAATTTATTAACTTGTAGATGGAGCTTCCTACGTATCCATAGGATTGTGAGTCATACAAGAGGACGAGACCAAGTCTATACTCGAGTGCAAGCGTTTTATTATCCGGGAACTGGAGATTTGAGACACGTTTCGGTAGTAAACCGTGTTATGGCAGAGCTGCTTCAAGTACACGTTCTAGAAATAACTTGTCCGAGACAAACTGGCAGAGAACTTATCAAACTCTATAGTCTGTCGACACAACAACTTCCAAAAGGACTATCAAGCAAAACATGTAAAATGACTCGTAACATTATTGTTTTTTTAAGTAAAACAAATACTACATTGCTTAATACTAATATAAATATTTTATTATAAAGTTTCTTAAGTTTACAAAGAGCAATTAAAAACTTAAATCACATTATGCTACAGTCAACCATAAACGAAAACACATTGTTCCCAAAACAGTCCACGCATATACACCAAATATAACTCAGCTGATGAAAGTTTCACAATTATTCAATTCGACTATAATTTTTTATTTATTTATGCTTATTGTTTCTTTTTTTTGGAAAACGGCTATAAATACTTATAATACTATATATAGTATTCATCAAATGTGTAAGTATTCCCAATAAATAGTATTTATAGGTTTAACTCAAATATTTACAGTTTGAAACTAAAGTGACAATATATGTTTTATTTTAGAAATATTATAATAAGTAAAATAATAATTTAACGTTATATGAAAAGTATAATAAGTATATAAACAAATTATGATTATTCTTAGAGACACTTTTAATTGCAAACCATGGGATAACGTTTACTGCAAATTCCTTAAGAGTAGATATATTCAGAACGGATTCAGAATCAAATTAATATATAAACTGTTAAATATTTTATCAACTTGCGCTATTTTCCCCCTTAATGCGCGTGACTGACGCGTTCAGTGGCATTACCGACGCAGTTCTTTTTGCCAGCGTACGATTTATATATACAAGTACTAAATAAAAATTAATGTACTAGCTTACAATTAGTTATATATTTAATAAATTTTTTATGAATTTATCTGCTTCTTCTTTATTTTAGTATCATAACGATTTATACCATGAATCATCATGATACGTGACAGAGTGAACAAATGTAGAAAAAGTTGCCTTATTTGATGGGAAAATATTTGTGTTGTTTTTGTGTCCCTATTATTTACACAATGACATGATATGTTATTGTATATTACATTATTTTTTTTAAATTTTAAAGCTGAACAATATAAGTTATTTTAATAAATAAAATATTTACTAAAGAATAGATATAAATGTAGATAAAATGGAGCAATTATTCAGTTATAAATATGCTTTTTAATATTTTATGGAAAACTTCATAAAACTAAAAACACAATGTTTTAGTCAGCAAAATAACGCATAAGATGAAATGTCAAGATTCCTCATACAAATATTTCCATTGTAGTTAATCAAATATAATAGTATGTATTTCAATATGTAACACAATGAAATAATATAGTCATAAGCAGTTTAGGGTGGCCGATGGTCGGAGGTTCAACAAGTTACAGCCTTGGCGAAGTGTGTGGACTGGTTTAAACAATATAAATGACAGTCAATGTCCCAACGATGACAAAGAAGTGGTAATAAAACAGTATCTTGTTACTAATATATACATAACGTTGTAGAATGTTCTAAACAATCAAAATAAATACTAAATTGTGTTATTTTATTCAACAATAAATTTTAATTGTCACACGACGTTTGCATTAGGTAGAATGTAAACGTTACACATATTATATAACGTTACACCGGTTATAATGAAATCACTTTACTAAAGAGTGACTAGTTTACGTTAAGACACGAATCGTATTTGTTTATATAGGGGATAATTATGTATTGTAATTGAACATGTGAAGTAAAAATATAAGAAAAAATGGTATACAATTATTTTACAACGTTTTACGTAGAGGATCAAAATATTTTAATGAAATTTATCACTGCATATATATATATATATATATATGTGTGTATTTTTTATTTAAAATTATTGTATATAATAACTTGTTTGAACCGACCATTTATTTATTTAACTTATCATTTATAGATGTCTCATTTTAATATGCATTGAAATTTAAATAATTATTTTAAATAGAAGCAACTTCAATTATTGTATCACACGTGTTATTTGTTGTGCATTTATTTTATTTGCTTTACAGCGTTTATACGCTTAGTATAATAAGTGTACTTTAAATTTAATATACTACAGTTCAAAAACCATATTTTATAACTATTTATGTATTCTATAATGAGGTAATGTTTTAATACAATTTAAAAGATTTTGTTTCGATTCTAGAATTCTTTCTTGTTCGTTAGTTGAAAAATACCTACATACGTACTACATGATTATAGAAAACTTTTTCAGTTTCCTGTTTCGCCTTGACACAGACAGGCCATCTGAATCAGAGATAATACTAAAATATACATAATAGCAAGTATTACAGTCAGTGAGTGATGTATCCTATAGAACATTTAAAGTTATATACATTGAAAAAATAATGTTATGCTAATAGTTAAATATTAATTCTGAAAGAAAAATCAAATTAAACAAATAGTAATTATTTTAAATTCAGCTTAGGACAGTAGAAAGCTGGAAATATGAAGGATGTTACTTTAAGCCGTTTGTCACACACATACAGTATATCCTCCATAGTACTGCGATGATAATACAGAACTAATTCAGTTGCATGGTCTTTCATCATAAATAATTATATAAAATTGTCACATATTAGTAAGCTAAGTCATTTTTTCAAAAACATTTATATTTTGGTACTTGAGACATTTCTACAATAGTCTCAAGTTTGAACTATTGTGGTAATGTCTCAAGTACCAAAATATAAATGTCTTTGAAAAAATGACTTAGCTTACTAATATATGAAAATTTTATATAAATATCTATGATGAAAGACCATGCAACTGAATTAGTTCTGTATTATAATCGCAGTACTATGGAGGATATACTGTGTGTGACAAACTTCTATGTGTAAAAAATGCATAGATATTTATATAAAATTGTCACGTATTAGTAAGCTAAGTCATTTTTTCAAAGACATTTATAGTTTGGTACTTGAGACATTTCTACAATAGTTTGAACTATTGTGGACTTGAGACATTTCTACAATAGTTTGAACTATTGTGGAAATGTCTCAAGTACCAAAATATAAATGTCTGAAAAAATGACTTAGCTTACTAATATGTGACAATTTTATATAATTATCTATGTATTTTTTACACATATAAGTATATGCAGTAAATAATATAACATTTATTTATGCATACTATTAGTTAGTTTTCTTTACTTATGTACCTACGTTAGAGATGGCCTATTTCAATTCAATTCAAGTATCCATGAAATAGAAGCCCGTAACCAAGCTAACTTGTGTAATTACGTTTTCATATCAGAATAGTGATTGAAACATGTAATTAATTAAGGAATTAGTTATGTTAATTCAAGTGTTAACAATGAAATAAATAGATTAAACACGTCACAAAAATTAATTCACACCACATATTTTCCACTACACATCCATCGTTGAGACAAATAAAAATAGCCTAGCCATAGTATCAACTGTGTTTGTAAACATTAAACTCTAAGCACACAAAGTAATACACACATGAATAGGGCACAAAATTAAATACTAAGTTTTAAATAAAATGTTAATTGTTTTTGTTAAATATTGGTTTTTTTTGTAAATAATTCAACGTAGAGGTCAGAGCTGCTGTTTCTGTTGAGTGATAGGAATAGAAATGCAGGATAGGGCGAAGGGAAATAAACATTCTAGTTCTAACAACACCTCACCCCACCAAAATACAAATGCATTTCCCATAGAAGAAGAGGGCCACACCAAAACCAAGTTATATTCAGCCCACCACCTAGCCACAAAATGTATAGTGTGTATATATAATAATATAATTGTAAATAATCAGTTGTATTATAATTTAAATGTTAAGCTTATATTCTATCTAAACCTACCTATATTATATTATTTGTTAAATTTGCTATTATTATGTTTTGGTTGTATTAGTTTATATTGGTCGTCACTGCCAAGTGATTTTCACTTAGCAAGGATAAAATTAATGTAAAGAAATTGGAAAAATAAAAAAAAAAAACAGTCAGGATTATGTTTAATATCGAATGTCTGCTGTCTTCTTCACCGAACTACTTGACAGTGTTAGGAACGTATAAACCGATGCTGTAATTCACAGGTTACTGTTATGTTTTGCCTGAAAGTACGATAGAATGGCAGTTTAATGTCACTATCGAGGTTGCACCACTACAAGTGACATGAAGGTGTCGTAAATGGGTTTACATCCTAGACGTAACGGCTAGCCCTTTCAATGTCACTATCGAGGTTGCACCACTACAAGTGATGGGTTTACATCCTAGACGTAACGGCTAGTCCTTTCACTGGACTATCGAGGTTGCCCCACTACAAGTGATGGGTTTACATCCTAGACGTAACGGCTAGTCCTTTCACTGGCACTATCGAGGTTGCACCACTACAAGTAATGGGTTTACATCCTAGACGTAATGGCTAATCTTTCACTGTTACAGTCACCGTTACAACAAGTCACAGCATTTAATAATAGAAAATAATACTTTAATAATAGTATAAATACAGGATTGAAACGTAATGTAGTTATTGTACTACTACAAAAAATAATTAAATCAAATCAAGATATCATATAAGGGAAGGGGAGCTAATATATTCAAGTAACAACGAAAAGTATATATCGATTTTTTTATCATAGTAAACATAATAAACCTATATTCGGGGTAACCAACACGATTATGAATGTTTTTCAATGTAAGCTAAGGGTCGAGATTCTCAAGTAGGGGCAGTATCATGAGAGAGTAGGCAGAACGTGTCTAAAAGCCAACAGCCATTTGCAAGGGGTCTTCAGGTTGTACGTAGATCACTTGCTTGACGGATGGACTGAAGATCCTCCACGAGGCCCTATCATATCGACGTCAAGGAGCGCACTGTTTGACTCCTCAGTTTTGGATCCGACTCCCTGGATGGCGGTTTGAACATTTATACTTCTAGTATTTCGGTGTTGATCCACTTTCATGACACATTTGGCTAAAATTTCAGCAGTGATCGTTGGAACTAATAATATCAGGTATCGATGTTATTAAACAGGTATTTCCGATAAGAAACTCCATCCAGCAAAGGTACAAGCTTCTTATTCAAGTAGGTTATGATAACTACAACTTCTCCTCCTTCTTCCAGACATTATTGTCTGCACACGATATAAAGGTCACAATGATGTGAAGCTTGATATACTATAGCTATTAGGTTTAGAGAGAATATTGATAAATAATGTTTTCATCTCAATTTTAAGGTTAATTGAATTCTGTAATTTATACATATATATATATACATAAATATATATTAAATATAAATATTATATAAATATATTTATATTTATTTTAATACTGTCTAATGATAAAATGCATAACTAATGGTTTATTTTAATACTATCTATAATGAAATTTGTTGTGCCTTACTACAGTCTTAGCCATAGGCAAAACTATAGATATTAGAGTAGAACGCAATATACAAAACCAATTGTTACTGGAATCATAAATCATGTATCCTCACCGGAAACAATATTCCCCAAGTCTGGGCCACATGCGTATATTTGACGGATGCCGTTCACCTTCACATACTGCAAATCCACATAGTTTACTGGTCTCGTATAGTTTCCGGTTTGCGTTTCTTCCCACCAACATGTCGGCAAATTATGAAAGTGTTTGTGCACAACTAGTCTCCTATAATGCGTGGAATTGATACTATTTCATTCAAATATAGGGAATTTATCGTTTCTCGTTATTAATTTTAACAGACAAGCTTTCAAGATAGTTCAATAATCAAATAAACGCAGAAAAATGGGATAAAGTATTTTATTAGAGTTTGTTAGTAGATTATTTTGTTTTGTTGTGTTTTTATTGGACAATATATTGGTTTCATTCACAATGTATTGTTATTTTATAGTATATAGAATTTTTATTACCATTTTGTATAGCTTTAATTTGTTTCATAGGTTATTCAGACTCCGTTAATTATGTTATACATTTCTAAATAGCTTAATACCATTACTGCATCTAATGGTATTTTATTTTATACAATATTACAAATATTAAACAATCTCATATTAAACAATCGTAGGTGCATGGGTGGGTGGGAGGGTCGTCAATACTATACGTGAATGGATACGTTTTTAGATATCCACAATGGTACGTTTATGGTTATTAATATTTGTTCAGCTTCCCAAGTGAACGTCGACTCACTTTGAGAAAGTATATTGCAACGAAGATGAAACGTTGCAATGTTCACAGCTTGAAACACAGAAGTTAAATCATCATTGTGAATGGTATAATTGTATGAAAAATGAAGGAAAGCCAAAACATAAACAGTTAGATAGACTAGCTCAATAAAGGAAGGCCAAAAGCAGCAGTTGTAGAACATAATTACATTTAAAAGATTGTCGGTGGAACGAACATGATCTGAAATAACTTGTCCTACTGAATTGAAGAGAGCTCAGTTAAATATAATGAAACTATGTTTGACAATATTGATCTACTGTTTGGGTAAAACAAAGTATAATTGAAAGCATTTATTATTAGGTTATGTTCTCATGAATGATTTCTGTGAGAACATAACCTACAAATGATAGTTTTCGCTTCACCAATATTATCCAAAAGAGAGTAAAAATAAAACATTTGTTTGATATTGATGATCTTAACTCTAAAAAAAGATATTAATTAGTGCATTTTATAGCAAAAACAACAGTATTTTAAAATTTTCTATGAAAATCCATTGTATGTGCTATATTTATTATTTGTTTTTTTTACTTTATCCTATCATAACTAGTTCTTTATATAAATACATTCACTTGTTATTTATGTTGTTCTATTTTGTTATGTTGTATTTGTCATTCTGGTAGTAATACTCTTTAAATGCAATGTATGTCATTAATACCCGTATTAATGACATTTATTTATCATTATATGGTTTTTATTATCATTAGCTTTAGATTCGAGATAGTAATTAAGCATGATAAATAAAATTTACAGTTTCATATTTATAACAATCGCTCATTTAACTGAAGTCTGGAGATATTACGATTAAAATAATTTAATTCTTTGAAGTTGCTTTTTTGTCCGATTTATTAACTTATTAGCAAATAAGTAACAAAAATAATATATGTATGATTCAGATATATATAATGTTATCTTATTCTAATAGTCTTGTTGATATGCAGTCTTTTTAATGCATCATTAATGCATTTTTTTAAACCATAATTTATATTATTAAAGTTATTTCGGCTTTAACCCATCACCCAACTATGACTAAAAAACCAGTAAATAATTTGTTGATAACCAATTTTTACTGACTAGGTCACTCAATTTTCACATGATTTGATAGAGCATGTTTCCACAGAAAATGCATTTACCGTTAAACGTGTGTACTGCACGCCTCCATTTGACAGATGCCACTCAGTGTGACAAGCCCAAATGTGAGGCTCGTTGGTTTAGACTCTATCGTTTAGAGTCATTAGTGTGGGAAACCTGCAAGTAAATCGTTTGATTAGTATCAGGTCTTCCTTAAGCATTGAACCAAATTTTTCCATAGTAAGTCTTCCATGCTTATGTTTACATTAAAAATAAAATAAATTCAATAAATCATTAACATAACAGTACGATAGCTAAATTATAATCAAAAATACAAAAAGTAAATTTAATTTAATGTAAACATCTGGTGTCGTAAGGCCAATTTATTTTAAACTAAATTGTTGTTTTGAAGATTTGTTTAGTATAGAATGAGACACAATCAATAGTTTAATTAACAAAAAGACATCACAAGTGTCGTTACTCAAATCTTCATTCTGAAAAAGCTAAGTAGACTTTACGTGTAATGACTTAATATAAGTTTATTAATTAGTTATTGAATTTTTAATATGTTGACAGTGAATTCAAAATGTTAATAATATTTTCAGCAATGTTAATGGTGGGTGCTGAAATCCGTTTCTAATCACCATCTTATAAGGACGATTGTAAAAGAACTATTGTGACTCTAAGTGGAGGTTATAGAGACATTACTTTGTTCATATGTAAATACGATCATTATGAAGCTGGTGCGTGAACTGCCTCATCATTTCGACCTGTGAATAGTTTATTGTAACTTATAAGAATATATTTATTTTGATATTAGTGTATAAAAATTAAAAGTTACTTAATTTTTTCGACTAAGAATTCCTTTAGTTACTGTATGTAATATGATATTTATAGTATAAACATAAAGAAAACATAGTCATATGTGTAAATTGCTGTTTCATCTTCTATATTCTATATATATATTCATTAGACGTTACTAAAGCTATGGTTATTGTTCTGTATTGTTAGTTTACGTCAATAGTATATTTCGTAGCTGTATATTGAGTTTTTAGTGAGGAAAAAATATAACGCCATAACTTTTTGTATTTTTATATTTTTTTACATATACTCAAACATTGTAAAAAAACATCCCTATTCTAAGCCAATAACAATGTTTTATCAAGAGGTTACCTAATTCGATCATTTAGGCCTCTTCACTTTAAAGTACTATTCTATGTTTTGCCACATACATCTATTAAGTAGTATAAATCAAAATGAATAATTATTATAGAAATTGTATCATTTGATCATTATTTTATATATATTTTAGTTGTATGTTATGTACTGCCCAATATATATATATATATATATATACATATGCTATGATTTTACATGGTACACACAGGTGGTTTACTATTCAGTGTTTATTGTTATGTCTGCAAGTGTCAGCAGTTTTTGTGTCCAGTAGGGGAGTGCTTGTACACTTTTACATGGTACACACAGGTGGTTTACTATTCAGTGTTTAATGTTATGTCTGCAAGTGTCAGCAGTTTTTGTGTTCAGTAGGGGAGTGCTTGTACACTTTTACATGGTACACACAGGTGGTTTACTATTCAGTGTTTAATGTTATGTCTGCAAGTGTCAGCAGTTTTTGTGTTCAGTAGGGGAGTGCTTGTACACTTTTACATGGTACACACAGGTGGTTTACTATTCAGTGTTTAATGTTATGTCTGCAAGTGTCAGCAGTTTTTGTGTCCAGTAGGGGAGTGCTTGTACACTTTTACATGGTACACACAGGTGGTTTACTATTCAGTGTTTAATGTTATGTCTGCAAGTGTCAGCAGTTTTTGTGTTCAGTAGGGGAGTGCTTGTAAGTAGTAGGGGTTTGCCGTTCCTGGCCCAGTATTATCTAGGGTGGATAATCCACTGTAAATTTTAGATTGATAATTTCATAATTTGGTTAGATTGATAATTTCACAGTTTGCTTGGATTGATAATTTTTCATGGTTGAAAATGTTGTGTTTGCCGTTCCTGGCGCAGTGCTAGGCGTGAATTTTGATGGGGAAAAAATATGAGTGTTGAATGTTCTAGTTTTACGCGTGGGGTTGAGTTTTGTCTACCGTAATTTCTGTAGGTGTAGATAAACAATGTTATTTACAAATGGGTTCAAGATCAGGCGATTGTCTTGATCCACGATTGTAACAGTGATTTGCTGTATTTTTCGCAGGGCACTATCTAACGGAGCATAATATCTCTGGAGCGGCGTTTCTGATATTTTGTAGCCCCGCGGTACGGCTGGGAAAAATGTGTATAGCAGTCGATGTTCTTTGTGCTTGTGCAAGTGTTCGTCGTGATTGGAGTAACTGTTTTCAACCAAATTGCAATGTATCTCGACTGTATCCACAGCTCTGAGATTCGGTGGTTTCGTGGCTTTTATGATATGGTCGGCCATGTAGTAAAAACGTTCGTTACTGTAGTCTTCTTTTTCCTCAGACTGCATTTCGAACCCCAGCAGGTTTCGTATTGTGGAGTCGAAACTGAACTTGAGCGGTGAGACTATCGATACCCTGTCATCCATTTTCGCTATGCTGAACCTTGCAGAATCAACCACGTTCAGTGTTTTGAGGAACTCACTGCACTTGACCTGTATGGTGTCTAGCGTCAAGTGGCCTTTCTGAAAGAGAAGCGCTCTCGGACCAATGCTCTGTTGTTCGGCGTTAGGACCTACCCAAAAGTACATCGTTCCATCTGTCGGATGATTAGCGATATTGTTTTCCGAATAAAACCCGTACAGAGCCAGTTCGTAGTCATCTTCCTCGCGCAAATATATTGGGTGCTCCAAGTGAAGTGTGATCACCGAACCCGCTCCAACCAGTTTGAACAGCATTATGATTTTTAAAACTCGTTGTCTCCCATACACACATAGGTGTCTCTTAAAAGTTACTCTCGATCGATGCGAAAAAAAATTGTTTTTTTAAATAACCGTGTTTACCACATGTTATTCAGGTGTGGAGGAGGCCCTCACGCCATTCTCGAGAGCTTCAAGTTTCTCCTCGATCTTTTTGAGCCTTTCGTTTGTTTTTCCCTTCAACTTTCGGACGGCATCGAATAGTTCATTGAGCTCTAGTCGAAGTTTGATTTCGACTTTATCGAAAGCTTGCAACGATTCATGGGAAAACTCTCTTTTCATCTCATTGATTTTAGAATCGACGTATTGTGCACTATTACCACCAGCAACAAAAGTGATGTTCGTATCACCAAATTTGTTGATGTGAAAAGTACTGCCACGATAACTCTCCATAGTTATAGTCTCTTATCTTACCACCAAGACTTCCAAGTGTATTTGTTATCTCGTAGACACCGCACGATATCATTCCAATCTTCACTTTTGTCGTTACGTCGTAACACCTCAATACATAGGTGGCCGCATATCGGAGGATCATCAAAATCTTGGACGCTGTCGATGTTGTATTTGAGATTGTCTGCACCCAAATAACGTACCAACTCTAGTGGTGGTCTTGCATCACCGAACGAGTCGAAGTATAATTTATGTTCTCCCCGTTTTACGTAACACGTCCAGTGGGTGCCATTAGATGATATATCTCCAAGATTGATGACCCCACATTCGATTGGGTTAGGTATTGACGGTAGCATTTGACGCATAAACACACCTCGAAAATTTTCTATCTTTAGCGTTTTGATGTAACTTTCAATTTCAGCGAGCGAAAGGGGTGTGATCTTTTTTTATAACCAAGCAGTTCGTCTAACTTGGAGTTGATGCGCCGTTTAAGACCTGAACCTTTAGGACCGATAATACTGTCAAGTTCACTGTCAATTAGATGTTTCAACCACGGTACGAACTTATTCTTGAGTAGTGGTGCTATTGTGTGCCTCACAACTGGTGAAATGAAACGTTTACCACCAGGTACATCTGTTTCAACAAAATCTAGCATCTCTTTCAAAAGACCTCCTTTTTTGTTCATTGAAAGCTGTCCGTATGAAAGCTCCATCCGTAATCCTTTATTATCTTTTTTCGCTTTGACTATACGTTGGTGCTGTCTTGGTGTGAGCAAGATATCATCGCCACCACACATAGTCACTTGGTCTTTCGATAGACCAATACTCGCACTCTGCCGCCTTCGGTAAGCGGTGCGGAGCTTACGTTTCTGTCCATCCGACAGCCTGATTTTATGATGATGTAACGCAGCCATAATCATACACTTATAAATAAGACATGGATATTTACTGTCCAAAGTGCAAAATAAAAACGAGCTCAATAAACGTTGAGACTTTGAAAACGGTAAACGAAAAGTGGCGACACAAAGCACAATGCGTAGTTTGTGGAAAAGAAAAGAGTACATTTATTAAAGCTCTGGATTTTGCTAACCAAATGAAACCTTCCTTGATCGAAGCGAAAGAATTACATCGATCGGTGATAAAGAAATTTCCGAAACGAAGAATCATAACGCTTGGAATCGATGATTTGTGGGCTGCCGATTTGGTCATCATGGATAGGTATAGAGGTGAAAACGACGGTTACAAGTACATTCTAAATGTCATAGACACGTTCTCAAAATATGCTTGGTCAGAACCATTAGTCAGAAAAAGTGGATCTGATGTAGCCGAGGCATTTAGAGTTATATTAGAAAAAGCTGGGCAATGCGGGCACGAGTCACCCAATCTACTTCATACAGACAAAGGGCGTGAATTCGTAAACAGTGACTTCAGGCGTTTGTTGAAGGAACATGAGATCAAGATGTATCATACTGAGAATGAGGAAAAGAGTGCGATAGTAGAAAGATTCAACCGTACTCTAAATGAGAAAATGAAAGTACAATTTGAAGTGCGTAAGTCATTTCGTTGGATTGACATTCTCCAGTCTTTACTGAAAGACTACAACAGCAGTTTTCATAGAACGATTGGTATGATGCCAGTTGAGGTTAATGCGGAATGTGAACCTGAGCTTAGACGCAGATATGCAAGCAGGGATGAAACAACATCAGCAGTCCGAAAACCTACACTCAAGATTGGTGATAGAGTTAGGATTACGAAAAATAAGGGTCACTATGCAAACAAGTACGGGCGCAACTGGACTCGAGAAGTATTTACCGTTTATCAAGTTAATAATACAAATCCAGTCACATATAATATCAAAGATTCTGAAGGAGAACATATTATCGGATCGTTTTATCAAAAAGAGCTCCAAAAGTCAGTATTTTAAAAATGAACAAAAAAAATAAAGTTTTTTTTTTTTTTTTTTTTTTTTTTTTACCTAGCGAAATGTGATTGTATTTCGAGTAATGTCATACGTGAAGTTTGTTTCTGCGACAACAACAACGTAAGCTGTGGTACCACTGTTCGCTGCTGGAGGTGCGACTGGATTTATAAAGTCTAACTCAACTTGTATATCGCTTCTAGATCTGTCTGTCGACTGTGGATGTAAATGAGTATCTACGACCATTATTGGAAAGGTGCTTTGGAAATTCTCAGGAGTTAACATAACATCAGAATCCCCAAAGTTCACCATTCGAAAACGTACATACTGATCGTAAAGAAGTCGCCACTTTGAATCTGACATATTCAAGTTTTGCAATTCTTGTGGGTAGCGTTCACCGTTTATTTTGACGGTTACGTTCTTTATGGTACAGCTGTCGAAAACTGATGGATTTGCCTTTTGATCGTTCGAGCGATTAGTTTGCAAACCAATTATGACGAAACGTGGATCGTTCACACTCCGATAAACGTTGGTGATGTCAAAGTTGAATGAAGATCCAAACACACCTTTCTTCTCGATACACTGCCATTGGTAGTATCTGAACGATAGTCTGTCTTTGTCGCTCAATTCTTTCAATCCCGCAATAAGTTGTATACGACTGGTAGATGAGTATTCTACCAACGGTACGCGTAGAACAAACGATGTAATTTTTACCTTTCCATCTTCAGGTTCAACGTCGGTTGCTTCTGAACCTTTCCAATGATACAGAGCGTCGTTGTCTTCGGAACGCGTGAATGTGATTTCAAATCCACCTTTATACATCGGATACTGAAGGTGGTCGACAAAGCCGAGACCAAGATGACCGAGCGTACCTAGTGCTTCAAATTTGCCCCCTCCACTGTACTGGGATACGAAACCGCAGTTTGATAGTGTGGACGTATTTGTGTACATCAACATACCCTTGATGTAGCCTGTTACACCCGGATTGTCTACGCTATCAATGATCGTGTTGTGTTTCTTTAGCTCAATTCGTGAGAACAGGAAAGCTGGGAAGTTGTTAACAAGTTTTATAGTAGAATTCTTTGGGTATGCTGACCCGTCTGATTTTTTCACGACTTCACCTTGAATGTAAAACATTATGCGAGAATCGTAAAACGCATCATCATGGTCCAATCTGAACACAGTGTAGTTGTTCGGTGTGTTGAAATTGAGATCAGACACTGCGTTAACAGTCCTGTACTCACTCCTCACAACACCGCCCATAAACTTGGTATAGACCGCTTCCATTGTGAAATATATCACCACTTATAGTATTCACCACTTATAGTATTCACATAGGGTACATAGAACCGGACGTACCCAAACCCATACCGAGTTTACGTTTCAACCACATTCCACCGGTTGTAGCAAGAGCAACTGCACGTTCATTCAAATCAGCATCAGGTGCTATGACTCTACGCCACGCCTTCTTCTGCAACTCACGATCGGCCACCCATCTGTCTTCTGTATTTTCGTGTTTGCTGTACCAAATGTCATGTTCTTTGCACGCCTCGTCAAGTGGGTTGATTCCTTTATCTCCTCTAGCCAATCGTTCGTCTAGTTTTGTACCGGGTCCACAAAAATTGTACGTATCAAATTTCAAATTGCGTGGAGCATGAAGCTCGAACGGTAGATTGTTGATGATATCGTTCAAAAGCCCAGACCCTTCGATCACACTTTCCGGTAATGCTGAAAGACAACGTACTAGATATTTTGTTCCTCGTGGAGTCTGCACTAACTCTTCCATTCTGTCGTATATGAATTTGACGAGAGATAGTTTCTCGTTATGAAAATTGTTGTTGCCGGCCATTTCTTGAGCGTAAATGTAATTCAATCGTTTTACCAGTTCATTGAGATTGTTGATGTATTTGTATTCTACCGGCCTACTGCTGTAGACTGCCAACCCAGACCCAGTCATTTCATCATTATTGTCAGTCTTTATATTTTCTTCCCAAATTCGTTTGATCATGCGTTTCCATTTACGACCCTGACTCGCTTTCGGTCGATTTGAAAGAGGATCGTTTTTCTGAAATATGGAATTTGTTCTGAGCAATATATCTTTGTATGCATTCCAATCGTCAGGCGTATAGTTGTCATCACTAATGTAATCGTTCTTCGTCAAAAGACGCCAAAGACCAGCCGTGCCTTTGTAAGTTTTTTGATCTTTTATTAGTACGATATCGTCGTAATTAAACGTGATCGGCTCGGATCCAATTTTAGCTTGATTAGCATTGTCATCATACCAAATACCGAACTGAGCATCTCGTGCTTTAGGTAAATAACTTGATGCAGTCAATCCCAGTGTAATTTTCTTTGTATCCATCAGTTGTTTAAACGATTGATTCAATTCTTGTGAAGGAGTATCTATGTCAGAACGCTCAGTCAACGGGCTTCGTCCTTCTGGTGTACCAGATATCGTTAATGGTATTCGCATGAGTTGTCGCATACGTAGTCTTTTACGATCTTCCATTTCTTTAGCCTCGTTGACTGCATCTTTCTCTTTTTGTTTTATGATTGCATTCGTTATGGGCTCATACTTTTTCTGCCTTTCGCGCATCTCCTGCATTTCTTGCACGTATACACTGGAAAATTCATTCTTCAAATTATCGTTCAGTTCCTCCAACTGTTTGGTTTTAACAAAAGTTTTTGACTCAGATTCCTTAAAAAAGTCAAAAGTTATTTTGTTTTTTTTTGAGGGTGTGACTTAATTGAAGGTTAAGCCAAGGAGACCGCTCCTCTTTCTCAGGGGTTGAAATTTTGCGGTACAAGTTCTAAGCTGGTATCTAGCAAGACTTGCTTTCCATACAGTAGGCCAAGTTATACAAATTAAATATGGTTTTAGATTTTTAAGCTTGCGGAATGGCCTTGGGTATAAGTTTTTCATTTAAATACATTTTTTTGCCGTTGTACTTTGAGGGTTCGGGTCCAAAGGATTTCTGAAGATTGGGTTGAACTCAACACTATTCCCCTGGACACATGGCATATAACCAAGGTAGGATGGACGCAATTCGTATCGTCAAATGTCTAAAATATTCGCTTTACTTGGGTAGTGCTTATTTCTTTGGTTTGGGAACACGCAAATTATAACTATTGTTCGGATTACTTTTCAAACACGCCCATTAAACTGGTAGATACACCCAGGGATATGAGTTTATGATCACCTCGAAAACAGAGTATTTCTTTATTATATCTTTTTTAAAAGACAGTTTCGAAAAACCAAGAATTGTTGCATACTCAATACAACTATATTAAGGTCATTCGCAGCTTGTTCTAAAAAAACGTTTATTGTTCCATTGATGATTCCCCCAACTTGAAATGTGACTATTTCACTAAGGTTTTAAGTACTGAACAGTCATGATTATTTCTTCTACTTGAAAATAATATTTTTAAAATGTGGATAATTTATTTACAACGTCAAATAATTTTCAGCAAATAGTTCTTTTCACTAGAGTTAGGATCAACAATTAAAAAAGCGTACATTTTCGTATCAGAATTCGAAGTATATTATATTTTACATTTATATCATTAGATGTGTATTATAAATGATAATTTTATAATGTTCCAAAGGTTTAGTGTTTAAATCCACATGTTTTAATATTAACTTTGTAGATCTTTACTACCCCATAGGATTGTAGTCATACAACGAATAGATAAATGTCTATACTCGTATCAGTTTTCTTTACGGATGGAATTTAGTTTCTATCCTTTATTGAACAGACGTTTCAATTCGTTAGTCTGTAAAACTGATATCTCATTTTCCACAACAACTTTTTAAAGGACTATAAAGAAAACTTTGTAAATTGTCGTTTATTGTTTTTTTTTACTCATTTTTTCCGTTATCTAATGATAGTAAATTTTATTAAAGGTTCTAATTTGCAAGAGTTAAAACCTTTAAATTCTCATTTCATTTTGCCCACAATAAATTGTTCCATAAACAGTCGCATAACCAATAACCGTGATTGTTTCCTTTTCAAATCACTATAATATTTATTTATTTGCTTTTTGTTCCTTTTTTGATAACAAAATACTTTTTACTATATTGTAGTATAGAAAATTTGTGTACGTTATTGCAAAAAAATATTTTATCGCGTTTAACTTTTTTACATTTACTTAAATGGAATTTGTACTTCTTTTAACTTTATACGTAAGAAAAAATAATAATATATGGGTTTTGTTAAAATTTGTTTTTAGCCTTTAGCCCATATGAACGTAGCTAGTTTTACAAGAAAATCGACCGGATTTCAGTCGAAATTAATTTAATTAATTTTATCAATTTGGCTTTTTCACCTTTTGGCGTGACGACGCGTTCAGGTTCCGAAATTTCTTTTTCCGACGTACGATTTATTCATCATTTACTAAAAAAATTTGTATAAGCGTTTTGTTTTAATGATAAATTGTGTTTAAGTTGGTTACTTGAGAACATTTTGACATGTCCAACTTGATATTTGTGGAATGTCGTCAATATACTAAAAATATAGAGTTTTAAAAAATTTACTTATAGTGTAAAAATATCTTTTCTTTGTGAAAGACTGGTTAGTTCTGAAATTATTGCTTCTTTGGGGGACTACTGGTGGACAAACTTCTAGGAAACTAGATTTATATAAAAGTTGATCGTGTAAGTAAGGTCACAAAGAATTTCTATTGGTATTAAGACATTTTACATAGTTAATTTTTTCGAATATCAGAAAATACTTTATATCTGCACAAATTTGTTAGTTTCTTTTCTTTTACCACAGCGAATGGTCTTTTAAATTTCAATCGTACTCATGCAATAACCGTAACAAGATTGTTTAATTAGTTTCATATTAGAATATGTTAAAACATGTAATTATTTCAGGAATCTTTATTATGTTACTTTCTAGGTGTTAGCATTGAAAAAAATTCCACTCACAACAAATTTTTTTCACCACATATTTTCACTAATAACGTCTAGACTAATGGGTCAGGCATTTACTTTTGTAATTTTACAATGCACTCAAGTATACCTGGGCTTAAATTAAATACTAATTTTAAATATTTCCATTGTTTATCTTAAAATTTTATTGAAATACACACGTAGAGCAGACTGCTGTATTTGTGATGGATAGAACAGGTGCGAGGGAATAACTTCTGGGTTTCCTAAACCCCTCCGCTAAAGCATTCATGCCAGACCAAACAACGTTTTTGTCAACTTGCCTCTGTGATATTGGTCTTATATTAATTTAATTTAAAAATCTGTTGGTTAATTTAAATTTAAATGTTAACGAATCCTATATCTAAACACCTATATTATATTCAGTTACAATTCTTTATTATGTTTTTATTATGCATTAGTTTATATTTTAGGAAGGTTTTCTTACAGGATAAGTGTTTAAGAATTTGAAAAATAAAAAAAATCAAGGAATGTAGTTTAATATCGAATTTCCTTCCTTCACCGAAACTGAAATGTTAGGACTTTCGTGCTTTGTATTATATTCTGATAGTGTTACCACGTCTAGAATGGCTTAATGAATAGGTTGACATAAAGTCAGCCAAGTTGTGAATGAAGACATATGAAACTTAGGCAGCTCTATAATTCAATATTACACTAGTTATGGGCATACATCTGAATTTAACGGCAGTTTTATGGACATGATCCATCACGGGGTTCATCTTCTAAAAACCCTCTTCATCATATGGTGATACAATAGGGGTTTAATTGATTTCAACCTTTCACTTCAGTATTCAGTCAGTTGTAAAATTAGAAAGATTCTTACTATGTTAAAAATACGGTTAAACAAGGATTTACCTCCTATTTCAAATTAAGTATCATACAAATGGGGAAAGCTAAATCCTTCGCCGAAAAAATAACATTGTTTTGTCTATAAATAACCTCTGTTCGTGTGTTAACCAACACAAAATAAAGAACTAAGGGTCGAGTTCTTGGGGATATCGAGGGTACAGGGTTCCCCTGTGGATGCCCTTCGGTTCGGATCCTTGCCTTGTCGGGGCTTCTTCACGTATGGAATCAACAATCATTGAAATCAGGTAGCGATACTCTCAGTTTTGGACCGCTCATCGGGAGGCAGTTTGATATTTCCTAATTCGGTTTTAAAGACACCTTCATCTGGACTAATATCAACTGTTAAACAGCTTTTGTAAGAATCCCACAAGTCCAATTTTTTGTGTTATGAAAAAACAAATTCTTTCCTTCCGAATTTTTGCTAGACACCATCTGGCAAAAGCCATGATTACTATGCTATTAGGTTTGGATGAAATTTGAATTCATAATTTTTCCAATTCTTTTATGTAACGTAATTGATTGCTTTTAAAAATTCTTATATAAACAAATCCACCGTGTATGGTTAATTTTTCTTCATTGTTAGGGTAGGATAGATTATACTCTTTTAATAAGATTTGGGATGAATTGAAATGCCTGAACGTGTATCAAACATGTCAACAAACTTTCGAAGTATTAAGGGAAATCAATATAAAATGTTTATTGTAAATTCAGTCATAATGTTTATATTTATTTTAAATTTTCTTTGCTAAGATAAAAGTGCAGTAAAATGCTTTATTAATACACTTTTGATCATTATTTTCCTTATAACAGCTTCCATAGTCAAAACTGTAGGTAGTTAAGTAGAGCATTCCCGTTCATGGAATCATATATTGTTTCAAACAATTTCCCATGCCTTCGGTATATTTGACGCCTTTCCCGATC
This sequence comes from Stictocephala bisonia, assembly GCA_035578905.1. Taxonomy (NCBI): domain Eukaryota; kingdom Metazoa; phylum Arthropoda; class Insecta; order Hemiptera; family Membracidae; genus Stictocephala; species Stictocephala bisonia. The sequence goes on from JAQJVL010000048.1 coordinate 2,132,204, forward strand.
CGTTCCTACTGAAACCTCCATCTGGGTCATCGATTATTTTTCTTTGTCTATACGTAACATTCGGAAATTATGAAGTGGGCACTAGTAACTAGTAATTATTTTCGTTTTAGGGAAGTTCTCGTTCGCTCATAATTTTACAGTCAACTTTCAAGATAGTTAAAAATCAAAAAACGCAAAAATAGTTAGCGTTTTAGGTTATTTTTTTGATTGTTTTTTATTGACATCATATGGAACTATGTGTTTATTTTGATTAATGAAAGGAATACTTACCATTTTGATGCTGTTTTGATTTGTAGGTTTTCAACTCCGTTGAATTTGTTTTTCTAAATAGCCTCAGTACCATTAGATTAATAGTTCTAATGTTTTACTTTTCTTTCATCTCATATTAACAATGTTCTGGTGGCGGGGAGGTTTCAAACTTATCAATTGGATACGTGTTTAATTCCACATGGTTTGTTTATTTTTTAAATTTGGTCAGTTCTCAATTACAGCGTCACCACGGAAATGAATTGATTCAATGAACTTAGAATGTTCGCTTACCGAATTAATCATCTTTTAATTGGATTTGTCTGAAAATAAGGAAAGCCATAAACGTAAACAGTTTAGATAGATCTCAATAAGGAACCGGAAAAGAACAGTTGGAATCTAATTACAGCATAAAAATTGTCTGGAACTGAACTTGATCTCGTCTTCTCTGTTAAGTTGGCTGTTAAAATAATAAACTTGTTGACCAATATAACGGGGTGATAAAAGTATAATTGAATGACATTGTTATTATTGGGGTTTGTTCTCATGATCACTGTACAACTAACCTACAAATGTGTTTTTCGCTTCTCTCATTTACCCAGGAAAATAAACTTTGTTGATGATATGAGGGACTTCTAAAGTATAATTAGATTTTATAAAACAGGCACAGTATTTAAAATTTTCAATGAAATTTCCTCGTTTATTGTTGTTTTTTTTTTTTTTTTTAATTTATTTATCGAAATCGAGATCTTTATACAAACTTCTTGATTATGTTGTTCTGATGTTGATGTGGTATTTCATTCTGTATAAATTTTAAATTTATTCAAATACCGATAATGGACTTTATTTATCTTTTTGGTTTTTATTAACATGAGCTTTAGTTCCTTATTTAGATGATCATAAAATGACAAATAAATCATCATTAGGGATTCTGGAATATTTAGCTTAATAATTTGGATTTTATAGTGCTTTTTGAGATTACTTTTTAGCAAATAAGTCATAAAATAATCTATGTCAGCCTTCAAATATATAATGTTAATTATTTTAATATTTTTTGACTTGGTTGAAAGAAATCATTAATAATCCCAGAAAGTGGGATATTGAGAAAATTGGTCGGCTGTAACCCATCACCTCTATGTCTGAAAAAAAAAAGTAAATGGGAATTATGCATCAATTTTTAGCTGATGGACTATTTGTCGCTTGTTTGATGCGAGCGTTAGCAGAATTGATTTACCGTTAACGTCGTTTACTGCACGAAACCCTTCATCGATGTCCTGGAGTGTTTTACAGGCCAGATTAACTCGTTGGTTTTGCTCTTCGGAGTATTTAGGTGGTGGAATCGTACAAAAACGTTTGATTAATATCAGGTTTCCTTATTGGAAGAACCAACTTTTTCCAAAGGGTAATCTTCCATTGCTTGTGTTTAGTTTTTACATGAAACAAATTTAAATTTCGATAATCATTCTCACAGTACGATCACACAATAATCGATAAAAAGTGAAATTCATTTATGCATCTTGCCCTTTTTTTGAAACTAGAATTGTTTTTTGAAGATTTGTTTTATAAATAGCCCTTTTTATTTAAACCCAAAAACATTACGTGGGTTCTAAAGATCTTCATTCTGAAAAACTGTATGACTTGTAGTGTAATGTTAAATTATTTTATTAATTAGTTTTGGAATTTTGGTTGTTGACATAATTCAAAAGAAATTTTTCAGGCAATGATTAATTGTGCTAAACCGTTTCTAACACCTTTCGATTAAGCTAGTTGAATATGAACTGACATTTGTTTAAGGGAGGATATCGGAGACATTCTTTTTCATTTAAAAACGATCATTGAGGCAGGGTTGGTGCTGCATCATCATTTCGACCTTGAATGGTTTATTTCTTGTGAATATATTTATTTTGATTTTAGTGAGTAGAAATTAAAGTGTTATTATTTCTCGAACTAAACATTTCTTTTACTGTATGTAATTGATATTTTTTATAGACATAACGCAAACACCACATATGGACAATTTTTCCTTCCTAGGACATACAGTGGGGTTAAAAGCTAGGTTATTGTAGCTGTGTAAGTTTACGAATAGCTCTTTTCGTCTTACGATGTGAGTTTTGAGATGTAAAAAATTGCAATAACTTTGTTTTTTGTATATGTTTTACAATCTCAAAGTGTGTGAAAACATTAGTCTAAGTAACCATTTGTATGGAATTACTGATTCCTCTTTACCTCTCACTTTAAACATTTGTTTGAAATTTTAAGTGAAAATGAAAATGATGAGGATTTTATAGAAATGTGTTGAGTTGACATTATTTTATAATTTAGTTGTAGGGGTTGTGTTCTCTGACCCCTAACATTTTCTATTTTATGGAATAGTGCTAGAAACGGACACACAGGAGTGTGTTTGACATTAGTGTTATATGTTTGTCTGAAAGTTCAGCGTTCTCTGTGTCCACCCTGGAGATTGTTGTAATTTTTAAGAGTGGAAACACAGGGGACTACAGTTTTAATGTTAGTTGCATAGTCTTTGTCACCCTTTTTTGTTATGGGGAGTTAGCTGTACACTTCAGGGACCACGGCTGAATCATTTTTAAATGTTTGGGTGGAAAGTGTAGCGTTTTTGTGTCCAGTAAGGGCTGGTGAGCTTGACACTTAGTCTTATACGGGTACTCATTCTGTATGATGTTATGCCCCTTGCCATGAGTCAGATTGTTTTTTGGGGAGTGGAAGATGTGAGTACACTTTTACAGGACAACGAGGTAGGTTTCTTTGTGTTTAATTTATGTCTTGCAAGTAGCGCATTTTTGGATTTAGGGTGTCTAACCTTTACTGACCACACATGGTTTTTTTCGTATTTTGGAGTGTGCAAGTGTCAGAACGATGAGGTCACGAGGGAGATACGCTGATACTTTTACTTGAACTCACAGGTGAACTATTCAGTTTAATGTTAGCGCAAGTAGTAAGCTTTTTGGAGTAGGGGAGTCTTGTACGACTTTTGAAGATGGTACAAATTATTATATTAAGGTGTTTATGTAAATGTCTGACATGAGTGTCGGGCAGTATTGTGTCAGCCAGGGGAGCAGCCGCTCCACCACATGAATCTCACGGGACATCGTGTTTAATGTTATCTGCAAAGTAGACCCAGCAGAATGTGTGCCGTGGGATCGTACACTTTACATGGTTACTCACAGGCCCCTGGTTTACACAGTGTAATGTTATGTTGAAATCTCACAGTTTGTTCTGGGGATTGCGCCCCACTTTACCCACGGTAAAAGGTAGAATTTCTATCAGTTTTAATTTTTTCCCCATCAAAAGTTCAGCATTTTTGTGCACTGGGGAGGGAACGGGTACACAACAGTTTTACTATCATGTAATTTATGTCCAAGCAAACTGTTTTTTGTCCATCTTGTCCCAAATTATGAACATTATCATCAAATTCGTGGTTATCTACTTCTAGATAATTTTATGTCCAGGAACAGCAACTTTTGTGTACAAATGCTTGTACACTTTTACATGGTACTCACAGGTGGTTTACTATTCAGTGTTTAATGTTATGTCTGCAAGTGTCAGCAGTTTTTGTGTCCAGTAGGGGAGTGCTTGTACACTTTTACATGGTACACACAGGTGGTTTACTATTCAGTGTTTAATGTTATGTCTGCAAGTGTCAGCGGTTTTTGTGTCCAGTAGGGGAGTGCTTGTACACTTTTACATGGTACTCACAGGTGGTTTACTATTCAGTATTTAATGTTATGTCTGCAAGTGTCAGCAGTTTTTGTGTCCAGTAGGGGAGTGCTTGTACACTTTTACATGGTACTCACAGGTGGTTTACTATTCAGTGTTTAATGTTATGTCTGCAAGTGTCAGCAGTTTTTGTGTCCAGTAGGGGAGTGCTTGTACACTTTTACATGGTACACACAGGTGGTTTACTATTCAGTGTTTAATGTTATGTCTGCAAGTGTCAGCAGTTTTTGTGTCAAGTAGGGGAGTGCTTGTACACTTTTACATGGTACACACAGGTGGTTTACTATTCAGTGTTTAATGTTATGTCTGCAAGTGTCAGCAGTTTTTGTGTCCAGTAGGGGAGTGCTTGTACACTTTTACAGCCTGTGTAAGTATATTATTCACATACTTAATAGTATGTGTAAAGCATTTTAACAAGCTACAGTATCAGACCTCACCAACTAACCCAATCATTGGCACGAAAATTCCTCTTACACGAGATATCTAATGGAAGTAATAAATAATCACAAATATTAGCTATTAACACAATACTTTGATATTTCAAACGCGTTACATATTACAAATATCCAGAACATAATTTTTGTCTGTATGTATTTGGTACTATAAGATTCAAGTTTTCCAAATATGTGATTTAAGAAACAGCCATCCAATTTAAGCCAAATATTGATCAATTAAAATTTTTGTTTTGTATATTGATTCAACGCTCATTTTTAATAGTATAATCCGGCATTTGGCTTCAGAAATACATAGGTAATCGCATGTGGGTTGGCATGTACAGCAGCAATCTACAACCTCATTCAAGTTGAGATGGGTGAACATTACTGACATAAAAACTGGAAATTGCCTTACTTGTCTGCACGACAACTCTTTTCACTGAATTGTGTTTATTTATTGTAGTTCAGACTAGTAAGCTCCAAACATTTTTCAATAGCTATTTTAAAACTGGCTTTTTAATAACTATCAAATGGTTTTTTATTTTTATATACGTTAGTAGATAATCCAACCAGTAAAACATCACACACTTCAAGCTACAATACAGTATAAATACAAGCAGTTACAATTAAAAAGGTTACCGACTTCTTAGAATGTTACCATTCTCAGACCAGGTGGATTCACAATAGATTCGTTATTTTTCTTACGTTATTGATAAAGTAAAATCACCACTTGTGTTATTTATAAAGTAAAAATAATAACATCGTATCATAAATTACAAGACAACACTGGAAATAATTTTCCTAATTGGCACTTACACCTGTGTAAGAGAAAAATTACTCAAAAGAATAAAATATCACATTGCACTGGACAGATGCAATTCATATTTATTTATGCATTTATTTATTTATGAAAAATGCATATTTATTTACATATTTATTTACAAAATACATTTATTTATTTATGAACAAGATTTGGGTTTCTCGTTCATATTAAATACTAGAAAAGGTATATTTCACTTCTAGAACTATGGTTCCGTATGACATGAACGCCAGGACAGAACATGAACTCAGGGCCTCTGCCTTCCCCATCTTGTGCAGATAGGTGCGGAAACATTCGTGGCCAGGAAGAAATTTGCTCACGAAGTATATTCAACCCAAAGTATATTCTTAGACCTTACTGTAGTATTATTCAGATGTTTGGAGATCACGTTGCCTTTTGAAGTTCCAACTAATACTACTGGTAATTAATAATTTATAGAAAAAATTAAACTTTCTCCCCTCAAAGTGTATTTTAGTTTCCTGTTTTTATGTTTTAAGAACGCTTAATTAATTCATAATTTATATCTTTATAATTAACAAAATTATAACAATTAATTAAAAAACACATTTTTCATGTGTACAGACATTTGTTCATGCTGCAAACGTGAAACCTTTCTGTCTGATAATGTACACTTAAATATACAACGATTTGTAAATTTAAGTTCTATAGCAATAAAGGAAGAATATGCAATTTTATGTACTATCAACTTATATGATACTAGCACAATACCCGTCCTTCATACGGGGCTTACGTTGATTTATATTGTGCCTCTTGTAAGTTAGGTATAGAATGTACCTAATGGCATATGTATTTTTGTCAGTACCAAAAGTGCGATGTGGTTAGGTTTGGTACGGTATTTACTTGAGAACTAAGAAATTTGTTTTTAGTTCCAACGGCTGATTAATGAAACATTTACAAACAATTGTCAAATTTGTATTGCCATAGGGCTTGTATTGATATTTCTTAGAGCCCTGATGGGGTGTACTGATGGAATATTAAGATAAAATAGAACTATATGTTAACTAGATACCCTAAGAATGTTCATGCAAAATTTCAGCTGAATGAGTCTAGTAGTTTATGCGTAATTGAGTAACACACAAACAGACAGACAGACAGATACCATTACATTTTTATATAACAGTAAGATTAAAAATTTAAGTAAAATCAAACCTTAAATGTTTGGTGTCCTTAAACTCAAACCTTAAATTAAATTTGTTTGGTGTCATTCCACGAAGTTATCAAATGACGCCAGATTAACCTACAAAATATTTTTATCGCAGAGGTACGTATAGACTGAGAATATTGATGAATTATTAAAGGACACTTAATGTTCAATGTGTTTTATTTCATAAAACAACCACTAATATAAGGATAATGTGTTTGTATTCTGTGTTTATGCCATAAGCAATACATACGTGTTTTGGTTGCTAATTCAAATGTCCGCTTGTCACTGCACATTTATAGTGAATAGCATTCACATTATTTTAATGTACTTGAATAATATACTTTACCATAACAAACACATTAATATATTAATTTGTAAAATAATATTCCGAGAATGTATTATTAGATATCAACTCTGCTGCTACCATTTCTGAAACTACATAGTAAAAACGTGGTAATACTTATAACTACCGTGCTGGAAATTCACAAATTGTTACTAATCATCTATGTATTCATAATAAAAAACGTATTTTCTTTAATTTTTAATTTGAAAACGGATGCATATTCTATAAATAATTTCAATTAATTCAATAATGGGAACGAATTGCGATGTGCTTTTATTTATTTCTATAATCGGTAGGCTCCGGTTACCTTCTAAATAATAGATAAGCTCCGTGTTGGTTCCAATACTGTAGCTCATGTTAATTGAATTCTACTTGTTGTGTCTGAACAGTTATTTTGTATGACTATTTGTCCAAATAACTATATAAAACAATATCTCCATCACCAAAAATTCCAGATTTGGCAACTTAAATTCTTACTTTTCCAATCAATAATATATATCTGTAAAGGTAAAAATGTTGGCCAACTGTTAGTTTGTAACCGGGAAAAGTAATGAAGGATTCGTGTAACGGTGTAGTTTGTTGAAACCGGTGATAAAGTTAGAGTAGCTGCCTAAGGACGTCAAGATGGTTTTTGTAAAGAGTATCGTATGGTCATATTAAGTTACAGGGTATTACCTTCGAGAAATATTAACCCTACTTGGCTGGTAGCTGGGAAGTGTTAAGTATAATGAAATGGACAGTAAATTCAAAGTCCTAATTTCGTTGAAGAAATACGTACGGTGACTATGCAGTGACTACTTGCCATCGGCGAGCTAGTAGACCACTCCAAGGTATCCTATTCTCCACTCCACGTTCATCTGTCGGTATGGAATTGTGGTGGGTAACGCAACTCAAATAGGAGTGATGGCACTACAAATCTCCCATAAAACCAAAGACTAAAAAGTAAATTTACTACACAAAAAAGTTATCAAAATCTATTTTGGCTATAAAGAATAGGTAATTTTGTTCAATAAAGTTCAAATAAGTTACTTGAAATAATAAGAAGTTGAATATAAGGTATTCATAAATAACTTATATTTATAATAGTTGTTGAAAGCTTTAAAATATATTCAGCACTTAAGTCGTGTCAAATGTCATATATCGGCAACCCACTAAACATGACTACCACCATGGTATATAGAATAAATACATGTCACTCCTACTTTGTGTAATCAAAAGTAAAGAGGTGTTCCATCATTACCTGCAGCAATCCACACGTGTACAGATGGGACAGTTTATGTCTTGATCACGCTATCGCCTAGTTAAAATAATTCGAATATATATTTAGTATCAACAACATTAGCTGATGTTTTAAATAGTCAATTTGCATCCAGGGCCTCTAGGTTCGAAGCCTCATTGCACAAGTAAGCTTTCAACAGCAGTAGTTTCACCCTAAAATACGTACCGGGTTCAAAATACAGATCCATCGTCTTAGTAAACACAGAAAAACTGAGTACTTATTATTAAATGTTATTTTATAGCATGTCATGTCGTGCCCCCGACGAATGTTGACTCTAGATTAGATTAGATTAGATTGAAAGGGGATGTACAGTTGGTCCAGCCAACCCTTGCAACGAAGCCTGAGGCTTTTTGTGCCAATCCCGGTGCCTAATCGTCGTAAAGCTGTCAATCCTTGACCAGTTCAAGGAGCTTCTTCACTAGATTAGTAATTTCCGACTGTCCCAGAGGTGAGCCTTCAAAAAGTACACTTCTCCTGGCACCAAGAGCCTCACACTCCAGGACAATGTGTTCTGCCGACTCTTCGTCTTCCCCACAGAGGCGACAGATGGGATCCTCCGTAAAGAGTCCCACTGTTCTTAGATGCCTCCGGAATTTGCCGTGACCGGTGATGAGTCCCACCACCAGCTTGACGTGCAATTTACTCAACCCAAGAAGTGACTTTGTTAACTTCTGTGAAGGATTTCTGACAAGAACCTTGCCGAGTCTTTGCCCTGGGAACCGCCGCCATCTTTCCAGATGTCTGGCGCTGACCCAGTTTTTGATTGCTGTTTTGACAGATGCAGCCGAAACGCCGCAGGCTGGCTCAGGACCAATGAAGGGCTTGATAGCACCTTCCCTAGCCAAGGTATCGGCCTGCCCGTTGCCTTCTAATCCCCTATGTCCTGGGATCCATTCCAGCAAGACCTGATTTCTTGAGCCCAGGATGCTGAGGGACTCCACACATTCCCAGACTAGACCAGACGAAAACTTCCAGGAGTCAAGAGCCCCTAAGGCCACCTGACTGTCTGAGAGGATGTGGGTATGTTTCCCGCAAACCCCTCTCATGGTTTGCGCTGAACGTATGGTGACTTCAGCTTGGAAAACGGCGCCATACGCTCCCAGGCTCACGCTAGCGTTGGTCCTAGGGTCGCCAGTATAGACACCAAATCCAGCTCTGTTGCCCATTCTTGACCCGTCTGTGAACCATACAATTCGGTCGTGAGAAGAAACCGGGCTACTAACAGCGTCCCAGTACTCCCTCGACCTGAAATCCACAGTATAGGGTCTGGTGAAAAGATACTTAGTCCCAATGAAGTCAAACTTCATTGAGAGTACCTCATCGTTTACTAGATTGACCACTGAGGAGAGATCTGTACAGGACCCCCTCCAGTGGTCAGTCAGTTGAAGCCTGTAAGCCGCTGTCCGAGCCTCCCCAATAATGAAGAGATCAAGGGGCGGCAGGTTAAGAAGAACCTCCAGTGCAATTGAAGGGGTCGCCTAAAGGCCCCTGTCATGCACATGCAGGCAAGTCTTTGTTGGCTTGAAAGCCTACCCTGGACGGTACGGCACGGGAGAGTGGATGTTTGGTAGGATAAGGAATTAATGGGATAGGAGTGTTCTCAGTATCGGGATCACACTGAGAGCTGTGGGAAGGTACCCTCCTCCTTTCTCATCGGTTATGGGAAAGATGAGACCCCGGGCTTGGGACCGTTGCAGCGGAGTTATGTTGACTCTAACTGAAATAATTATAGCACAATTTTATCAAACTGTCATGCTAAATCTAGAGCTAAAATGTTTTTCAATAATGAAATATTCAAATTCAAATATTTTATCTAATGTTCATTTTCATATATATGAAGAATATTTTATTCCAACTCACTACCTAATTATTTATTTATTTAATTTATTCAAGGTGACGTTAATTTATTGTACATGTACTTGATATATTTTGTCTAGTTTAAAGAATTATACAAATTTAAATCTAAATATTTAAGGTATTTATAGATCTTAATATTTTTAATTGTATTTCCGTACGGTATGGTGTCACGGAATCATTATTATTAACTATCATTATTAACTCACTGTTTTTCAACTAAGTGCGTTTACACTATTCAGCTACATAAAATAAACAAATGGTCAGCAGTTAACTTAATGTTGAGCATCAACTGGTATGCCAAGTATTTTTACGCTGTTTTATTACAACATTACTCAATAATTGTTTCAGTAAATCATTACAATAAGTATAGTAATTTCAAAAAAATACAAAGGTGAGTTACGCTAAACTGAGCCATAATAGTACAGATCTTCAGTGATAGATATGTACTGTTATTTTAGTGGTTGTTTAGTGTTTACATACTAAAGCAAAGAGAATGTTATATTTTACGATGTCTTGGCTTTGTTCAACACTAGTAATTTGCTGTTGTTTGTACATCTGTGAATATACAATAATTTACTAATAAATTCTAAGTGCAGGTACTGAGGCCAGTGGGCCTTACATTAAATATAACAAATATCATCTGTCTAGTTACCTTTAAAGAGGCTATCATTTAGTATAAATAGTGTCTTGTAACCTATAACCTATATGAGGTTTTAGCATTATGATACCATAATTAATTTTTAACATTAACCGATACACATTAAAAAATGTAAAATTACTTATTTTGTTTTAACATAAACACAAATAAACATTTTAAAACCTGATTATATCTTCTATTCTGTTATGATGACCACCTACATTCTAAATGTTAACCCATAAAATATCTAGTACAATGTTGCTCCAGTAGCTATGTTCAGTAAAGAGGCACACTGATGTGGATAACTCTTTCGATGTTTTAAATATAAATCGTTTATTTTTTAATTTATTCAAGTGGATTTATTATATAGTTAATTTTATATAATACGGACAGTTATGGCACTTTAGAACTTTCTTAGATGACCTTCAACACGTTGCAATTCTTCATCTTGGAATCTTCTTTAAAGTTCTGAGAACAACTCAAGGAAAGTAATTCAGCTTTTCTGCCCTTCAAAAGAGATATGTCCCTTTCTTTGAATAATTCAAATGGGTGTAGTTAGTATTTAAGGTCTGCAAGTATTTAAAATTTTTCGAAATTTAGTTTTAAAAACAAATATAACTTAATAAAACCTTCCTATTGATTGATAAGCCCATATATTATAATATAACACATATTTTATAACACATATATAATCCATATACAATATAACACATATTTAATTCAACTGCTTTTATTCAGAATGGCCAAATTGCAATTTTTTTATCGTCATGATACAAGCTAACAACATAATACATATAACCTATTAGAGTTTAATAGTCTTCATTGTGTATTAAGAGAGGAGTTATGAGTTATTTTTACTGATAATGTTCCAAATTACAAATTAAAATCCAAATGTTGTTCATTGTCAAACCTTTTCAATTTTTTTAATTTTTTTTTTTTATTTTATTTTTTTTAGCTCATAACAGTTGAATAGGCTAGCAGTATCATATAGGCAGGCTTGATTATTGTAGAGGCAAGCGTTAAAACTTTCTTTATAATCAAATTTCTTGTTTTAAAATTGTACTATAGTGTAAAAGAATAAGAAACGTTTTACTGAATAACAATGTAAAACTAACTAATTATTAGTTACATTCTCAATACATTAGTGTTTCAATATTTTTGTGGCTTTGTTGAGAGCTACTTAAATAATTTGTATGTATCATCAAGGCTATTCTTAATTCCCCCAAGAAAAATGAGTTTACGGTAAGAATAAAAAAAATTTAATGAAATGAAAATGCCTTTATTAAAGGGGCGAAGTTAGGACTGTAAAGTCATCTCTAACACTTAACCCCAAACTGTAGCATATATCTATTATTCCTCTTTTTAAAAATATATAATTTTGTGTTTGTTAGTTTGTTTTTAAAACATGGTGTATATTAAGTTTTTGATAATATGGATAATTATAGTACATGAACTAACTCTTGAAACACCAAAATATTTGCTTTAAAGAACTTAAGTTTTTTTTTAGTAAAAAATCGTAATATGAAACACATATTAGGTAGTTTAAGGGCTATACTTTTCCTCTAAGTATGCAATATTACATTACATTCTAAGAAAAACACTACTGAATGTGACATTACACTTTCCTGTGAGTTTTCAACGGCTATGTTTTGCCTGGTAAATTTATTTTTATATTCTGCATGATTATCTGAAAGGAATATATGGTCAAAAATGTTTTTCTAGTCTACAACATTTTTAAAAGGAGTTCATATTAATTCCAATTTTTTTTAGTGATTAGTTAGAATTAATTTTAAATGTTACAATTTCCTTCATACGTTAAACTGATTTCGACTGTTTTGTACACAGTTCAATGTGGTTTATTCAAATGACTTAATACCGTCTGAAATATCCATTTAGGTTAATTTTTAATTCTGAAAATTTGCTATTAGTTTTATTTTAATATCATAATTCTAATAATATATTTGAATTTGATAATTGTATTATGATAGATTCTATTGTGTTTATTTACTTTGTGCAATCATAGATTTCTAAATGAAGCTACACTCACTCTTCATTAGGTATCTCTCTAGGTGTAAACTTACTTCTGAAAGTAATTACACTGAAACTCTGAAGCTCTCAGAATGTATCAGCAGTGTTTTGCTCTTAGTGTGAAACTAACGTGAGAAGCAAGGGCAAAACCTTTAGCTACTAAATGACATTGCTTTAAAATATTATGGTAAATGTCGTTTCTGACTTTTTAATCATAGGCGCACTATAAAAATTGCTCACAGTGTAATTACTTATGTAATTACGATACTTGAAAATAATATATTTGCTGTAGTATTTCCATCACACAATATCGCAGCATTCACTTTAAAATATGTGTTTGATATGTAATAATGTTGAGGGTCAATATATTAATTGTATGTTTGTTTTTTTTTTTTTGTTTTTTTGTTTTTTTGTAGATTACGAAGATAAATGTTAGTCAAATAAAAAACCACATATCTATTATTTGTACATTTTATAATTATTGATATCGTAAATCAATCGTAAATATGTGTTCATTATTTATTTATTAGATCTTCGAATTCTTTACCTAATAATGTATACTGAACAATTGTTTGCTTTTAATATATATATATATATATATATATATATATATATTAATAATTAGAGCTAGATATCTATACATATATATTAACTTACTTTAAATGAAACAAAAATTGTATAAGTTTTTAAGAACTTTTATAAAAGTGGGTCCAAGGGAAGTGGACTGGTTATTTTAACGTTTTGTATTGACAATTTATAAATGCAGTTTGCGTTCTAATGTATTGCTAAGATAATGTATTTTTAGTTTTAGTTTAATCAAAAAGTCCATATCGTAAATGTTATGTTAAACTTCGCTTTGTTTACTATAGTGCCGTTTTACTCTATCACAATCGGTAAGATATAAAGGCTGTTTGTATTTTATATTTGGTTGAGATGTTATTTAGTAGTTACAGTGGTCTTAACCCAGTTAGAATAGCTGTGATATAAATCTAAAGTAACGATTCAATTCTACCTCAACTATTCTCTGTACGCTGACAAATATTGTTGTCTAGTAAACTGTATTGTTGGTGTTTCATTGTCTCTGTGAGATGCCTTTGAAGTATTGTGTTTACAGGAGAATTTATGTCAGCCAATATGAATCACGAATAAATATTTGTTAATGATTCCATTTAATCATAGATTTTAATTAAAATTCACCATTTTATTACTAGTGATAAGGTATGAGATTGTGTTTGCTGTGTTAATATAGTAATAAAAATAAAGACACAAGTGTTTCATGAACATTTACGTAATGATAAATAAAAGAACTTGACTGAATAAAACAAAAAGAAATGGATTAACACGGAGAAACATATTTATATATGTACTGTACAAATGTGTAAATGAAAATCAATATTTATGGCATTACAGATGTAATGGTGATAGTTTATTCAAATTTAAACCATCTCCATACAGGAAAGAGTGTAGTGAAGAGAGATAGAGAGAGAGATAGATAGATAGATAGATAGAGAGAGAGAGAGAGAGAGGGAGAGAGAGGGATATATATATATATATAGAGAGAGATTTTTTTTTTTTTACACTATTTCGGCTATATAACAATAGAGGTAACAGTCAAAATCGTAGTTTTCCTGTCGTAGAGATTGGAAGTTTCCAAATACCTTTCTACTGTGTGCTTCATCATCTTGAAATATAGATAGAGAAATATTTTATAGATTACCTCTAAGTTAGATTTATCATAAAAACGAAATACCAAGCAGACCTACCTTATTACCAGATTGTTTTTCAAACAAAACGAAATTTCAAAAACTAAGTCGTCTGAATTGAAATCAATTCCTTTTGTCTCAAATTATTGGCTTATTTGTTTATACGGCGATAACATTTTTTCCAATAAATTAAAATGTGTGTTCTGAACAGCTTGAATACTATCATAATTAAATAATATATAATATTATTAATAGGAATAATAATAATAATAATAATATAGTATCTAAAATCAAATATATTATACTACTTGCAATACAACTAAAGAATTTGTTTGAAAAACATGCAATTTGAGAACTATTAGAAATAAATTTATAAATTTACAACTACTTAGATATTGTACAATTACAGTCAATTAAAAAATTTAACAGTTAGAGATCGTCTTATTATTATATCGTCGGATCCCTCCGGTCGAGGCCACTGGCCACAAATTCATAGATCTCAAAGCCGATGCAGCATTCATTTTGAATGCAGACAAGGACGACCCAAAGAAGTCCACCTCCTTACAAAATGCAATCTCAATTCCTGTTAGCCTTAGTATTTTGCTGTACACAGAAGTATATATGCATAGCTATAACACTATAAGTATGTATAGTAATCAAGTAAATATCAATTAATTTCGTTTCAAGTGATCCAATCATCACTGTACATATCACTGCAGTTGTTAAATATAAATGTAATGCATAACATAAAAAGTGTAATAAACTTTGTTAAATATGTTATATATAACAAATTTATAAAGTTATATATATATATATATAATAAGTTATATATATATATATATATAACTTATTATATATATAACTTTATTATATATATACGAGTATATACGAGTTATATACTTTATCGTATATAACTTATATAGTGAGATTATTACATTTATGCTACACCAAACCTTTATAAAAACATCTACTTCCCTCCGATTGCAAAACAATATCCGAATGTATTCTTCTGAATAAATAATATTAAATTATTGTCCTCGCCGTCTTATGCTCAGATGTCCTAATACTAGATACAATTTTTAGTATTGTATATATCCTAATACTAGATACTAATACAAACACATTGTTTAGTTCGACATGTCTTATAATATTATCAATTTTTTTCACTTAAATAAGTTTAATAAACCCTGAATTAGGTTTTGAAAAATATTTCTTACACAAGTGTAAATATATTGATCATTACTTACCAACTGACCAGCTGAGTACCTACTACCTCAGTTTCATTTTAAGATTACAAAATATAATACAAGAGATGCCCAAATCAAATTATTTAACTCGTGGCTATGCTCTATATCTAACAAGTATGAAGTGGAGTTAACTTGCTTACTGCCAGTGAGGATTGGTTCCCAGAAAATGTATCATTGGATGAAATAAATACATTTTAAGATATCCCATACATATCATGATACGGTGTAAATATAAATCGAGCTATAAATCAGTAAAAAAGTATATTTCATTATTTTGTTTACAATTCATCCTGCCTCTTCAACGTATCATATTCCTACTCTAAATGCCACTTCAAAATATAACTTAATTAACATGATCAGCGAAAATAGGTTATAAAGCACCTGAACAAGAAAATAGACAAAAACTAGGATGGGAAGTTATTTATTTATTCAAATCTCAATTTCATATGATACAAACAACTAGTACACAGTTAGTTTTCGTATCACAGAAAGTAAAGCTATTACACTTGTATGAATAAGTTACCCCTGAGTCCATTCCTGAGCTACGAAAACGAGTTATACGTTTTTCTTAACTTTAGTTTTCTTGCTTGTAATTACTGGTGTTAGTTCCTTCAATAAAGTTGAGTTTTATTCATTTGATTCATGATGCAGTTTATTTTGTATTAGAATGTTTACAATTACAGTACCAATATCAGCGTTGCATAGGGCCTATATTTTTATTTTGTTAAAAAACACATTAAAATAGTTATTGAGAAAAACTTGATTCCTTGGATTATTAATCATGCAACAGTATTCAAGTTCACATGTGAACTGTTTATATACACACGACCCTTTCTTTAAACCTCTCTTTATGACTAAACATAAAATTGGACTAGTTTAGTAGGTTCTTTCATGGTTTTAAATTCGTTCATTAGCCAAATGTGCCAGATATAGTGTTCACGCAAAACAAAACTTTTTTAAGTAGACTTTTTCTATACCAGAGAAGTATTGAGTCGTCCTTATAGTCTCAATACTTCTCTGGTAAAGTAAATTCGATAAAACTGTAAGGTACGATAAAACTGTAATGTACGATAAAACTGTAATGTACGATAAAACTCTAATGTACATAAAACTGTAAGGTACGATGGAAGTGTAAGGTACGATAAAATAGTAATGTACGATAAAACTGTAAAGTACGATAAAACTGTAATGTACATAAAACTGTAAGGTAAGATGGAAGTGTAAAGTACAATAAAATTTTAAGGTACGATGGAAGTGTAAGGTACGATGGAAGTGTAAGGTACGATGGAAGTGTTTAAGTGTTTGGTTAGCATTTCCACAAACAGTAATAACATGACGTTTTTTATGTAAGGAATATTACTGTATCAAAAACATATTACTAATTTAACTGAACAAGCTATAATAACCGTACTGACTTAATTCTCAAGTACTAATGATGATTTATAATCATGTATAAAACAAGCACGCTATTACTAGCGCAAGTATTACATATTTAATTGTTTAGTAGAGTGTCTTAAATAACATTGTAATGAGGAAACTCCTCTCATGACTCTCGAGCAGAGATGAGTATTGAACAATTATTTATATTATTATTATATATTAGGTTGATATGTAAATATAAAATTTATAGCCCCATAGTAAGGATAAATTATCTGAATAGAACAAAACGGAATAAGTAAATCTTTTAAAAGAAAAAATCTTTGGGGACTCAACAGTTATAATTGGCATTTCATAAGTAAATCATTTTTACTCATTATGTGATATGATAGTTTAATGTAATTATATAAACATCATTGGTATATAAAAAAATATACCCAAATTCTAAATATATTTGTATTTATCTATAAAACAGGGTTAATTAAAATGTGTTATTATACTATTGAATTGTTCAAGGTCATTCTAATAAATGATTTAATCTTTAAAACGTGACTACCTTTTGTTTTTCTATAAACGTACGTATACATGCATCGTATTCTTTCAATGTATACGATTAGATATTTACATTCGACATAAATTGTTCAACTTAAATTTTAATTCAATATAGCCATCAGTCTGGCTCAATAAATAAGAAACAATAAATTGGAACACGAATTACTGATCACAGTCAATAAACCAATGAACAAAAACAATAAAGTAGATTGTCATCTGCATGTTTTGTATTGTTGAATTTAGGCTGCCGTCATATCTCAGTTATTTATAACTTTTCTCGTAAAATAGACGTGTTAACCTAACTCTGCATATGATAGAATTACGTTTCCAAAGTAAATAAATTTATAATTATTAATTTGGGCTCAGCTTTAGTTATTATAATTTAACAAACATGATCCATATTATTGTGCCTGCATGGATGTGGTTTGTTAATTTCATGTCTAAGTGTTCGTTACGTTTTATATTTTGTTGTTATTGTTAGGCTAGCAGGCTTCCCTTGGCAAGCAGTTATAAACCATTTAATAAAACTATAAGCGCGTAAGGTAAGGGTGAAGACGCAATATACTGTCACCTGTATACATATTCATTTGGCTAGGTTATTTCTGGAATCAACATTAATGTCATCTGTCGGACATTAAAAGTATACATATATTAGATTTCATAACTATGGTAATATTACAACTAACATGATGCTCATTGAATGTGAGTCTGTGTATTTTAAGTAAATTAATATTACTTTAGTTTGTCAAAAAAGAACGTGTTAAAAAAGAAATATTCACAGTAATTATTATTTATTGACATCACAAAAAAACTGTATAGTTGATTGATAATATAGTTTCAAGTGATAATGTAATATCTATTTATATATTTATTGATGTTATATCTATTTAAATACTTAAAATCATAATTTAAAAATGAGTCCCTAAAAGTTAGTGTCCAAAAGGGGAAGGCACAAAGTAGATGTGCACATTCTGGTATTTGATAGCTTACGATCGGTCTGTACTGAGTTGTTCGGATATGCGTATAAAGACAGTTAAAAGTCTAGCAAACATCCACGTTAAAAATATACAACTAGAAAAAAGTTGAAATAACGTGTTAATGTTTGTAAAAAGTACAATTTATAGATTACATTGCAGTAAAATATACCGGAAGTATAATATCTAAATAGTACCCTTTTACCCCTTTACACCAACCCTGACTTGGAGACTTATCCAACACTGATACTGAGATATCTGACCAATAGCTAATATAATATTGTGAAGTCAAGGCAATAAGTGATATTAAGTGAGCTCTGGGGATGAAGTAATGAACTCATTCCCCAGACACAGACCCGCCTAAGTGGAATCTCATTTGTAGATTTGTAATGTTTAAATATAATTTTGTACTGTGTTTAAATAAAAATATTATTTGGATTGAATTTAATTGATAAGTTTAGCTAGCAATGTGGTGGAGACTTACAACCGTCATGTGCTTGTGGGGTATTATTTCTATGACATGCAACTATCATTCAATTTCTAAGTACTACTAACGTAAATTTAAATTATATAGATAAATTAAAGGTAAATGATGATGAAACAATAAATGCGAATATAACGTCAAACAATTTATTTATTACTTACATTTTTTAAATATTTTATATATTTAATTTGGTAAGGGAATTGACATTTTATTTTTAAGCTGTTGGTGATAAAATATTTTGTTCACGTATTTTGTTAGATTCACTACTACTGACAATAAATATAAAAATATATAATTAAAATGTTTTGTTTACAAATAAATTTTTTTTGCTTATAAGAATGATACTTTTCCAGTTCTGATACAAAAGCCCGGAAGGCTCGGAACACCCTGGGTACATTATTAAAGGTATCATACGTCTTGCAGCACCTGGAGCAGACTGACGTGAATTTCAATTTCTTGTTACAAGTCTATTATACGGTTAAAAATAACTCTAGTTATAAGTGTGTTATATAGTGTACAAAAATAACTAAATCAATCTAAAATATTGTATTAATTAATTAAACACATCTCGTATTAGATTTATGTGTTTTTTCAATACTGAGATTTAAAGCTCTTTAAAAGGACGTTAATTCAAACTTCGAACTATGCTTCTAAAATAAAGTTTTACGTTTAATAGTACAAAAGACACGACAAACCAAAGATTTTAGGGTTTCTACAAAATTATCGGTGCAATTTTAATGTAAATTTTAATGCTATAGAGTATTCAGTCGTTTTAAGATATTACTTCACATACTAAAATATTTTAATTGGTGTTTATTTTGTTGTTTTTATAAAACAGGTATTTTTATATAATTGATATCCTTATTTGAGAATGGAGAAAAGGAATGGACAGAACAAGCAACAGGAAACAGAATGTGAACCGATAACAGTTAGTTTCATAACTATGGTTAATTAAAATACTCGTATAAACAATACAATCGTACAGTGAAGTTTCGACAGGAAATATTAAATTTTGTCTGTTATTTAGGTGAATAATTAGGTAAATACAGTTTGAATAAAGTGGCTGTGAAAAAGAATAATTTGTCGGCACCAAATAAATTAAATGTATTTTATAAACTTAACAAATCACTTACATAAATATCCCCTACAATCGAAATTAGACATAATTGTTTTCGAGAATGTTATTTGATACGTTACGGGAATGATTATCACGATTACACTATAACAGTTTGTTTACAATGAAACTAAATCAGTAAACATAAATCAATCACTGATTGTAAATGCCTAGTTTTTTTTTCTATGGAACTACATAAGAACCACATGTTAAAGCCTACGCGTCTATCTTCCTTTCAAGGTCAATCTGATCGTTGTGCTTGACTACGAATTCAATTTACATTTACATTAAATTTATTTTGAAAATTGGAATTCAAATAAATACCTAGATTAAAAACCAGACAAAAATGCAGTAATTTGTATTTAACTTAAATAGTCTATTTATAATATAAATTTAGTGAGAAAGTTTTGAAAATATAAATAAGTTACATCTTGAAATACTTAATGACAACTAATACTTTAAACTCAACAAAATCGTAATGATTATACAGTAACTATGTTAACTTACTTTATTACAAAGATTTTAGCTTTAGTATTAAATAGTTACACTTCATTTTATACAATCGTATTATTTTGATATTTACTTTTTCATAACGATTTGTTTTATGTACGATTTTTGTCTTCAGGTGATGTTATTTATCACTAAAATCGAGTTCTTGTAATTTTAATCAAGTCTATACCTGTATTTTCAGGCTTATTCCATATAAATATAAATCGAAAGTACATCATTAGTTGAAAAACATTAAGACTTACTCAATATAAAATAATGTATGTATTACTACTATTTCGTACTTCTACTTGAACGACATTGTTCTAATTTCATAGTTTATACGACCTAATAGTAAAATAATAGATCTCATTTTAAAAGACTTAATAGCAGCTAAACTCCAGTTAAAAGTGATATATTCTCATTACCATAGTATAATAATAAAGTGTATTGAACAAAACCACCACTTTAGTACAATATTTTGTCTTAAATGGAAAATCTATAATAATTTATATGATTTTTATATACTTGTAATATAAGATGATTTTCATATGATTACTATAAAATTAGGGATAATTGCATGTTATATGTGTTTTAATAACTTAATGTATTTAGCTAAACACTAATTTATTTATTAAAAATATTATTCAATCAAAGCACAGCAAAGTTCCAAATAACCCTACTTCTTAGTGATTGAACACTTAATTTACTTCACCGCCCATACTAGGTGTTCCTTGACGTATACTAGACCGGCATTGTGTGCAGAGACTTCACGGCAGTAATATCCCGTGATGCTTGGTACTATGCATCCCGTATCCCGTACTATGCTTGGTAGAATAGTAAATAGTAATATCCACTCATTTAGGTTTTGTCTATCCGTTTCAAAATAGTATTCATATATGTATTCTAATATTCATTTTATTATTACTGTGAAGTAATGCCCGTCGAAGATTTACTTTTGATAAAATTGTTTTCGTTGTTTTTACCACCTCTTCCTCTTCCATACAAAAAAGAACAAAGAAAAAAAAGTAATACGGCGATATGAATCACGTATTTTTTCCTTTAACTTTCTACACGATTGATGTAAATTTTTTTCATGAATTTAGTTTATACATTTCCTAACAAATGTTCCTAAGTTTCATGGTTTGTCAGACAAATTTTAGCCATAAATAAAAATAGTAAATTTGATTATTAGTATGTATTTATCGTTTTAAAAATAAATGATTGTAAATTTAAATGTTTTATGATGATGAATTTAAATTCAGGGAACATAAATATTTCGTGAAATGTATTATTGAAAGTGGTTGTTCCTTGGATGGGTGACCGGTGAGTGATCCCGTCCTCTGCACGCAGCCCATCAGTTTTTTGTCTCAATGTTAAGTGTTGGAGAGGGCTTCTTAGCCCAAAATTAATTTGGTTTATTAAGGTCTTCTTTATTTTTTTTATAATGTGTTACTATGCCTAGAGTAATGAATGTGAATGTTTGTTTATTAAATTAGTTTTTTTTTATATAGACCGACCTAAGTTTAATCGATAATTTTGATATGGTGGGAGAACCTGAAATCAAGCGTTAAGAATATCTCTATTGGCTAACAAAATAAAGAATTAAACAGAAAATTACTTCATAATCTCCTATTCCTAATCTAAGCGTAATATTATTATTTCGTATATTTTTAATATACATATATATTGAAATAAATTAAATTTATACTCTACCATTGATAACAACACCAATATATTGGCCAACAAACATGGATTTATGAAAGCTACTTTGTTTTTGTACGTATAAATATTGTGAATACTGCATGTTCTTTTTTTTGATGTTATTTACTAAAACTATCAACCAAGTACTAAGTGTACTCAATCATTAACTTATAAAACGTTCATTTATAAAAAATTACTTTGTTGTTCTTAAATATAAATGAGTTAAATAAAATACTTTAACTCATAGTGATTAATTATATGAGTAATACTCAAAGGATGGTGAGTTAATCTTCCCTTCCAATCGCTCTTTACTAAAATATCTAACAACCTCTATTTATTTAATTAAATGCTCTAAGTATTTTTATAGTAAAATTATTTTCTTTCTTTTAGTTAAATCCTTTAGGAAATTCTTTGCTTAATTAACACAATTCATATATTGACAAGAGGTCATCAAACGTGTAGAATATCAACATTAGAACATTAGTATGACCACATTAAGAGTATATATTTGACGAAAATACATTAGGAAAGCTTTTGTTATCAATATTATATATAATGATTATACAGAAACAAAATTGATATTATGTAGAAACCATTTAGTTATTGTATTTAGAGTATAACGTTATTTCAGAAGCCGTTTAAAATAATGTAAACCCTGAAATGAATTTTATGTGTTCGTTACGCTTTTCCTAACAATTTCTTTCAAGACCATATACGTCCTATGGCATTGCAAAGATATTTTAAGCGATGGTTTAACACCTTTGTTAACAATGTAGGTTGCTTCAATCCCTATCGTAAACATAACATTGAGTGAACACATGTGCACATCTTCGTGTACTTTAGTTACCGCACGATGTTAATGTTGAACATGACTTACATTGACTTTATGCAATAAATATTTCGTACTTTTGGAAGATAGATAAGTCATAATTTTAACGTTGGTTTACAAAATTAAATTGGATCAAAGAAAATATTTCTGTGACTTTATAGATCCAGCCAAATGTTTTTCCATAGCTAATGTACATTTAGTTTGTATGGTAAAAAACAAAAATCAATTAATTGTAACTTGGAAATGAAATAACTTCACAAGTCCATTCCTTGGTAACAAAAACTCCCCTCAAGTAAGACAATTTCTGACCCAGCATTAAGTGATCTTGTTTTGTAATTACTGTTGTTGTTACCTTAATTGCTTTGGAGTTCTCACTTTGAAGGGAAGTTAGGACTCAATAACTATAACCATTTCTGTGTCATTGGGATTTATGTTGCTGATTGAAAATTCAAATTTAAATACTATACTTTTGTCACTTTGATATATAGATGTTGTGGGTTCAAAAATATTTTGAAGTGCAGCAACTATTTAATTCATTGGCTTCAATTAAAGTACATAAAAATATATGAATAATTAAATTACATAGTGAAATTATGATTTGTACAAACATTTCTAATATCAATAATTAAATAGTGTTGAAATATTCCTTTTATGTACATCATAGTTAAAGTTTAATCTTGGGATTTTAGTTATTTTAACAGTACAAGTAAACGTCACACAACACAAATTTATTACAATATAAGCACAAAATGTACAAATATATTACAATACAAGTACAAAACTTTCATTCCATAAACCATAATATTTGTGCATTTTGTACTTGTATTGTAATATATTTGTACATTTTGTGCTTATATTGTAATAAAATTGTGTTGTGTGACGTTTACTTGTACTGTATATATACCAACACGTATTATGCTAATTAAAAAACTAGTTATTTTAATTAAACGTTAAAAACATATAAGTACGAAAAGTACTTAGTGAGGTTGGAAAATAAAGTTATATTAATGTGTTATGTACATTGAGTTATATTAATGTGTTATGTACATAACCTTACATTAATGTGTTATGTACATTGAGTGCTGTATAACCTAAATAAGATTTAAATTAACGTCTCTACAACTATAATTAGTGATTAAATTGTCCATATATAAATAGCTTTATCATGGACATAACTCAACATGTATAAAATTGAATTTTAGCTGACCCATTATGAGCACTTCAACAATATGTAATTTGATTGTTAAATAAGTAATAATGCTTCATATGACTAATGACAATGATGCATACATTTTGGAGCTATATTATTAAGTATAAAATTATATTATACATATAAGTCAATAATATATCAAATACATCAACGATCTAAACCATTAAAACAAATTGATTTCCTATAAGTTGTATGAATGTTACAATTTTATCTTTTCAAGAAAAAAAAATCTTATTAATTGCCTGACACATTATTTTCTTGTATCTAGAGGTCGTACATTTAATTACTTGGTCATGTTGTAATCCTTAATACATGTATTTTTATGATAATTTATTTTTATGTAGATAAATAAATGCAGTGAGTTTAAATAAATTTTATGCATATAAAGTAATGAATTGTAACAATACGTGTAATGAGGATTATAAAAAGACTAAGTAATTAATTTTACAACCTCTAGAGGCAAAGAAAAGAATGTTTTAAGTAACTGAAAAGACCTTTTTCACGTAAAAAGTTAAAAATCTAACATTTATAAAATGTATAGGAAACATTTATATCAACTACGTATTAAAATATAAATGTAATACATAAACTGGTCTTTAGTAATAACAGTGTATATTTGATGTACGTGATAATTAGTTAAAATGCCGTTACTTTATTGTACCAACTATCATAAACACTATTAAAACTTATAGTAACATTTAAAAATCAACATGTAATATGTACATGTCATACATACACCTACAAATAAACGAGGAGAACGAAGATATGATTGGAGTTATCATAGGCCTCTTAGATTCTTATAAAACAATCTTAAAACTCGGGGGCCCATAATTTCTACGCCGACAGTAAGAAGTCTGACTTTAGAATATTGATAATTTTAATGAGTTAGAACTAATAACTAAAAATAAATAAAGTAAATAATATATTTGTTTAATGGAAACATTTATAATTCCCTAGTTAGAAATTCATATTAGAAATACATAAGAGAACTCAATATTGCACATAGATTAATAGTATATGTAAAAGACATTCATTCATTATGTGACATTCATAAAGTGATTTGTGATTTTATTTCATATTGAGAATGCCAATTTTTAGATGTAATTGGACCGGATTTATTAGATTTAAATACTAAATAAATGTCATTACTGACGCTTTATGAGTGTGCCTCAATATATATATACTCATTATAACTTCTGTCATATCATGCCATCTGCCTCACCTAAAATGAGTGTCACTAGTGTCTGGGTCTAAGTGCTCATTCTTATATGAAGAAAGTATATATTAGCATATTTCTTTATTTATAGGTAATATTTTCTTAAACTCCACTACAGTATCACGTATAACTTAATTAACATTTATTGATAACGGGAATAGGTAACCTAACCTATTAAGTCTTAAACATATTTTCTACCTACCTTTACAGAAATCTTAACTACTTTATCTTATTTACCAATAAACCTAACATAAATAAATATCTTACCCATACGATCCTTCCATTATTTCAACTATCAATTTAATAAGAAATTATTATTTGAAATAAACGTATCACTGAAATGTGTAAATAATGTATCTTACGTATGAAGTCTAACGATTACTGTCAATAAATGTATACCTGGAAATAGAATATAGATTCATTTAAGTTAAAAATCAAGATTTAAATATATATATATATATATATATACAATATATAAAACTTAATTAATTTTTAATTTCTCTAATATATCTGAGATAAAATTTTAAATAGCCAACTCTCTAAGTACTAAAAATTAGCAAACATTTTAAAACAATTAATTTTAATTTCATCAGAAACTGTATACGTACAATAAACTTCTTTTTGATTAGGCAACTGTGTTTTATATAACAGTTAAATATTGGAATGATCCAGAGGTTCTAAAAGACCATGTCAATTCTCCTTGTTTTTTTAGTTCTCTACTAAAGTATTATAATAATACTATTTTTTTATTTATTTGTTTATAGAAAGTATATTACTTATCCACAATGTTATAAAATTTATGATATATTTTACCCTCTCTTCGTGAAAGTTTATGGATATAAATATAAATCACAGAATGTACAAGTAAAATTATTATATCATTACTAAATGTTAAACCACTACCTCTTATTAAAATAAGAAAGATAGGAGTAACTTGGGAGAATGGCCAACTTCCGATCTATTTTTTTTACGCAAGTTTTTTGTATGTCTTAATTATTATATTTTTCTATGGGAGAATACTTGTTATAGATAACTACATTAGCGAAATATAATAAACTTTGTAATAATACATTGCTAACAGTTCGTACAGTCCTTGTATGAATATCGCGTATCGCCGCATCTCTGCTAACTGGGATCAAACAGGCAATCGCTAATGCTTTTTTATGCTGTAAACTGTGTTTTATTTATGTTTACATCGTGTTTATTGTGTTTGTTATTAGTTATTGGTCATTTTATGTGCAATAAATGATCAAGTTTATTTTTTTATTTTTTAATGAAAATAATAGGTAAGTATTTTTATGAACTGTAAGGCTATTCTTGTAAAGGGAACAATTATTGGTTTGTAAGTACTCTGTTGGGCACGTACTCTCTCTTGCATGTTTAGTAAGATAATGCATGCTTTGCATGAAAAGTTAGTTTTTGGGGTTTTGGTCAAATCGTAAATGTCTCTAGTTCCTAACTGTGAATTTTCTACAAATTGAAACTTTTACTTGTACAAAAATATAGTATCTATAAAAATAAAGGTTTGTTTACCTCTCAATATCTTTTTTTAATGTTTATGAATGGGTTGAATCTTATATTTTCCAAAATTTCAAATGTATATATTTTTCTAAGTACAGAAAGTAACATTTTAGTTAGTTGTTTTCATACAAAAGTACGAAAATCAAAAAGACAACTTTACATTCTATGAAATTTGACTTGTGGTTTATAAAATATAACCATTTTCCTGACACTACAAAACTCTGACAAACGTGCTTGTTTGTGTTCTTTGTGGCTTAATTTTTTTGTATTATAGGCCGGTCTCAAAAGGATTAAAACTGGAGGATGTAAATATTTCACTTCGAATAATATTTAGGTAATTACGAAAGAATTATTTTTTAATAATATAAACTAAAGTACTTTAATTTAATTGATTAATAATAATAATAAGTGCATTATGTAATCTTAAGGCATTACTAACAATTTTAAATTGTAAAAATAGTACTTTACATTGAATTTAATAAAAATACTGAATACACTACTAAATAATTTATGGCATGGAACAACGAGAATCAGTGCCATTAAAAACAGTGAGATCATCGACGGGTCGTTTGTGTTGTGTTGGCTGCAGATAACAAATCATTTCTGGTGAGGGTTCCAATGCCTATTGACACTGCAGTGTGGTTATTGTTTTAGTAGTTCGTATTCACGCAGCTGTCCAGGGTTCAAATACATATTGACAAATTGAGTGACCTGTCACAGTCACATGAGAAAAGGCATCACATGTTGTAATATAGAAATTTTATTGAGAATAGTTAGATTTTCTACGAAAATAAGTTTAACTAATTATTTTTCTCGAAACACCTATTAATATACAATAAATTCGTAAGATAGGTGTAGTATTTATAATTAGAAAAAAAAATAAAACTTATTTGAAACATCAAAAAAGTATACTTCTTTATCATTTCATAATAATTGTATCCATTGAATATTCTTCAACAATCAATTACGAATATATAAACAAAGAAACATATATAATATATGACTGAAAAGTGCATTGAGTTGATATTTATATTAATAATAATAATATTTATCCGTTATTTAACAGTTTAACATAAATTATTCTGATCAAACATTATATTTTATTAAACATATTTATTAAAAAAATTAAGCTATTAAATTATCTATTGGAAAAAAATAAAGTTGTTGTAAAAGCGTTTCCATGTTGTTTTACATCCTGTATAACTTCACCAAATAACACCATTGTTTACCTAAACTCTATAAAGTAAATCATGTTGTATTTATGTAATCATCACAAACTTCCACTGTATTTTTATCCGGACAATCTCTATTATACCTAGCCACCAATCTCGAATACACTAAGCACGAGTATTGATGGTTTTGATCCCTCCACCTTGATTTAGTAAACACAAATGTGTTCTATTAGATATTTCAAACATTTAACGGTACGTGCTTGTTCCTGTCAAATTCCGTGCCCACTTTAGCTGCAACAACAAATTTACGTTTTTTAAGTCTACTTTGCATGCATCATCACCCGTGGTTCTAAAGCAGTCTTTCTCAAAGTGGATGATAACGCCCCCTTGTGGGCGCTGGAGGCCTATAGGGGGTGGTAAAGGGCACAGAGAAGATTGGGGGGCTTTGAAGCGGTTTAGGGGAGCGATGGTTAATTTAAAAATGTTTTTTGCTTTTTGCAACACACAAACTTCACCGCTCCTATACGCATAATGCGCGTTTCCCCGTGTAACGCCCTCTAGGCCCATAAACGTTCAACAATACTTTGAAAAACAATAAATAAATTAATAAATATATATAACATTGTAAATAATGTGCATTAAAATGTAAAAATAAAATATTACTAAAGAAAATGATTTTAATAGCTTCATACATTTAAAATGACAACATTTGGGAAGGTATAATGTAGCTAGTGGATAGTTGTCAAATGGAGTGGTACTGCTGCTGTACCATAGATGGTGTTAGGCTCCGATGGGAAGCGAGAAGTGACTGGAACATTCTGGAAAGAACTAAGCCCGCCCACTGCCTCATATAAAAACGCGCGCGCCATCTAGTCAGTCAGTGTCATTCGACGATATTACGAAAACAAGTGAATTTAGTGACGAGATAAAGTGCTGTACGTATGATCCCTTATTTGCTCAGTAAGAATACTATGAGTGGTGTCATTTGCAAGTTTTCAATACTCGATTCTTTACTTCGGCATTTTTGAAGATAAAATCATGTCGGAAGCAAAAAAGAAGAAACGGCAGTATAGTGCGGAATATATAAAATATGGATTTTTTGAAAATCCCACAAATACATCTTCACCTTTGTGCCTTCTTTATAAAATACCATTTTCCAATAAAGCGATGAAACCTTCAAAGCTACAAGATCCCTTGAATAAAATGCATTCAGATAAAAAGACAAAAATGTAACTTATTTTCAAGACCTGGAAAAGAAGCACGCAGCTCAGGCAACTGTGTCAATACTTTTTTCAGTGGCTTCTAAGCAATACGACGACGAACTCCGAGCTTTATACAATATCTCCTTGCTAATTGCTCAAACAGGTAAACCTCACACTATTGGAGATGATTTAATTTTACTGGCAATGAAAGAAGTAATAACTACTGTGCTCTATAAACATTATCCGAAAAATTACTTTTAGCAATAGATCCGTGCAAAGACGAATTGATGAGATGGCTGAAAACATTGAAGAGTCATTTTGCAATCATCTGAAGACTTCTAAATTCTCAATTCAGTTAGATGAGTTCACTTTACCAACCAATGAAGCATTGTTGTTATCGTACGTGAGGTTTATTAAAAATGAGAAAACGTGTCAAGAACTACTACTTGCCATAAAGTTAGAGATGGATACAATAGGAGAAACCATATTTAATACACTGGAAAAATTTTGTGATGAGAAAGAAATTCCACTGAAGATTATTATATCAGCTGCTACGGATGGCGCTCCGGCAATGACGGAATGTCACAAAGGCTTCATAGCGTACTTAAAAAATAAAATTCCAGATGTGCTTGCTGTACATTGTGTCATTCATAGACAACATTTGAGAAATTTGAGTAAGTGCCTCTCTCAATCACTGCAATATGTCATCAAAGCAATCAACAAAATCCGAAACAGCTTTTTAAATGATAGATTATTTAATCAGCTTTGTGTTGCTAATGATAAACAAAGACAAAGAATTTCACGACAACCTCATCACTTCGGTGACGCGGCGTCCGCTCAATGGTTGCCATCAACGTAGACACTACTAGAGAAATCTGGAGTGTCCGTGTTGAATGGTAGTCAAGGTTCGGATGTTGTGTAGTGAAGAGAACTGAGTGTCAGACTTGTCAGTTAGCTGAAAATCAGACCAACACTACGTGGTTCGGATTCCACGTAAAGCTGTAGGTCCCATAGTTACCCTGGCTATTGGGCTATTAATAAATAGTCCTTTCTGAGCTAAGTCGAACTCAGATAGTAACAATGACTACACTCGTTCATCTACACACATTACACTCATTCACTCCTCATATTCGCCCATATCTCTACGATCGGCGTCTTACAGATGAATAATGAATAATGAATAATGAACTTCAAAGAATGATATTGCGTACTTGACAGACCTATATAAGTTATTTAATGATGTCAATCTCCAACTTCAAGGTGACGACTTGAATTTGATTAAAATAAAAAATGTCACTGCTGCTTTTGTAGCCAAACTGCTCTTATACAAGAATAATATCGGCAGACGTGAGTTTCACAATTTCCCTAATTTGTCAGCAGTATCCTTCAACATCAACTGAAGAACAACGAGACTTGCTTGTTTACTGCCATCATTTGGAGAATCTCCACAGTGATTTTACAGAACGATTCCAGGACATTTAAAAATTGGAAATACCGGACTGGGTGTTGGATCCTTTTTCAAATGTCAACGCAGCAGGAACACCCCAGCTGGAAGAAGAACTCATAGAACTGATAATGAACGAGGAAATAAAAATAAAATTCAAAAATGAATACCAAGAATTTTGGTTACAAAAGCCAATCCCGCAATTGAACCCTGAATTGTGGTCTATCATTCAACAATTTTGATAGCATTCCCATCATCGTATTTGTGTGAACGTGGATGTAGTGCTATGGCAACAATGCTAACTAAAAAGAGAAATCGGTTGCAGATTACCGAACAAGGTGACTTTACCGGGTCAACCCGTGACGGAGGTGGAGCAAGCCCCAAGCACCCCGTCATTTTCCAAAAATCAGTTTAACAAACTGGTCCCTCGATGAGGGACGTAAGGCTGTTTTTGAGTAAATTCGAGCCTGATATTAACAAACTTATTAAAAATCATGAGATTAATGTTTCACATTAGATTAGTTTTAATATTCATATTGAAGTGTTTGTTTTAATAACATGAATAAAAGTTGTTCTAATATTACAATATGGTGTTTTAAATACTCTCATCAGAAAGTCTTATTTTCACATGACACACATAATTTAATTATTAAAATAATGACTGCGATTGTGATTCTTAAGATATAGCAAAGTAACTAATTTGGGGGGGGGGGGGCGTTAGAAAATAATTAATTCTCGAAGTGGGCGGTAGACAAAATAAGTTTGAGAAACTCTGCTCTAATGAAATAATTTTTCATAGTATGTACAAATCTCTCTACCGTTCCATTCAAGGAAGGATTCGGTGGTATTATGAGGGACTCCGTTTGAATCCCGAGAGTTCAAAAGAGTTTGATATAAACGGATTACTATTTTAAGTGACTATGAATTACCATACGGAGATCCCAAAGTCAGCAAACCTATTTCTCAAATCTCTTAAATAAAATTGGTTAAATATAATGAAAAATGAAAAGGGAGGACTTCAAAGTCCTCTCTAACCACAATCATAGTAGGCTCAATATCAATCCATTTTGTTTGTACATCAACCATAATAAAATTATAGTGTCTATTCATTAGCCCAGCAAAACCAATGTGAGTCTTTCTCAAGGGCTAAAGGGTGGTTTCCATGGATTACTTAAGACCATGGTAGATTTTTTCTGTTTAAGTTGACGTTTCCTTCACTGTTTAATTATACCCTATATATCCCCATCGATGTTCTTCCAAGTGCAGTGGCTTCTTGCGTGGACTTTCATGCCAGTAATACCAAAAATGGCCAGTGTGGAGCTCTTTTAGAACTTTGACTATGCATCCATCTTGAAGTGTTATCATAAACCTGAACTTGTCAACATGTTGTGCTTTGTTCAGTGGCTGAATATTGTGGTTTATGATACTGTCCTTCCCTGTTTCTTCAGGAATGACTTGCACAGTGTTCACATGATTCACTTCACATATATAATGGTCATCTTCTACATTGGCTTGCACTTATTCAAATGAAGATTGGTATAAATAATCTGGTTTATGATACTGTCCTTCCTTGTTTCTTCAGGAATGACTTTCAGAGTGTTCACATGATTCACTTATCATATAGAATGGTCATCTTCTACATTGGCTTGCATTTGTTCCAATGGAGATTGGTATAAATAATCTGGTTTATGATACTGTCCTTCCTTGTTTCTTCAGGAATGACTTGCAGAGTGTTCACATGATTCACTTGACATATAGAATGGTCATCTTCTACATTGGCTTGCATTTGTTCAAATGAAGATTGGTATAAATAATCTGGTTTATGATACTGTCCTTCCTTGTTTCTTCAGGAATGACTTGCAGAGTGTTCACATGATTCACTTATCATATAGAATGGTTATCTTCTACATTGGCTTGCATTTGTTCAAATGGAGATTGGTATAAATAATCTGGTTTATGATACTGTCCTTCCTTGTTTCTTCAGGAATGACTTGCAGAGTGTTCACATGATTCACTTATCATATAGAATGGTCATCTTCTACATTGGCTTGCATTTGTTCAAATGGAGATTGGTATAAATAATCTGGTTTATGATACTGTCCTTCCTTGTTTCTTCAGGAATGACTTGCAGAGTGTTCACATGATTCACTTATCATATAGAATGGTCATCTTCTACATAGGCTTGCATTTGTTCAAATGGAGATTGGTATAAATAATGTGGTTTATGATACTGTCCTTCCTTGTTTCTTCAGGAATGACTTGCAGAGTGTTCACATGATTCACTTATCATATAGAATGGTCATCTTCTACATTGGCTTGCATTTGTTCAAATGGAGATTGGTATAAATAATGTGGTTTATGATACTGTCCTTCCTTGTTTCTTCAGGAATGACTTGCAGAGTGTTCACATGATTCACTTATCATATAGAATGGTCATCTTCTACATTGGCTTGCATTTGTTCAAATGGAGATTGGTATAAATAATCTGGTTTATGATACTGTCCTTCCCTGTTTATTCAGGAATGACTTGCAGAGTGTTCACATGATTCACTTATCATATAGAATGGTCATCTTCTACATTGGCTTGTATTTGTTCAAATGGAGATTGGTATAAATAATCTGGTTTATGATACTGTCCTTCCTTGTTTCTTCAGGAATGACTTGCAGAGTGTTCACATGATTCACTTATCATATAGAATGGTTATCTTCTACATTGGCTTGCATTTGTTCAAATGGAGATTGGTATAAATAATCTGGTTTATGATACTGTCCTTCCTTGTTTCTTCAGGAATGGCTTGCAGAGTGTTCACATGATTCACTTATCATATAGAATGGTCATCTTCTACATTGGCTTGCATTTGTTCAAATGGAGATTGGTATAAATAATGTGGTTTATGATACTGTCCTTCCTTGTTTCTTCAGGAATGACTTGCAGAGTGTTCACATGATTCACTTATCATATAGAATGGTCATCTTCTACATTGGCTTGCATTTGTTCAAATGGAGATTGGTATAAATAATGTGGTTTATGATACTGTCCTTCCTTGTTTCTTCAGGAATGACTTGCAGAGTGTTCACATGATTCACTTATCATATAGAATGGTCATCTTCTACATAGGCTTGCATTTGTTCAAATGGAGATTGGTATAAATAATGTGGTTTATGATACTGTCCTTCCTTGTTTCTTCAGGAATGACTTGCAGAGTGTTCACATGATTCACTTATCATATAGAATGGTTATCTTCTACATTGGCTTGCATTTGTTCAAATGAAGATTGGTATAAATAATCTGGTTTATGATACTGTCCTTCCCTGTTTCTTCAGGAATGGCTTGCAGAGTGTTCACATGATTCACTTATCATATAGAATGGTTATCTTCTACATTGGCTTGCATTTGTTCAAATGGAGATTGGTATAAATAATGTGGTTTATGATACTGTCCTTCCTTGTTTCTTCAGGAATGACTTGCAGAGTGTTCACATGATTCACTTATCATATAGAATGGTCATCTTCTACATAGGCTTGCATTTGTTCAAATGGAGATTGGTATAAATAATGTGGTTTATGATACTGTCCTTCCTTGTTTCTTCAGGAATGACTTGCAGAGTGTTCACATGATTCACTTATCATATAGAATGGTTATCTTCTACATTGGCTTGCATTTGTTCAAATGAAGATTGGTATAAATAATCTGGTTTATGATACTGTCCTTCCCTGTTTCTTCAGGAATGGCTTGCACAGTATTCACATGATTCACTTGACATATAGAATGGTCATCTTCTACATTGGCTTGTATTTGTTCCAATGGAGATTGGTATAAATAATGTGGTTTATGATACTGTCCTTCCTTGTTTCTTCAGGAATGACTTGCAGAGTGTTCACATGATTCACTTATCATATAGAATGGTTATCTTCTACATTGGCTTGCATTTGTTCAAATGGAGATTGGTATAAATAATGTGGTTTATGATACTGTCCTTCCTTGTTTCTTCAGGAATGACTTGCAGAGTGTTCACATGATTCACTTGACATATAGAATGGTCATCTTCTACATTGGCTTGTATTTGTTCCAATGGAGATTGGTATAAATAATGTGGTTTATGATACTGTCCTTCCTTGTTTCTTCAGGAATGACTTTCAGAGTGTTCACATGATTCACTTATCATATAGAATGGTCATCTTCTACATTGGCTTGTATTTGTTCCAATGGAGATTGGTATAAATAATGTGGTTTATGATACTGTCCTTCCTTGTTTCTTCAGGAATGGCTTGCAGAGTGTTCACATGATTCACTTATCATATAGAATGGTTATCTTCTACATTGGCTTGCATTTGTTCAAATGGAGATTGGTATAAATAATGTGGTTTATGATACTGTCCTTCCTTGTTTCTTCAGGAATGACTTGCAGAGTGTTCACATGATTCACTTGACATATAGAATGGTTATCTTCTACATTGGCTTGCATTTGTTCCAATGGAGATTGGTATAAATAATGTGGTTTATGATACTGTCCTTCCTTGTTTCTTCAGGAATGACTTGCAGAGTGTTCACATGATTCACTTATCATATAGAATGGTTATCTTCTTGGCTTGTATTTGTTCCAATGGAGATTGGTATAAATAATGTGGTTTATGATACTGTCCTTCCTTGTTTCTTCAGGAATGACTTGCAGAGTGTTCACATGATTCACTTATCATATAGAATGGTTATCTTCTACATTGGCTTGCATTTGTTCAAATGGAGATTGGTATAAATAATGTGGTTTATGATACTGTCCTTCCTTGTTTCTTCAGGAATGACTTGCCAGTCATTGCAGAAGTGCATTGGCTTGCATTTGTTCCAATATAGATCGGTACACATAATCACCATTACAATGTGCGATGGTGTTCCTGAACTCACTTAGGTAGTAACACACAGAGATAACAAGTGCATAATTGAATACTCCAGTATCTTATACTGTCGGCAATGTTTTGTGAAGGTTGTATATTAATATAAGGTATTTGTTATAAGTGTGCTCAAACCACAATAGATCCCTGAGATATTTATCAGGTTGTCTGTACTTGTTGTTTTTCATATTGATATAGAGCGCAGAAAGCAATGCTTTTTGTTTGCGGAAACAGGTTATGCAACTGTTGCAAACACCAATGGTAGATCTGGGTTGACATGTAGGATCAAATTATCGTTCTTGAATTCTTTATTTTCGATTTCCCATCTGCAGTCAACATCATGTTGAATATTTTCTTCTTTCATTTGTTAATCTTCTATTCAATTTTCGTGCATCTGTCCCATAAGTCAGCAATCTGATAGATCGCAATGTTATCAGGTTGTCTATTGTGGATGAGTTACCTTCAACTAGTCTACTTGCTATTGTCAACCGAAACTTTATTACTGTTATGACATTTTTAAAAGTTTTAAATTCTTTAATATTTGCTACTGTACTTTTCCTCATTGTCAATGTAGACATTGTTAAAATCCCTTTTAAATCATAACATTTATAACCTATCTTTATATTTTATCGGTAGTTTTCTTTACACTCAGTTATCATGAAATGGACACAATAACATTTAACAATTGCTACTAAATAGTAGATTAGTCTTGGTGGTTGTCCTAAAGCTTTTGATTGCTTAAAAATTTTATATCGATATATTTATATCCGTAAATCTTAAAAACTATAAGAGGATTGTGTTAAAAGTGACTAGTCTAAAGGCCTAAAATAAACATTAATAAAAAAACATTTTACAATTAAAGTAATAAAATATAATCCTTCACAACGGAGACGGGCTCATTTTGATTACTTGTTGTCTGTCTTATTAAACTGGATCCGTATTAGACATTTGCTCTGACAAGTGTAACAGATGAACAAAAGTGACAAACAGTCTAGAGCCTACATGAAATGCTTTTTAAGGGTCTGGTATCTGGTGGTATTTATATCATTATTACTAATCGTTATTTTATGCCACTTGAAAACTATATGACAGAATGAAAAAATGGTATTTAAGGAACTCAAGTGTGATTCTAATTGCACATTTAACTAAAGCAAGTGTGTCTGGATGAGTAAATACAGAATTCAAAATACGAGAAAAAAATTTATATGTTATACAAAATTTAAGTATATTCTATTGTCAATATCCTATTTCATATAACGTTTTGGAACCTATAATATTATAAACATTTAATATTCGGATTATTTATGATAATTATCTATAAATATTAATGTATAGCTTCCCATTTAAATTAGTATAACTGTTACTTTTTAATATATAAACTTATATATATATATATATATATATTCATAAACTTGTAATAAAGCATTTTTTAATAATTTTGTGATATAATATTAAAAACAAGTAATAAACTTACATGAAATTTCATTCCATAACTGTATATTTTCCATAGGCTATAGTTATTCTTGAATTTTACTGTTTTATAGTTAAGGAAAAACGGTGGGAATACTTCAATGTGAATATGATTCATTAAAAAATAAACTAGAATGTATTTATTGATTCAATATATTTTTCTTTTAATTTTAATTA
This sequence comes from Stictocephala bisonia, assembly GCA_035578905.1. NCBI lineage: Eukaryota > Metazoa > Arthropoda > Insecta > Hemiptera > Membracidae > Stictocephala > Stictocephala bisonia. The sequence goes on from JAQJVL010000048.1 coordinate 2,169,520, forward strand.
TATAGACAATGTTTGATTTAGTAATCGGTACTTTATAATATTTACAAGTAAGATAAAAGTTGCAACAATTCCTGAATGTGTTACTGATGACAATAGAGGAATGGGTTCTTCGTTACCTGCTCATCACTATCACACTTTGTGTAGTTATTGAGTTAGAGTATCTTGACTTAACCACTGCCGAGGTAATCACAAGCAACTTTGGATCTTAAGTCAAGCTGTTGACTGGAATTGGAATATTAACGCTGATTACTTCTATAATGAGGCAGAGTGCAAGTCGGTTACTTACTTGAAACTGCCTAAGTGTATAAATTTAACAGCTAAAGTTTACATGAAGAATTATCTACTACTCACTATGACATATCTACTGCTAACTGTGAGATATCTACTATTCAATATGAAATATCTACTACTCACTATGACATATATACTACTCACTGTGACATATCTACTACTCACTGTGCCATATATAATACTCACTGTGACATATATACTACTCACTGTGACATATCTACTACTCACTATGACATATCTACTACTAACTGTGAAATATCTACTACTCACTGTGAGATATCTAGTACTCACTATGACATATATACTACTCACTGTGACATATCTACTACTCACTATGACATATCTACTACTAACTGTGAGATATCTACTACTCACTGTGAGATATCTAGTACTCACTATGACATATCTACTACTCACTGTGACATATCTACTACTCACTATGACATATCTACTACTCACTGTGAGATATTTACTACTCACTATGACATATCTACTACTCACTATGACACATCTACTACTCACTATGACATATCTACTACTCACTGTGACATATCTACTACTCACTGTGACATATCTACTACTCACTATGACATATCTACTACTCATTGTGACATATCTAGTACTCACTATGACATATTTACTACTCACTGTGACATATCTACTACTCACTATGAGATATCTACTACTCACTGTGACATATCTACTATTTACTATGACATATATACTACTCACTATGCCATATCTACTACTCACTATGCCATATCTACTACTCACTGTGAGATATCCACTACTCACTATGACATATTTTATGTAACTAATTATAATTACTTCGGAAATGTAAATTAAACAATTTTTAATATTCCTGTAATATGATATTTAAAGACTTACTACGCTAGTAATAAAACTCTTAGGATAACTACTAAACCACAATCATAGTTTTTTATTTGACCTCACTGACTAATGGATGCAGATACCATACAAATATTATTCTTTTTACCAAAGTTATTCTTCATTTTGATTTCATCATTGAAACAGTTGGTGTCAATAATATATAATTTAATCATATGTGAAACAAGTGCCAGAATGAAGTTGTTATATTTTTGGTTATTCATTAATAATAAATAGTTCATTAATAATAAAGGTATACGGCATTTATATGTTCAGTCACGTAATTTGTAAGCCTCAAAATGTTGAAGTTTTGAAAAATACTTACGTAGATACTTCAATAATATTAAACCCACCCTATTTATTGCTGATTGTAAGACACTTTTCTCAATGCGTCCGTCCATGATTAAAATCAATGTTTTGTTGATTTCGATCTAAAAAGAAAAAAATTAAATAAAAGTTATTAAATATTTCAGGTTTTACATTAAATCTTTTAAGTAAAATAGTAATTTTACATCCGTGATTTTTCCAAGTAATTAGATATACAGGAAACTACCTTCTTAATTTTATGGGTAAATGTATTAATAGTATACGATTTATAATACTGAAATTGTAATAAATTTAATTGTTTTAAAAACATGTAAAATCATGTATAAAACTATTCATAATAAAAATTAGCTAAAGAAGTACTAGGCTCTCGCAACAGACCAATATGGGGAAACCCAATTAGAGAAACTGGTTTGAAAACATTCAAACTAGTAGATATGAAAATATATCTAATATACCTAAACCTTAAAAAACATTCGATTACAAAATAATTAACAGGTTTGAAAGTTAAAAAAAATATAAATAGGACAGCAGATCACCAAATATTATGTCCATAGGAACACTATTGTACATTTGTAAACAGTAAAGTCGGATGAATCAATTTATCAGGTATGTTATCTTAGACAAATACGTTTTTGCATAGCCAATATTCAACTACATATAATTCTAATACTATTACCTTACACAAGGCTGTCCATAAGACTAACAGTCGTTCTTTATCTACTAGTATTCTCTTAAATGTACATCAACAGTTACTAGCATTCTTTCTATTTTTAATTGATGGGGAGAGTATTGTAGATTAGTAAATTAATTTTCCTGATTTATCTGACCTATAGAATTTTCAATATGGAAATTGTGTATATAAATATTTACAAATATATTTCACAAATATTTTTAGGATGTAATAAAATTCAAACTGAGTACCCTTAACATTTTTATTAAAATTATTTCACACAACATGTTTCAACTTGATGGTCGTTCGTTAAATTAAATAATTTATTTAATTTACACTTGAAAATGACTATTAAGTTGAAACATGTTGTGTGAAATAATTTTTAATAAAAATGTTAATGGTACTCAGTTTGAATTTTATTACATCCTAAAAATACGTAAGTAGCCCTAATTTTTAACTTTATATTACTTCACAAATATTCGTTGACTAAATACATATTTAGTAAAAAATTTGAGTATTGATTATCTTGTGAACAGCGAGAAAATTTTCATTAAATGTGTCTGAGTCTTCACTATTCCTACCTTGCAGACAGGTATAAAAAAGTGAGACGAGTCATCTCAAAGTCATCCCAAAGTCCCTTATGTATAAAACATAAAGATACGCAAAACGAACGCAATATTTATAGTAGGGGAAGTTGGAGAGAATAATAATAACGCAAACCTGTTAATACATGCAAGATAAGATATGCCCGTAAAGGGGGGAGGTTGAATAATTTACTGCTAAGTAATGAATAAAATAAAGTGTAATTCTAATTTTGTATTGGCCGATAAAAATACATTATTGTCATCGATTTTGGTAATGATCTTATACATTTAAAACCATTATGTTTATGTAATTGGTCAGTAGTGTAGTTGGTTTAATCCTAACTTCATTGATTAAGGGTTCTCAGTTCAATCCCAATCAGAGTCATAAAAAGCTTTTTAAAAAGTTCTGATGACAACCACCAGCTAAAAAATTAACAATTTGTCGTTGGTATATTCATTAATTACACATTCTAAAGAATATTCGGCCTTAGTTTGTAACAATTACTAGATTCACCCATCTACACTACATCTACACTAATCACACTCATTATAAATCCATATTTGCTCATATCTTGACGATCGGCGTCTTGCAGATAGATATATAAATGGATTACTCACATGTTCCTCTATGTTAGTAACCTCTAATTTGCTCATAAAAATTATGCCTTCAATTGAGTTTTTGAATTTTAAGTTTAGTTATTTTTTTAACTTATAACATTGGAAACGTTTATCTATACCCCAACCTCTAATATTGTGTTTATAAAATACCCGTAGGCCTACATAAACTTGAAATATTATACTCGCCATATTTGTAGCACTAATATTAAACAAATTAGGTTGTATTTATGTCTTCTTCACCTTATAGTTTCCAGTCACAGGCTGAGTTTGTTTGATACATAAGTCTCACCATCTAGTTATGTCTTCCCACCATCTTTCAGTTTTCACTCTCGTCAAGTCCACTCCCCTTCTGTTAACACTCTCTTCCACTCCTTTCAGCCACCTATTCCTTGGTCTTCCTCTTGGTCACTTCCCTCCCACCTTCATGCATTGCATGCATCTTCCTGGGAATCCTGTTCTCTACTATTCGTTGTAAGTGCCCATACCATTTCAGTCTTGATGTATCTATCCTCCAATACAAGAGGTCCCCTTTTAACATTTCCCTGACCTATTAATTCCTCATCTCTTCATGTCACTCATATTCTGCTTCGCAGATAATTATTTCACTATCCTGTATACTGCTTATATCTCTGTTCTTCATCACCCAAGTTTCTGCTGCATAGGTCAGTATCAGCACATAGTAACTCCTACATTCTTGTTCCAAACTAGGATCCTAACACTTCGTCCTAATGCTTCTGCCCATCTGCCATGCTCCCCGATCCCTCCATCTTTTCCCCATTTGCATTGATTGCACTTCCCAAGTACTTTAAACTGTCCAACTCCTTTAACGGTTCACCTCCACTCATTATTATACTTGTTCTATAATTTCTTCTAGTTGTGCTCAGGACCTCACATTTTTCCACATTGAATTTCCTCCCACACAGTCTATTAATCAGACATATTAATAATCCCCTTTGGTGTCTTCCCATGCGACCAAGTGCTCCTGAATCTCTTCCTCCTTTTATTTTTTTATTATTATTATGATATTACAAGAATGTTTTACTACATAAATTAAACTATATAAAAGACACGGCTTATGTACAGTATTACGTAACTTCACTGGTATATACTCAAATTTATTCACAACATAAAAACAATACCTTTTTTTTAGAGACCTACTGGTGAAATTGAAAAATACCTTACTTCTGTAAAAGATATGTGAAATACATCATACATCTAAAATATTTACGTTTGAATATTTACGTTCAAATATCATCACAGCATGTCATTTTTAGCATTCGGCCACCTCAAAACCGTCAAACATTGTGGTCTAGAGGAATGTTGCTAGACATTCTTAGCACAACTAATACAATTAAAGGCAAAAACTTTATTTTATTGGCAGCCTACGTATAGTAAACCAAAATGAGACATTAATATTTTCCCTAAACCTATATAATTTAATTAGGTAGGCAATACTAGTTTTTAATATGATGATGAATCATCATGCATAAACAAGACACCTAATTATAATGAACGTGCAATAGAATTTAGTACTTAAAATATTGTTCGATAAAAAATAATATATGTAATTGGAGATTGATTCTAAAACACTTCATCAAACAATTGTTCACAACGTTATTTTAAGTTTAAAATTATTCATATAGTTTTTGCAATATCCAATCTGGTTCACTTATAAAACAAATAATTTCTATAAGTATTTTAGGAATCTGCAATTCATAACTCTTAGAATGTATTAAGTATGTACAGGATTGAATTGCTTGACAAAGTTTATTCCAGCCCTAAAACACTCGATTCCATTAATATTCATTAATTCAGAAATGAGTCCTACTTATATTATGTATACCTCTTACCACTAGTATTAGGCTATATTAACTCTATACTGTGGCAATACTACTTTATGTGCACACTCACTGTACACCATCGAATAGTATTTGCAACACTAAAAGTAACAGTGTCTTTATGTATTATAATAATTCAGTTAATTTAAAATTAATGCAAGATAAAATCACTAATTGTTTTAGCTTGTATTCTTTCACAGATCTGCACTATCAAGTTCTACAGATATCCTTCTCTTAATGGCTCCTAACTAGAGTTGGAGTTGTGTCCCCCCATCCAGCATTCATGACGGCTGACCCTATCCTCAGATACCATAATTACTATGTAGTACGCGTCTGAGCTTATAAACTGTACCTGTGGTGAGTTTTATGGTTTATATTTATAGATTAAGGCTTATAGATTTTATATTTATAGATTGTGATTGATTCCAAATGGTGATTTTTTTTATTATATGATTTCATGTAATGGTATTGTTTGATTAATTCTTAAAGTTAGTTAGAATAATATACGTCATATTTCTCTAATTAAGAAACAAGGAAACTGTAAGGGATTTTTTTACACTTAAAGTAACATTTCTAAAAGCTTGTATTAAACTAAAATTTTATACATTATTCTCATCAATCTATTTTTAAAAACCTTAAAATTTAAAACCTTTAGTCTACTTGGTTCAACAATCAGAACATCTACTATCTTCAGTATTAATAAATATTTTAATACAGTATTGGTGTGTTGCTACAAACCATTTCTACCATTCTACAAATATAATATATATATATATATATATATATATATATATATATATAATCACTGAAAAAAACGAAAATTACACCATTTTAAATGTTTTCAACGTATAATGTTTTTTTTCCGAGACTAGAAGAGTGCTTGGCCAAAGAAGGACACCATTTATTTTCGTTAATTTACACGGATAATATTTTGTAATAAGCAATAAAAACTTTTGTACTGCTTTTAATTTTTGTGTTGTTTTTATTTTAAAACCATCACATCATTTTACCACACCCTGTATTTACTTAGATATTACCAAGCAAATAATTTATCGAATAATGTAGATAAATCACTTAAACAATAAATCCTTATATATCAGCCAGGAGCCTTTGTTTCGCTACGAGGTGGTTCTCTATGATTGCTTACCCATCCCATTGTGATTCTCTCAAAACCATTACATCAATATTTAAGCTCATTCTGCTTCCATTCTTCTACATAACAAATTTTTATAGTATGGAAGCCCTTCTAAGTGTATTTTAAAAGGATACAAATTAGTGCAATTATGTTAGAGTTAATAAAAATAGCCTCATAAAGTTCGCAATAAAAACTAAATTAGCCAATCTTTTGTAACAATTTTTGGTATCAGCTGTACGAACAAAATCCATAAATTAAATTAATGACAATGTTATTTTTATGAAAAAAGGAAAGGTTGAGAAATTGTTCTGCCCAAAAAGAATGGAATTCCGAAAAATTCTCTCTTGGCGGGTTTCTATGATACAAACCTACCTTCACTCCAAATGGCATCAACATTTGTTCAGTGGTTCCAGAGATTTCGTAATGAGCGAGGACATTGTTTTTGTATTTTATATAATGTGATTAAGGTGGAACAACAGTAGTAATTACACAACAAGAGTACTTGATGAGAAGGACAGCTATTGTGTGCTTGGAGGCTTTTTGTGGAATGGAGGAAATGGAATTGTGGTTATTTAATCATAAAGTTGTAATAGCTTTTCACCACCAATACAAAATATAGTTGTCACTTTTTAGTTTCTAAAGACCTTACATTGTTATTATTTGGAATTATTAGCTACTAATGGTATATATTTTCCGAACAAATACTAAATACATAATGTTGTTTTTGTATTTTAGGTATGTATAATGTATTTAAAACATGATAAAAATTTGATTATTCAATCACCAGATGTACTTGTAATAACAATTTTTTATAGTTGAAAAACTATTGAAAAACTTTAAAAGAGCTAAATACATTCTATAAATAATGAAAAACGATTATAAACTGTTTATCATATTTGGTGTCTTTAAACATATAACTTTCAAAAGAAACCCTTTTGACTGATTCATAATCGATGGACAGCAATAATTGTAAACCATACTGAATTATCAACGCAAAAACCAGGCCTTCGAGTGGGGAGACAATACACTAATTCAGAGGGGAACAATCCTGAATCAGGAAAACTGTTGTTTGTTGAAAAATGAGAACAAGGAATGTATTCAAGAGAAAAAATACAAATAAAATGAGGGGAGATACGTCTTATATTTAATGCACATTTAAAAATAAAAACACAAAAGATGTGATTTGTAACAGAAATTGATTAAATCTAGACTAAATTTACCTCAATGATACTGAAGACAATATCCTTGTATACTTATTAATAGGAAAAAGGGATATAATTTTAAAAAGAATCCCGTTATTTAAACATTTTAAGGTGGATAATGAAAGAAACAGAAAGAAAAAATTTACCAAATTAAATGTTAAAACAAACCCTTTTTTCACAGTTCCCCTCTACAAACCAAGCAAAAAGTCCCTAAAATTACGAAAATACTTCAAGAGAATGTCATGAAAATAAACAGTCTCGGCCGTATGATATCGGAAGAGTCGAAGTTTAAAAGGCAAGGAGATGGTCAAACAACTGGACCCACAAGACGACAGAGAGGCAGCCTGAAGGTCCACCGATGCGCTTAAAAGCCTCTTCGCCTTCTCCAGATGACTGTACATGGTATGGAACTTATTTGAGTTTGATCAAAATAACAAGTAATACGGGAAAGAATTTAGAAAATAGAACAAAATAAATAAATATTTTTAAATACACAAATTTAAAGACTATGGCAAGAAAGTTCAAAACAACTGCTCATGAAAATATTAAACAGGCTGTTTTTAAATAAAATGTATCTACTGCAACTTATAAGTATACATAATATCATGCAACAACAGGTGTTGTCAGAATACAAACCGAAATATTAGTTGGCTACACAAGGACGCAATAAATTATGACAATGTGGGAGTAGCAAAATTTGTTCCAATTCAATCATAAATATTGAACCGTGGCTGCAGCTTATAGCAGTTGACATGGCAGCTGAAGACAGGGGCCAGAGTGCTGCCGACCCCGCCAGAGGCAGCGAGAATAAACCAACGCAAAAACACAGAGATTCGACAAAGCGAAGACACACTAAATAACAAATAAGAGGAAAGTGGAGAGCCGAGAGACGAAGAGTCGCAATGTGCACAGCACAGCAGATTTGGTATTGGGTTTATAAAATCAGTCTAGACCTTAAAGGCACACTAAGATAATTTTTATTTTATTTTTGTTATATTTTTAATGCACTTCATTTTATAAACGGCCTATTTTTTCCGTAAGATTAAAGTTTATTAAAAATCAGCCGACAAATACTATGCAGTACATCCTTCTGAAATAAGGATGGTTGGAAGTGAATTTTGCTTATGGTCATTTTGCCTTAGACACTTCATTCACCACGAACATATACTGACGAGCAGTTTTTTGCAATAGTTTAGATTATAAAAAAGTCTTTGAATGGTTAAGTTTCCATGTAGTTTTTGCTAATATGTTTTAAATATTTTCTCGTCAGAATTGTTAAAATAAAAGAGAAATTATTTTGGAATACATTAGCAACTAATTAAAAGTGGTCAAAGCCATAATGAAGGACGCTAGTAATTATAAAATAAAGGTACATTTTTAATGTAAGAAGAAGTGGTCTGGCAGAAGTTATCACTAGACCACGCCAGAGTATTACTTAAGACATTACTTGAATTGTGAGAATAGTATTACTTGAATTGAATTTTGAGAATAGTATCAAGCTGGTTGCATGCCTTAGATGCCTCTATAGTCCCTCGATCTAGAATGTTCTAACTAATTCCAAATAATATCAAGCTGGTTGCATTACTTAGATGCCTCGATAGTCCCTCGATCTAAAATGTTCTAACTAATTCCATATAATATTAAGCTGGTTGCATGCCTTAGATGCCTTGATAGTCCCTCGATCTAGAATGTTCTAACTAATTCCATATAATATCAAGCTGGTTGCATGCCTTAGATGCCTTGATAGTCCCTCGATCTAGAATGTTCTTAATTCCAAATAATATCAAGCTGGTTGCATGCCTTAGATGCCTCGATAGTCCCTCGATCTAGAATGTTCTTAATTCCAAATAATATCAAGCTGGTTGCATGCCTTAGATGCCTCGATAGTCCCTCGATCTAGAATGTTCTTAATTCCATATAATATCAAGCTGGTTGCATGCCTTAGATGCCTCGATAGTCCCTCGATCTAGAATGTTCTGACTAATTCCATATAATATCAAGCTGCTTGCATGCCTTAGATGCCTCGATAGTCCCTCGATCTATAATGTTCTAACTAATTCCAAATAATATCTAGCTGGTTGCATGCCTTAGATGCCTTGATAGTCCCTCGATCTAGAATGTTCTAACTAATTCCATATAATATCAAGCTGGTTGCATGCCTTAGGTGCCTCGATAGTCCCTCGATCTAGAATGTTCTGACTAATTCCATATAATATCAAGCTGCTTGCATGCCTTAGATGCCTCGATAGTCCCTCGATCTAGAATTATCTAAGTAATTCCATATAATATCAAGCTGGTTACATGCCTTAGATGCCTCGATAGTCCCTCAATCTAGAATGTTCTAACTAATTCCATATAATATCAAGCTGGTTGCATGCCTTAGATGCCTCGATAGTCCCTCGATCTATAATGTTCTGACTAATTCCAAATAATATCAACCTGGTTGCATTACTTAGACGCCTCGATAGTCCCTCGATCTAGAATGTTCTGACTAATTCCATATAATATCAAGCTGGTTGCATGCCTTAGATGCCTCGATATTCCCTCGATCTAGAATGTTCTAACTAATTCCATATAATATCAAGCTGGTTGCATGCCTTAGATGCCTCGATAGTCCCTCGATCTATAATGTTCTGACTAATTCCAAATAATATCAACCTGGTTGCATTACTTAGACGCCTCGATAGTCCCTCGATCTAGAATGTTCTGACTAATTCCATATAATATCAAGCTGGTTGCATGCCTTAGATGCCTCGATATTCCCTCGATCTAGAATGTTCTAACTAATTCCATATAATATCAAGCTGGTTGCATGCCTTAGATGCCTCGATAGTCCCTCGATCTATAATGTTCTGACTAATTCCAAATAATATCAACCTGGTTGCATTACTTAGACGCCTCGATAGTCCCTCGATCTAGAATGTTCTGACTAATTCCATATAATATCAAGCTGGTTGCATGCCTTAGATGCCTCGATATTCCCTCGATCTAGAATGTTCTTAATTCCATATAATATCAAGCTGGTTGCATGCCTTAGATGCCTCGATAGTCCCTCGATCTATAATGTTCTGACTAATTCCAAATAATATCAACCTGGTTGCATTACTTAGACGCCTCGATAGTTCCTCGATCTAGAATGTTCTGACTAATTCCAAATAATATCAACCTGGTTGCATTACTTAGACGCCTCGATAGTCCCTCGATCTAGAATGTTCTGACTAATTCCAAATAATATCAACCTGGTTGCATTACTTAGACGCCTCGATAGTCCCTCGATCTAGAATGTTCTAACTAATTCCAAATAATATCTTAAAAAGGGAGTATCTGAAATATAAACTGTAAATTACCTACTAACCAATCAATCTCTGAGTTACCAGGACACATTCTTTTGGCAGTGTAAAACATCTTTTAATTGATTCAAATACATTGTATTACTTAAATACAAATATGTTGTGCAGGTTTAAAAAAGAGCGTTAGTTTAATTAAGTGAAAATATTGATTAAAGATTTTTAAAATTATAAATTTATTCAATTATTTAGTGACTGACAGATTAATAGAGGTATAGTTTTCTGGATTTCTGGTTAGTAAATTTAAATTCCTGTTTTTTAAATAAAACACTGAACCCACCCACCAAGATACGCCGAGTTATGTTGTCTGCATGAATAATGCAAAAATAGTCATATTCTTAAGTTAATTATATACCATTAACTATGTAAATAATTTCCTTGAAAACTTTTATATTGTAATAATTCAATGTAAGAAACTAATATGCCATAAAAAATATATTACTTTTAAAATGTTATAAAATAGACAATGTTGAAAATATGTTTGTGTGTAGGCTTTAGTTAAAATATACATTTTATATGAAGCACTCTACTAGATACAGGGTTACTGGTGTTAGGAGTACAAAGGAGTTGTCCCTCACGCTTTGGAAACCAGTTATTTTTAGAGTTTACATTTCAGTGCGTTCAGGAAGAAGAATTGAATATTTTAACAGCTAGACACTAACAGTACTTCAAAGGTCTCATGATCTATTAGTGTAGAGAGCACTTAAAGAATTTTATAAATAAATATTTTTCAGAGCAGTTTTAATTTATAAAATAACTTATCATCACTAGCAACTTAAATTATTCGTTTGTATTATATTTGACCGATATGAAAATAATATCATCATAACTCAGGATTTTATATTTGTTGTATTAAAAAATTTATTTCTTGTTAAATTGATGAATCTTTCATACCTTTTTATATACTATCGCATATGTTGTTCTTTTTGAGGTGAGCTTCAATACTAATATTACTTACACCCTGGCTGAAATATCAGCTTCAAAGTGACCAAGCAGTACAAACCATCTACAGTGGGTTGTTCTTTTTCGGTGTAATAGTTACAATTTACACCGAAATTATTTAATATTTTTATATATAATTTTTTCTAGATTTTTCTGATTTTTCTGATTTATAATTTAGATTTTTAATTTAGATTTATAATTTAGAATATAAAATAGAATTTTCTGATATATAATTTTTTCTAGATTTGAGGATCTGTAAATGTTACTGACCACATTTTCAATTCTTAAACGTTCGATATATGATCTAAACATATATACAGACATGATCTAAACTGTACTGTAAGTATACGATCAATTTCTAGGTTTGGAAAATCTTAACAGCTTCTGGGTTTGCAATGTCAACTATTTATCTCAACAGGAAAACAAATATCAAATGTTAATAAACCTCTAAACCTCAAATCTATAATTATTTAATTATGTTTTTAACTTTCGCAAAATTATTTTCCTTATAGCCTCTTAATATAATTAATTAGTTCTGTGACTTTATCCGTGTTCAATGAAAACGTGATTTATGTTTGCTTTGCGTAGTACAAGGGGGTCCACAGCTAATAATAATATGAGTATGTATATATATCTGAGAGGTTTATGAACTAGATTTACTATATTAAACATCCAAGTTGATTCAATAAAAGTTGTCGTGCAAGATGGATGACTGGCCCTTATCACACCGGCTCTATATCTGCATATTTCATTGCACTGTCTTATAACTAAAAATTACATTCCTTGGTGCATTATTTTTTATTTATTTTTCATTTTTTCCTTTTTTCTAGCATCTAGTTTTGAATTAACTAACATTGAAAATATAACTTCACCTCCTGGTGGAAGGTTGAACGTTAAATTGGAAATACCAACATAATTCAACAACATACGGAAAAATGTGGCCAAGTTGTCTAATATGTCAGGGCTTTGAACCTGAGTTACAGACAGGGCATGTTTGAATCCTAGCTTTGACTGAAAATTTTTATCACTAAGCTGGTATTAACCTTGTAATGTGCTGGTTCTCCCGTTAATCTATCCTAATAAATTTTCCTTCATTGGTATAAATAGTATATGGGTTATATGCAGATCAAAAATGGGATCAGCTTCCATTTAAAATAATGTCAGGCCATTGATTGGAAGATAGCATCCAATGACACAATCACGAGTGATTGTTACAGGTACCACATTATTTAGCCTACTCATTAATTGTTCACCAAAATTGTGTCGACCTTACTCTGGCCATATCCTTTTCTTTGGTAGTTTGTAGTCAATAACACAATTACCAGAAATTATTACAAATTCTACATTGCTTACTCACACAAATTGTATCGCCCTTACACTGAACAGGGACCATTTTTGGAGGTGGTTGTTGATAACACAACATTTACTTGAAAATAGCAAAATTTAAACATTTTGTTAGAAAATATTCTATATCAAACCCAATAATTGTCATATGAAAATGAATATCCCTCTTAATAGTATATTTCAATTTCTCTGAGGTCTCGGATGATGTAACTTCAGGAAATGTAAGTGGGCAATAGAATCAATCAATCGTGTGATTACGGAGCTGAAACGTGCTCTATGGATGACATAGTTAATGCCATTGTACCTTCATTCAATTGGAGAGGCAGGAATGTTAAATTTACAATTGTTTTATTTTTGTGGCTGGTAAGAAAGCCCCAAATGATTATTAGAAGAACCCTCCATTCTCCCTGAGCTAGCAAGGTTTTATACGGACAGGTGTGACAGGTTCTTACTTACAAATTGCAACGTTTTATTTTGGTGATAGTTGTGTTAAAATTAATATATTATTTAATGGCATTGATAATAAGATATACGTTTTTTATTTTATTGAAAAAACTATGTTTATGCAGCGATTATGAATCATTAGTGTAAAGGGCAATAGAGTAATTTCTTTAGATAAAGATTCATCATTAAACTTTAAAGTGTTACTTTAGATCATTAATATAAAATGTTGGAGTGTTACTAAATAAATTCTTGTTCTAGTTTAATTTAATTTTTATTCATAATTATTATTATTTTTTAATTAATAGGACGATCGTGTTGATATTTTATTCGGATGTAAGAGTATAAACTATTACTATTGTTACCCAACTTCAATCTATAAGAGGCATCTCTATAAGAGGTAAGAGGCATTAGGGTTCTTCAAATAACACAATTTACTTCTTATACCAACAATTAATGAGCCAAGCTGGCTGAAGGCAGAATGACACGGAAATGCTCTTAAAGTACAATACCAGAAAACAATAGTGGCGTGAAAGGAACGTTTTCTTTATATAGTGATTTCTTGTTCCACTTTGTCTAAGAACAATAAGAAGTTTCTAACAAATCCCACAATCAAATAAAACAATATTATATAATCTAAAATGTTCTAATAAATGAAATTTATGTTGTTATATTACTTATTCCCGATAAGTGTTTAAAATTGTGTGATAAAATATAGAATAAAAATGATCAGTTCAATGATATTACATGTTTTCTAAAAATATTCATATTTTTACAGTTGCGTAAATTGTGTGTATTAATATTTGCCTTATGAGCAATGAATACAATGTTCTAGCTACATTCCATAGAAAATTCACATTTTTCGCATAAACCTATTCCTTTTAGAGTGATTCTCTGAGATGAATACGTTCTAGCACAGAATATAGACAGATATCTGTCTATATTCTGTGGTTCTAGCTACATATTTAAGGACGGAAGTAGCTAATGGTGACCCTTAAGTCTGGCTAATGTCTCGTAACTGAATGACATCTTTACACCAGAATTTAAACAGTGTTCATTACACTCAGTGGATTGTTGCTCTTTGCAAGTCTTCCCAAGCTGACGAACGTTTTCAGACAGTTTCATTTATGTTATAAATGCATTTAAAATGATTCTTTTGTAATGGTCATGACAAAATGTTCAAGATATTACAAGATTGGAAAATGTTTTACCAGTTAAGATGCAATTTTATATCACTTATACTCGTAGTTACTTATTGTTTTTTTTTAAATATTTAAAACTAGTTTTATTTTGCATAGTTATGTTTTAACCATCACAGTTTGTGATCCTTACATAAAAACATTTAATTTGTAAACATATTTTATAACTGTGTTTATACATAAGTTGAAGATATTTTTATTGCATAGTGCCATTTTGTACCTATAGTAACTTATCTATATTTCATATTTGTTCAAATCTGAATTTTTTTTCAAAACGAACTTAACGTGTTACTTATTTTTGTTTTTTACAGCGCATCTAAAAGTTTAAATTTTTATTTCCAATTTTTTTTATTTTCTTAAAGTTATGTTTTAAAGATAACTTGAATTACTATTACGTTTTCCAAATTTATTTGTTAATTATCACAAAAAAATTCTTTATCGTTAAATTGAAGTACGGCTGCATATTTACATGTAATTTTTTGCAGTAAACTGCTTCTTCTATAAGAAAATGACAAGTGGTCAAATTCCTAACTAGTCTTGTTCATTATTTATGAAAATATTTACCAGTAGTACCCAATACTGATAAGTATACTGTAATCGTAGATTACGTGTGGCTAAATATTTATTTATTTTAATGTTTAGTTGTTTGTTACTAAACATTGTGTTAAGAATAATTTTTTATTTAATATACATGCGCCCAGTCTTTAGAGTGTATTTGAATAAATGACTTTGAAAAATTATTTGTCTTATTAAGAATTAAAATATTAATAATATTTAATTAAACAAATAATTGTGTTTTAAATCTATTAGCTTATAATATACCTGGCAGAGTATTATAAACTACTGTGGGTTTATACCTGGGGACTAAGCTGGTCATGGCAGATGCCCCCTCGTCGAATTAACGTTTCATAAAAATTATTATTAAAGAACTAGTGACTATTAATGCTACATGAGCATGCACCACGTGTTGTCCCTTATGTCTACGGAGACATGTATTATTTAATGTTTATTGGTTAGACGCTTTTTATTTTACATTATTATATAGTTTAATTGTACTGAAAACATCCAGAAATTGCAGAGAAATAAAATGTTTACCAACATGTACAAATAATAGATGTAAAATAAAAAAGATGTATCCATAATTGTCGATTAAAATCACCAAAAAATTATTGTTTTTGTGTAGCTAAATATAACTGAGGATATATATGTTGGTGTTTATTAATAGTAATGTAAAGAAGGGTCCAACTTCAAGCTAGACGAACGAAGGTTCTTGAATTACTATAGTTTTTTTACAAAAAGAGATAGAGACTCTAAACGGAGTGGAATGGGGAAATGTTGTATCATTCATTTTCGTCTATATTGAAAAAGAGAGGGGAAAAATTATATCATCTTTTTTTCAATATCTTCTATATTGAAAAAAAAACCTGATAAAAAAGTACTTATCTAGTTGTAATACTAACTGATATTGTACTTAGGCCTATATTATAATTTTCATTTAAAAATTCGTGTTCTAAGATTACATTGTTAGTTTTATTATGTCTACAATTTATAAATAAAGAGGAGATTCATTAATTTATGCAAGTTTTAGTGTGTTTCATTTTATTTTTTCATGAATAAAACATTGATATAATATTTATAGTGTAGAACCCGAACATAATCAGCCAGAACACTTTTTGTGATATCATGTATATTTCTTGCATGATTTTTAACAATTGTGTGCATTCTAATGAGGAGGGGGATGTATTTACGCACATCAGCAGATATTCTAGTAGCGGTGAATCTTCTTCCCATAATGCAAATTCTCACTACTGACTTAGGACCAAACAACGTACTTCATGCACAACCCTTATAATGCATCAACTATGACATTTTTACTGTGATACGTGACGTCTGAGAGTTACGTATTAATTGATCCCTTTAGAGTTGTCATATCTACATTACATGAGGAGGATAGCAATGAACCCTGTACAGAATCCACGTAAAGGAAAAGGATAAACTTAAACCAAAGGTCAACAGTACCTCGGTAGTGAACGCTTTAACGAAGAGAGACACAGTCAGCTGTTGTGTTTTAATTAAATGTTAAGTAGCTCTCTGTTCCGTTCAAGAATCGCATGCTTTGTGTTTATTCCACGTACTGTTATCCCTTTTAATATGTTTTACTTCATTCGATTTGTTTATTTAAACACTTATTTGAAAATTCTTGTAAGGTAGTAGTGAAGTAATGCAAAAGACGAGAAAATAAATCCAAATCTAAATATGGATACAAAAATGTATATACGTATGTAAAAGACATATATTTAAAAATGAACAGCCTTTTCTGTAACATTTAACTAAAGCTAACAATTAATATGTCACTTCAAATTAAAAAAAAAAAAGAAATTATTAATACTGTAAACGTAAAAAACACAGTATTAATTGGTATTTATTGGTCACCTTATCACTTACTGCATGCAGAAGCACTACACACACTAATTTATATACGACGTCATTATCAATTGATACTTAATACTGTCATTTTAAAAGTATCATGTCAAAACCAAAGCCTGATAACAAAAGTTCTTCTTTAGTTGTAATACTACCTGATATTGTTGATTTACTGATATTTGCTTGTGAATACTTAGGCCTATATTAAAAATGTTATTTTTAAATTCATGTTCTAAGATTACATTGTTAGTTTTATTATGTCTACAATTTATAAATACAGAGGAAATCCATAAATGTATGCAAATGTTATTGTATTTCATTTTATGTTTCCATGAATAAAGCATTGGTATAATATTTATAGACCAATTAGAGTAGCTGTATAGCAGTATGTACAAAGTACCGTAAGTGTGGTGAACGACAACGAAGATTGAATCCATCCTAGCCCCAGTCTGGTGACGGATCAAGGGATGAAACTATAGTATACTCTACCCTAAATAGTCTCTCAACGGCTAGTAAACTTGAAGCAGCTTTATAACTATACTAGCTGTACCCGCCCGCTTCACCAGTCATAGTATTGAGTTTGAAGACTTGCCATCAATATATAAGTGAAAATTCCAACAATTCAAGAACATTAAAAAATTAATCAAAGTAAATCACACTATATATATTTTTTAATAATTATTTAATATACCATCAATTTACAACAGCTGATGTTATGAATAATTTACTAATTTACTGAATTATTTTTAATTCTAAAAGTTTATCCTACCACAATTAATTGTATTCAATGTGTTTTTACTTAACAGCTGTTAATCAAATAAATCAATCAATTAATATACCGATTGAAAACAGTTTGTTCTCCTGGATAACAAAGTTTAATAATCTAGAATATTTTGTAGGTCTATTTTTAAAGGGCACAAAATATGCTATTTTACTCTAATCAGTGAAATATCGTGTTTCTAGCCATGTGTAGTCATGTCCTATGACGTGGCTATAAATGTGTTCAGATTAAATTGTATATTTTGCCATTTAATACAGCCTGTTCTCCTAGATAACATACAAGTTTCACAGTCTATAAAAATCTGTAAGTCTACTCTTAGGTAAATTAACCAACTTGATTTACACGCACCTAAGAACGGAGGTGAGATAGACCAAAAATTCATAGGGCCAAAGTTGTACATCGTCTCAAATCAGGCACAGAAAATGGCGTTAGTTTTGCTGTAGAACCGTTCATTTAGCCTCTACAGTCCGATTAGAGAAACGCTGTTTTTGGCATTTAACATTTTTGGTACTAAAAAAGCTCCCATCTTCGATTTACTAAGAATTTATCAAAATCCCTTATATCGCACATCTATAACATCAGACCTTTGGCTTTACAAAATGTCAGCCCCGTAGGCTTAGTACTTTTTTAGTTACAGCGATGAGTGAGTGACTCAGTGGTATTTGCCTTTTATAGGTATGGATAGATTTTCACCGCTATCAGTCTATGTTACAAATATGGTCAAGTTATATTTACACTTCCTTTGATTTTCGTGAATGAAACGCCTAATAACAGTTTACTTGCTAAATATAGTAACCCATATTTAAATAATATCTTCAAGTGGGTGTAAAGTATATGTGTTATTCTTAACGTATATTCGTGAAGAAGTTCCTATTGTTTCAAGCTCAAGTATACAAAAAAAAAATACACAATTATCGGAAATAAACCAATAAAGTGTTTTTGATTAAACCTTTACAAAACGATTTTACAGCTAAACAAGAAAAATAATTCTTAATTACTAAATTATAAAACAACTTATTATATATAAAATATTTAATTTAATGCAAGTAGATCTCAAGTAAGAAATGCAAAAATAATTTATAGTCAATAAAAGTATGTGTTACAAAATAAAACACTATTTAAGAGTCTATAGATAACTCAATTCAATAGATATGCCCACAATTTTTACTGCAAATAGATTTCTAAGCGCAAAATGTTGTGCGCTTTGAGTTTTCCGGTGTATGAAATCGAAATATATCCTATACATTTTTAATGCTGTAGGTCATATACAGACAAAAACTCTTCTTTAATTTACATAGGTAACTAAATTTACTATCGTCAATCAAAACAATAATCATATAAATATATTAGAGATATACTATTGATAGCTATAGTTATAGTTATAGTTAGCTATAGTTAAATTTCTTTCGTTGTAAGAAATGTTGATTATATGTTACAATGAACTATGAAAATAGTGTTCGTAAATTCAAAGGAATTGGCTAAGTTACTAAATATTTAGTGGTAATATTTACGTACGTATTGGTAACTAATTTTTTATATAAAAAGATAAAATGTTTTCATCGTGTTTTACCGTGATAAATTGATGACAGATTGTTTCCAAAAACATACAAATCAATAACTATTAATATCTTTTATAGTTGTCGTTACTGATTGTTTATTCAATTTTACAAGAGGTTTTTATAAGTATTTGTAAATGTAAATGTTGTAATAAAACATACTTCAATTCATTTCCTTTCAATAATTGTATACTTCTGGGCACGTGCATTAAATAACTTGTTTCATTATATAATAAAAATAATGAATAATCTATTATTATAGTAAATACGAAATTGGTATTCTCAACATAATTTGAGTTAGTAAAAAACTATGAATGATATTCTTGAGTGTTTTTTTTTCAAATATTAGCTAACAAATCATACATAAGTTTTAATAGGCAATAAAGTCTTAAAATAACGGTTTGTTTAGTAAGTACTGTCAAATCCACTCATGCTTAAGTGAGTTATTATCAGTCATGTGTTAACTGTTAAAAATGTTTATCAAGGTTTCTCTGTATTATTATTAAAAACCATTTTTTACTTACATAGGTTTAGAAGTACTTTTAAAGTTGCTTCTTTGAGGATCCTTATGGCCAGGACTTTAACAGTAGTTGGCAGCAGATTCTTCAGTTTATGGGGCATGTAGAAAGGGGTTTAGTTTATGGGGCATGTAGAAAGGGGTTTAGTTTATGGGGCATGTAGAAAGGGGTTTAGTTTATAGGGCATGTAGAAAGGGGTTTAGTTTATGGGGCATGTAGAAAGGGGTTTAGTTTATAGGGCATGTAGAAAGGGGTTTAGTTTATGGGGCATGTAGAAAGGGGTTTAGATTTTTCAAAAAAGCTCAATAATGTTGGTTGCTTTTGTGTATTATCTATAATCAACGCTATACATTAGCTATAGTTTTGCTTTCTCGAACGGGATTTTAAACTTATTTAATAAACAAAAATTACATAACCAAGATATGATACAGCCATATTACACTTTTAAGTTGGTAGTCCTCTCATTTTACTTTCTGAAGGACAACGTAATTGGTAATAGTCCATTACATTGCCAATTAGTCCATTAGATAATAGTCCATTATTAGGATTAAGCAAACGTTATTCGACAAGTCATAAAGCAAAATACGCTCGTACAAACAATCCCACTAACCATTTTAATTATAGTTGACTTGAAATGAGTTGCTGGTGTTAAAACGTCAAAAGGTTCTCGTCCAGTTCATCCCCTTGCTTCATTCTTTAATGGACCCTAGATTGATTTTTCTGGGATTTATCTCAAAATATTAAGTAATTACATTACTCTTAACATCCCAATAAAAATATAAAAACTGCACATTCAGCCACAACTAATAAACCCAACATTTATTTTACATAAACACATGTAACATAATAACATATTATACTTTTGCCAGTTCTATTTTATAAATAACAAAAACCATTATTAGTCCACTAAATAAACTAAAATAATTCTTAGAAATATAATTTAAAACTTGATTCCTTCTAAAATTTCGTCCAAATTGTTTAATCGTTTAAGTGTTTGCTTTTCCAAAAATGCTTAGATCAGTAATAAAACATGGTTAATAACGCAATGGATGAGAATGTTGTGTTCTATAGTCTCACTCCACACCAATTCACCGAGACAACATTTTGGAAAGAATGCTGGATATTGATAGAATAATCCAGTTGTACAGTTACACGTAGCGGCAGTGGCAGCCAAATTCCACCATGAGCACTGTATTGTGTACGTAACTTAAATGGAGTAAATCTTATTCAATGCTATCAACTTAGTGATAATGACCACATAGAACTAAATAGAAATTGATCTGATACAGAATGGATTCCTGTTAGTATCAATAATGTTTAAATGATGTTATTATTACCTTAATAGTAGCAATTTCTAAAATGAAGGTAAAATTAACATTTTCAGATTAACTAGTCATATTATTAATCGGGATAATTATAAAAGATAATCATATAATCAAATAGCAAACTTTCAATAACAATGCACGTCGACAGCCTAATAAAATCAGGGACAAATCATTAATCGGCTTATGTTTTTCTGCAAATTCTGTTATGGTCAGTCAGATAAAATTGCTTGTGTACATCGTATTCAGTTAACATTTTTTCAATTAAAAAGAAACTTTATTCCACATACATTGATTACACATAGATGTACAGTTTAGATAAACAAATATCTTAATTCCTAAAATAATATAAAGACAAGTATTATAGAAACATAAAGTTTACTTATTATCAAGTAACCATACATGGAAACTGAAACATTTCGTGTGTAGGAGATAGAGTAACAACCAATATTAGCAGGAAAAAACTTAAGTTACAAAATTGTTTCTGTTATTAATTTGTGAAAGACAAGCCTGTAGTCCTGAGTGAAGAACAAATTCATATTCACATGAAATATGTTTTATCGTTTCTTTGTTACTTTAATTAAGTCATAAAGCTCAATAGGTCACTTATTGTTGTACTTTTTAACTACATTTTACTCACCAGTGCACGTGGCCTGTAATAGGTATTTCCATAAACATTATTCAACGAGTGATCATCAGTTCGGTCTGGGATTTGCATCTTGGGCAACGATTCCGTGACATGAGTTTTATCCACTGAGCCACCAGAACGAAAAGCAAGTGTTACCATAACATAAAAAGGATTTATATTAAAATTTTATTTAAAACACCTAAGCGTAGTAATAAAAAACAATATTGTCAGTTATTCAAGTATAGGAAACTATGAATACAGGACGGAATTCTCACTCACCAACTTAAAGTGTACGATGATAGCTGAAACCCATTTATATCAGCCATGTGCGAACCATACATAGGTTGATAATCAAGAAGGCATCATTGACTACCGTCTGCCAAACATAGACATATGTTCCACAGGTAAAGTAGCACAGTTGTCGAGGAGGAAGTGATGAATAGACTCCAGTAATAGTCACTAGTGACTGTGTCGTTGACTACCGTCTGCCAAACATAGACATATGTTCCACAGGTAAAGTAGCACAGTTGTCGAGGAGGAAGTGATGAATAGACTCCAGTAATAGTCACTGGTGACTGTGTCATTGACTACCGTCTGCCAAACATAGACATATGTTCCACAGGTAAAGTAGCACAGTTGTCGAGGAGGAAGTGATGAATAGACTCCAGTAATAGTCACTAGTGACTGTGTCATTGACTACCGTCTGCCAAACATAGACATATGTTCCACAGGTAAAGTAGCACAGTTGTCGAGGAGGAAGTGATGAATAGACTCCAGTAATAGTCACTAGTGACTGTGTCATTGACTACCGTCTGCCAAACATAGACATATGTTCCACAGGTAAAGTAGCACAGTTGTCGAGGAGGAAGTGATGAATAGACTCCAGTAATAGTCACTAGTGACTGTGTCATTGACTACCGTCTGCCAAACATAGACATATGTTCCACAGGTAAAGTAGCACAGTTGTCGAGGAGGAAGTGATGAATAGACTCCAGTAATAGTCACTGGTGACTGTGTCATTGACTACCGTCTGCCAAACATAGACATATGTTCCACAGGTAAAGTAGCACAGTTGTCGAGGAGGAAGTGATGAATAGACTCCAGTAATAGTCACTAGTGACTGTGTCATTGACTACCGTCTGCCAAACATAGACATATGTTCCACAGGTAAAGTAGCACAGTTGTCGAGGAGGAAGTGATGAATAGACTCCGGTAATAGTCACTGGTGACTGTGTCATTAACTACCATCTGCCAAACATAGACATATGTTCCACAGGTAAAGTAGCACAGTTGTCGAGGAGGAAGTGATGAATAGGGAGTCTATTACCGGAGTAAAGGTAAAGTAGCACAGTTGTCGATGAGTAAGTGATGAATAGACTCCAGTAAAAGTCACTGGTGTCTGCCATACAGAGGTCTGTGGTCCATACTTGACCACACTCTACTAATAATTATATAAAATTGTAATTCCAGTATATGTTGCTGAACCTTAGTACTTTCGGTCAAATCATTGTAATATCTCGATAGCCTCACAGGACAAGTTAATATAGTCTGGCACAAGTTTGAGTTTTTCATAAGCACTCTGCGGCAGAGGGTTATCAGGATATCAGGGATATCAGGCAGAGGGATACTTATCATTAAGTATGCCACTCCACATATCTGCTCTCTTAATCATGTGTGGCAGAGGGAGATCAGATGCTGATCAGTAAGTATGCCACTCCACATATCTGCTCACTTACTCATGTGCGGCAGAGGGAGATCAGGCGCTGATCAGTAAGTATGCCACTCCAGATATCTGCTGCCTTACTCATGTGTGTCAGAGGGATATCAGGCGCTGATCATTAAGTATGCTACTCCACATATCTGCTCACTTACTCATGTGTGGCAGAGGGAGATCAGGCACTGATCAATAAGTATGCCACTCCACATATCTGCTAACTTACTCATGTGTGGCAGAGGGAGATCAGGCACTGATCAATAAGTATGCCACTCCACATATCTGCTAACTTACTCATGTGTGGCAGAGGGAGATCAGGCACTGATCAATAAGTATGCCACTACACATATCTGCTCCCTTACTCATGTGTGGCAGAGGGAGATCAGGCACTGATCAATAAGTATGCCACTCCACATATCTGCTAACTTACTCATGTGTGGCAGAGGGATATCAGGCGCTGATCAGTAAGTATGCTACTCCACATATCTGCTCACTTACTCATGTGCGGCAGAGGGAGATCTGGCACTGATAAGTAAGTATGCCAC
Source organism: Stictocephala bisonia (assembly GCA_035578905.1). NCBI lineage: Eukaryota > Metazoa > Arthropoda > Insecta > Hemiptera > Membracidae > Stictocephala > Stictocephala bisonia. The sequence goes on from JAQJVL010000048.1 coordinate 2,193,834, forward strand.
TCCAGATATCTGCTGCCTTACTCATGTGTGTCAGAGGGATATCAGGCGCTGATCAGTAAGTATGCAACTCCACATATCTGCTCCCTTACTCTGTGCGGCAGAGGGAGATCAGGTGCTGATTTGTAAGTATGCCACTCCATATATCTGATCACTTACTCTCTGCGGCAAAGGGAGATCAGGCACTGATCAGTAAGTATGCCACTCCACATATCTGCTCACTTACTCATGTGTGGCAGAGGGATATCAGGCGCTGATCAGTAAGTATGCTACTCCACATATCTGCTCACTTACTCATGTGTGGCAGAGGGAGATCAGGCACTGATCAGTAAGTATGCCCCTCCACATATCTGCTAACTTACTCATGTGTGGCAGAGGGATATCAGGCGCTGATCAGTAAGTATGCTAGTCCACATATCTGCTCCCTTACTCATGTGTGGCAGAGGAATATCAGGCGCTGATCAGTAAGTATGCCCCTCCACATATCTGCTCAATTACTCATGTGTGGCAGAGGGAGATCAGGCACTGATCAATAAGTATGCCCCTCCACATATCTGCTCCCTTACTCTGTGCGGCAGAGGGAGATCAGGTGCTGATTTGTAAGTATGCCACTCCATATATCTGATCACTTACTCTCTGTGGCAAAGGGAGATCAGGCACTGATCAGTAAGTATGCCACTCCACATATCTGCTCACTTACTCTGTGCGGCAGAGGGAGATCAGGCACTGATCAGTAAGTATGCTACTACACATATCTGCTCACTTACTTATGTGCGGCAGAGGGAGATCAGGCACTGATCAGTAAGTATGCTACTACACATATCTGCTCACTTACTTATGTGTGGCAGAGGGAGATCAGGCACTGATTTGTAAGTATGCCACTCCATATATCTGATCACTTACTCTCTGCGGCAAAGGGAGATCAGGAATGATCAGTAAGTATGCCACTCCACATATCTGCTCACTTACTCATGTGCGGCAGAGGGAGATCAGGCGCTGATCGGTAAGTATGCCACTCCACATATCTGCTCACTTACTCATGTGCGGCAGAGGGAGATCAGGTGCTGATCAGTAAGTATGCCACTCCACATATCTGCTCTCTTACTCCTGTGCAGCCCTAGCTTACTTATTTAAAAATTAATTATTCTTACTAAAATTACCCAGAACCCGTGGCTGTAAGAATCTAATAATATATCAGAGACCTGTTATTCTTCTCCGAGTTGCTTTTTAATGGGGTTTTGTAGTTTCTTTGCATTTGAAGATAGGCAAAACCTCTTTTTGTTTAGTTTAAATAGTAAGAGATTCTATATACCTATATAATACAATTATGTATATCATATTTTATTGTACACGTACACTGAATATTTTTAACCTCTGTTTTGTCTGCTATTTTTAACATATTATTAATCAACTATCCATTACAAAGGGGTTGTAATGAAAAAGGTAAAACACAATCCCGATGGATAGCTGACGAGTGAGGTAGGCAATGCGGTACTTGTAATAGTTGCTTGTGCATCGACTGCCATCTACCAGACAAAGCCCTGTGGTTTCAGTTTAGAGAGAGACACAATTTCCGATGGGTAATTGTTTCATCAACTCTATATCAATTACTTATAACTTCCCCGGCTCTATGAAGTTTATCAGTTTTACATTTACCGTAAAATATTGAGATGTTAAACAGTAAAACAATTTGTTTTAATTTTTACAATTATTTTTTTAACAATTTAATTAAAATCAACAGGTTAAAGCTCACTAATATTTGAAACATGGCTAATATATGTGTTTTACTATGGAATATCATTATACTATGTAGCCTTAAATTATATTTTGGTTAGTTTAAATAGTGTAATAAATAGAAAACGAAAAAAAACATTTACAGGAATACCACTAGATCTTTTGATTTTAATGGATTTTGACAATTTAGCAAAGTATACAGATATTTGTAGGCATTATTTAAATGTAAAATACATAAATCAACTTAATATACTACATGGTCAAAGACGTGGCATAGAACATAATGTTCTGAGACACTACAACAATTATGGAACACTAATTTTAGAACATAGAATACCATCACTGCTCAATTCATTGCCTAGAAAATTGCAAACACTATCAAATAATAACATTGCTTAAAATGCATTTCATTAATTTGTCAAAAAATACAGATTAGTATCACAATGAACATATTACTTGGTATTTACATTATAAAAAAAATTAGTTTATCTACAGCACCAACTTGATAACCTATAAGTGACACAACATTTATACACAATCAACCACTTTTTTATTTTTAAATAACACAGATTGTTAAAAAAAAACTCATGCTTAACTCATTCATTAAAAAAAACTATTGTACTACTATGAAAAACAAAAAACTATTTATATGTTATGGTAAAGATAGGGCGCATTCCCCAAAACATTCAGGCATGGACTGAGCAGACGATAAATGCGACAAAGAGACATAGTACTTCTTGTTTGTTCAATTATTTAAATATATGTAAGACACAACTGTGTCGGCCAAAGTCATCTCATCAGGAATTTGGGCCTTTGTGTTGTATTGCCTCTTTAAATTATAGAATTTCTCTTGTAAACACTCACATCTCTAAAATATAGAGTATTGTACATCTCACTCAACCTGTTAGGCAATAGAGTATTTATTTATTTATGATTACGTAAGATAAAGATCTATTTCAATAATTAATATTGATATTTGTTTGTTGAAATTTAGACTATTTATTTTATTTCTAGAATATAATACAATATTACTATGGCATTGTACTTTTTCCCATTGTTTGTTTGTTTACATAAATATTGAATAAATATAAACGTTTCCCATCATTAAAATGAAACACTTGAAATATATATTTTTTTATTTAAACAGCAAGAAATTGTAGTTTATCTCTAAGTAGCAGATATGCTAAATATATATATTGCTATGTAATTTAAACTATTATGTAATTTTATGAATAAATCATTTGAATATATTAATGTTTTCTTTTTCCTTGTAGTCAAACAGTTATGTTCGTTTCAGTTACAAAAGACCTGTTTTATCACTTTGTATTGCATTCTGCTTCACATTTTTTTCCTGAATGAAATTAATTATGAGTGACAAGATAGATGTACTAGCTACATTGGAGTTTTACTTAAAACGGTGCCCATGGATTCAATTCCTTTATTTAGTGAGACCAATAAGTACTAATAACATTAACAGCCTTGAAAAAAGTATTGAAAATGTTTACCCGAATAAATAACCACAAAGACTTAAGATTGGACATTCAATCCCTGGGCACCACCCGACACGGACACTCTGGAATGTGTCACAAAAATACCTACTTGCGTACATAGAATGTGTGTCAATTTATGACTCTTAATATGGTATGTGATGGATAAAAGTTAGTGAGTTAAGAGTTTTCCAATCTAAGCTAAAGGCATTTGCCCTATTGAGTAACCCGGGTCTTTACCCTTTTCTTTTCTTGAATTCCTTTTCTTTAATTGAAGTGATTCCATTTCTTTAAACAAATAAAAGAGGAAAACAGCTGTATAACACTTCACTGTACAACACTTCAGCTGTTTTCCTCTGTTAGTGGAATTCACGAAAGAGTACAAGTGTTCACAGTCAACTATTGAGTTTTAATTAATTAAGTGTGAAGTAGCTATCCGTGCCGTTACTTGAGCCCTTTTAGTGTGATCGTTGTTTCGTTAGTTATTCATTTAGTTTTCCTTCATTATTTCATAAATGTATATATGTTCTTGTTTTTGTAGTCTGATATGTATTTTTATACGAATTTATAAATATTAAAAATATAAAAATTGTATGGTACATTTTAATGTTATTGTTTTTTAGTAATAATTGTTCCATTTTTATATTTTGTTATGATATCAATTAAACTGGATCAACCTAATCCTTTTGGCAGTGTGTTTTGGATTTTATTTCAGATGAAGATAATCGGATTTATTAACCAATGAAAAAGCTTCCATTATCATTGTTTTAATTTTGAAGCCATTAATTTGTATTATGTTAATGCAATTCTCTAACACTCGGTAATATATTTTCAACAGTAAATTGTTTGTTGTATTATATCAAATGCTACAGCTGACATTTCGTTTGTCACGCTATTGTGCATTGCAGTGACTTGCTTCGTTACCAGCATGCGAGTGACACTGCATACTATTATTGGCAAGAAAATGTATTAATAGGTTAAGCAGAAAAGTAAAACATTTTATGTCAAGCTCAAATATATAATCAAACCATTTCATTATAAAATGTTTGCAGTATAATGTTATAAATTGCTCATATTGAATAGGAAATTATTTAATTAAATGTAATCTTTTTCAATCGTATTGATAAAGTCTAGTAATATTGGCTTAATTTAATACGAATATATAGACAGCAATAGTAAAAGATTTTACCATTCAAGTGATTTAAATGAAAAATAAAATTGTATATTCAATAATATTTTTTAACTCTGCTGTATAAAGTACTTTGTTTGTTCCACTCTATATTGACATTCTTTTTAGAAACTCAGTTTTAATTTAATTATTTGTACGATTTATCGTATTACATTTATATAATTTATGTGTGTTGATTTTCAATTTAGGGACCCTTGATACAGGCGTGTTGATAGAGTATGTTCACTGTAAACTCTATTATTAATGCTTTTTGATAAAATGTTATACTAAAATCATTTATAGTAATGATTAAATATATTTTTATTATAGTATAAATAGTTAATCACGATTGTCTGTTAATAATAAACATACCCAAAAACATAGATATTCCTCTACATAAACATACTTTTGAAAACATCAACGCATCATAGTTTCAATAACATACAAAAAATACTATGGTAGTTCCACAACTCGTAAAATCCTTCTGACAGTGAAATGAAAGGCCACGCCCTGTTTTTATTAAACAAATGCAAACATAGAATGTCTGAATAAGTTCACGAAAGATTTCTGCTTATGTTTATCAAATAATTATTACCATATATCTAGTTGGGAGATTACACTACAATTAAAGTAAAACTCTTATCATAAAGCACAAAAGGATGAGCAATTCATTGAAGGACATAAGTGTAAAAATACTTTAAAAATGCAAAATGTTTTATGAGTGTTGCATGATTCAAGGTATTCAATTCTTAACAACTCACCCACATACACTACTTCAATTATTTCTGTACAGTCCCGCATTTGTTACTCAAATTGTCTATACTATAAAAGTATGAATATATACTATTGTTTTTCTTTCATGACACATTTTCCCTATAGTAAAAAAAATCCTTATAAATACAAAACCCTTATGACTATCCAATTTTATACAATAATAGCTTTACAAGTGTAAAGATATCACAAGATAAATAAATAGTTGTTAAAAGTTGTTGCATTGTGACTTGTTTTTCTAAGTGAGTCCACTGACCTTTAGATCATTCATTAACTCGCAGTATTGGGGAGGCAAGGAAATGCTCTCAAAGTGCATTAACAGAGGATAATAGCTGACATAAAATAGGCAGTTTTCCTTACCTTAACTTGCTCCATTGTCTTAACGAGTACTGAGTTAAAAAAAAACTACCTCATATATTGTAAAACTTTCTCCACCAATTAAAACTTTTACTTTCTCCAAAACTAAAATTATTTAATAAATGTTAAATCACAAATGATTAATCTACAAGTAATGAGAAAATAATTTAACCTTAATGACTCGCTTAGCTTGTGTAGGAAACCAGGACCTGGAATAACCATTGACACTGGTGAAAGTACAAGACAAATTTATTTTTACATTATATTATCTTGACAGTTACTTCCAAAATATTACAATTATCTTATCCTATTTTACACTATACACCTCCTTTAATATACCCTTCTCATCCAATAATAGACAATACAAATTTTTCGTTTTAGAAATCTTCAATCAAATTACTAATAACATTGGCTTCAATATACAGTCCGGTAAACTAATAATTTCAAAAAATATTATTTTACAACAAGTGTCACAAACTTCCATACTATTAAATCACAATCCTCTAAATAATTATATAAACGTCACATTATGAATCCAAACTATACAAGTATTACATATGCAAAACGTCTATACTAACAAGTGTAAATTATGTTCAATAACAAGATATACTCAAGAAATAATCAATTAACTATTTCCAATCAAAATTAACAATCAAACAATAATATACCGACCTTACTAACTATGTCTTCAGTTTGGCCGCTTGTGAAGTCCTCAGGGGATCGACATCGCAAGGGGTTGGACCGTGGCTTCAAGTCCTCCTCCTAGCTCTGCAAGTCCTGTGTTTGATCTGCAGGGTGGGTTGACGAAACCTAGGATGTTGGACCTCCAGGTGCTGGTCCATCCCCTATTGGTCTATTTCCCGAATTCCTATCACTTCCAGGTCTCTCCTCAGACTCCCATTTTCTTCCCCAACTCTTTCCCTAGTATCTAATCCCCCCTGCCAGTCACTGGACACGCCTCCAATTTCGGAAATACCCGAAATTGTTTCGTGATGGGTGGAACCGTCTACTTCCCAGAGCTTCTGCTGATTCTACGCCGCAAGCAGCATTCATTGGCCTAATTTTTGGTTAGTCTAAATTTTATAATTCTGATTATTATGTGTACAGTGCTGACCCTGCTTCCTTGACATCCGATCCCTTGCTTTCTGAGTTAACAATCTCAGGATGTCCTACTCGAATTTTACCTACTTTTCCTGTACCGTATTTCCTGTTGTAATAAAACCTCTTTCTCATTCTTACTGTTAATAATTTATTTTATTAACATTTTATTATAAATAATTGTAATTATGAGGGTAATCTTATTCCATCAAGTGTTTCAGTTAAGTAAACCTCAAAGGTTTACAATATTGACGAAAAATTGTTTTTTCCTGCTTGCATTATTTTATCAACCAGGAAAAATTTACTATTCTATAATTTACCAGTAATTAATACATTCAATTAGAAGATATCAAATAGCAAAATATTAATAACATAAAATTAAAGGACTATCATTTACCGTTCAATGACTAACTTTTACCATTCGAAGTGTATCCTTTGCCATTAAAAGGCAATTATATAACATTCAAGGATTAAACTTAACCAATTAAGGACCACTCTTTACCGTAAAATGATTGTCCTTTACCGTTCAAGGAATACCCTTTACCATTCAAGGACTACTCTTTTACCACTTAAAGACTACCATTTACCGTTCAAGGACTACTCTTTTACCATTTAAGGAATACCCTTTACCATTCAAGGACTACTGTATACCACTCAATGACTACCCTTTACCATTTAAGGACTGCCCTTTACCGTTCAAGGACTGTTCTTAACCATTCAATGACTACTCTTTACCAGTCAAGGACTACCCTTTACCATTCCAGGAATACAATTTACTGTTCAAGGGTTACCCTTCACTATACAAGGATTACCAATTACTGTTCAATATTTAGCCTTTACCATTCAAGGACTACTCTATACCATTCAGTGACACAATGTACCATTTAGACCTATTATGAACCATTTTTAAGAGTATTGTGGATACGAAATCATCGAATAATTCATGAAATCACTCATTAAATGGGATATTAGTTTTAACTACACAAACGTCTACAAAATTTGAAAAAATTACCCATGTGTCTTGGCAAAACATATATAATAAAGTGTTTATCAACAGTTTACTACTCCCATATCAACATATTATTAAATTTAACCATAACATAAATTTGGTGGAATACTAATTTCAAAATGAAATAAAACATTCAATGTTTCAGCATTAATAGTTCTTGAAAATGATTTGAAAAATTTGGCAGATCCAATATAGACCTACGATATTTGTGAAAACCATCACAAAACGTAGTATTTGTTTTGTACTATCAAATAAAAATGTACTAACAATGGGATTGTATAGTAAATACTTGGTGAATTTATTACATATTAATAGTTCAAAATGTATCAATTAGTATTAAATTCTATATCAGTTGTAATCCAGGATTCCTTTGACAAGTGTCCTCACGAGTGACTTTGTAATGTGGATGGATTGTCCATTGAATTTCCTAATAGTACTTTTTTTATTTACTTTTTTTTCATTCTTTGAGTAATACAACATTTTCAAACGTTTCTGATAACTTTATATGTGTTACTCTGATATTCTGAATAAATGTTGTACTCGGTTTATTTAGATGGTTCGTCACGTAAGTTTATGATAGTTAAATCTGATAATTTAATTATGTAAAGTGATATGTCATTAATAATTTCATTAACTCTGTCATTGAATATTTAAAATAGCTAATATATAATGAATAAAACTTCTCCGTCGATGTAATGTAAATAATGCAAACAAAGCCTTATTTTGAGTTATATTAAAAAATAGACTCTATACATATATATATATATTCATCCATTGACGGTCATTTAATGATTTAATGGATTTATACAATACAATTTAATGGATTAGAAGATGACCTTTACAACTATTTAACACTTAATAGGTTATTAATTACTATACTTAAAGAGTAATCCGTTCGCACTCTTTGGGTGTCTTTCTTCTTTAATTTAATATAAAATAAAAAAACTATGTGTCATCTAAGAGGATAATATCATGAATATATGCATCCACTGAATTATAGAAGCACTTCTAGGCATAAAAGTGACATACACTATATAAGATATTGTAATTATCTTTTACGGATACATTTCACTATATAAAATAAAACTTGATGAAACATATGTTAGTATTAATAAAATTAACATGAATTAAAATAGGTAGTATCGGTTGAATCACAATACAGGATAAGATATTTTATTAATTTTGTTTTATTAGCCTCCAGAACTGTTATATTATAGAAATAATACTGGTTAAATTACCTTTTTCCAAGTCAATGTTTGAAGAACTGTTGACAGGAAAAAATGTAATTTAACCAGTATTATTTCTATAAGATATTTTCTTCGTGATTTGATGGTATAACATTTTACAAACGAATGGTCAATTGATTTGTCAGAACATTCTTATTTCTTACTGTTTACTCAACTATATAAATCTTAATGTTGATTTGTTAGCTTAATACAATTAGAAATTGTGAAACGTTACTTAATCCAAAAGTTCCCTGGTAGAAACACAGAGTACAACAAAAACTCGTGTTCTGTTTACAAATACAGCAAGGATTTATGGGACCTGGACGTCATAAACTTAATGTTTTCTTTTTCTTTAGCGTGTGAATACTGAACAACTCCTCAAGATAATGGCGCACGCCAATCAGCATTACATCATTATGTTTGAAGTCAGCATGTATTAGCACAGATAATCATCTCTTTGAAGCAGTTCCCATCATTCATTGGCCATGATGAAATGAATCCAAAAATTGTAATAATTTAATGAATCGGAAGCTTAACCCATAAGTTTAATTAGTAGTTTTTTTTTTTACTTCACCTGCTAGTTAACATGGACCTGAAAGCCTGTGCGTGAAAGTTATTCAAAGAGTGAAATACCTACCGCTGACTCAGTGGGGATTCAAACCTTTGACCTTGACATCAGCAGTCCGAAGCCTTGATCCACCACGTCGGCATATAGTTCAATACTATATTAAACTCAATAGAACTAGTGGGTCAAGGTCATGTTGAAAAATAAGTCAGCTGACATTATTTGTGTAATGTTTTTAGTTTAAATCTAAACATTACTTACAGTTTAGACAAAACAAGTTTATAAACGTTTCATTGAGGAATAATTATCTTTGAAAGTAGGCTAAAATCTTTAAAAATTGGGTTTTTGTTTTTATTTCAAAATTGTTAGTTTTTTAAAAGTATTAATAAACGTAGTGAAATGAATGAAAACGATTTATCAGCAGAGTCAAAAACCATTATATGTAATGTTTATACAGTAGTTACTTGAAAGACCTTGTTACTAATAGGCCTAATGAGCGTGTTTGTGACGTTTTCAAAATAACAATCGTGTACAGCTAGAGCTTACGAAGTATCCAGAGGATTTGTTCCGAAGCGTGTAATGTTGGGAGGATGCGTTGGAAAATAATATTATCCTTAAAGAACCTATGTGGAAAGGAAATGAAAAGAGTTTAACAAAAATTTACAATTTTGAAAATGATGTAATAAGGACAGTTCAAAGTTTTTATGATAAAAGAGGAAGCCCTACTTGTGCAAAGATTAAGGAAGTATTAAGGACAAATATTTGATTAAGAAAAAATATTAACGTAATTTTTGCATTTACTTGTGCGATGTTGCTTTTTATATATGAGTTTTGTATTTTTTTATTGCCTCCTAAAAAATATAAATTGTATTGTTCAGATAGGTATACACTTTTGTTAATGTTAGTATACAAGCCTAAAAAAATTATGTTTTATATATAGTTTCAAGTTAGAAATAAGGAGTATTATTAAGACTGCTGCACAAGTCTGCTAAGTTTAAGTATTTATAAGTAGGCAAATGTTATGTGTTTGTTATGTATCATTAGCAAGACTGGTCAGTGATGACAAGTATTTCCTTGCCAACAATGTAGAAACCCTTTTTAATTATTATGAAAATAAATCATTATTTCCATTTATTTTATGAGTATAAATTTAGTAATGAGTACGCTAAAGATTATTGTTTTAAAATATAAAAAGTGTAATGATGGTAGACAATTTTTAATGGAGGGGATAGATATTGCTGTTTCTGGAGTAAACTTCTAGCGGAAGATACATAATGTAAGGAATGGTAGAAAAAGAAGACCAACTGTGTTAACCAGAAACAAAGTAATAAGTTTATATAAAAAAAATCTAGATTCCAAAAGTAGCCTCAAGGTACCAGTAGGTAAAGGTTCTCGTTATATTTTATGTCATGCTGCATCAGCTCAACATGGATTTTTGTAAGGACTAGGATTGATATTTCAAGGGGAAAAGGAAGAACGTCTACTGACTTTCACCAAGAAATGAATTGTACTATTTTCAAGGAATGGTTTACTGATGTGCTAAGAGGTTTCGAAGAGGGATGAGTTATTATGATAGACAACGCCAGTTACCGAACTTAAAAGGAACGAACGCCTTAAAGAAAGACTCGTAAACCTGACATAATAACCTTTCTCGCACTGGCTTACAGAGAAGAAAATTCCCTACAACCCTGAGCACAGGGTAATCGAACTTTTAAGAAACATAAGGCAAAGTACCAAGTTTTCGGTATTCTAAATATTCTAGCATCACTCATGGGGCATGAAGAAATCAGATAACCACTAAATAATTGTTAGTATAACACTATTCAACTGACATGGGCAGTTGCAGTAAGAAACAAAACATTTAAAACTAGAAATATTCAAGCTTTTATGCAAGAGGCATTAAATAAAGTTACGGTTAAAGACGTGCACACACAGCCAAAAAGCAAATATTAGTTTTAACTACACAAACATCTACAAAATTTTAAAAAATTACCCATGTTTCTTGGCAAAACATATATAATAAAGTGTTTATCAACAGTTTACTACTCCCATATCAACACATTATTAAATATAACCATAACATAAATGTGGGGAAACACTAATTTCAAAATGAAATAAAACTTTCAATGTTTCAGCATTACCAGTTCTTGAAAATGATTTGAAAAATTTGGCAGATATTTGTGAAAACAATCACAAAACGTAGTATTTGTTTTGTACTATTAAATATAAGTGTACTATTAATGGGATTGTATAGTAAATACTTGGTGAATTTATTACATATTTATAGTTCAAAATGTGTCAATTCGTATTAAATTATATATCAGTTGTAATCCAGGATTCCTTTGACAAGTGTCCTCACGAGTGACTTTGTAATGTGGATGGATTGTCCATCGAATGTCCTAATAGTATTATTTTTTTATATACTCAATTTTTTTTCATTCTTTGAGTAAAACAACATTTTCAAACATTTCTGATAATTTTATATGTATTACTCTGATATTCTGAATAAATGTTGTACTCGGTTTATTTAGATGGTTCATCACGTAAGTTTATGATAGTTAAATCTGATAATTTATTTAAGCAAAGTGATATGTCATTAATAATTTCTTAACTCTGTCATTGAATATTTAATATATAATGAATAAAACTTCTCCGTCAATGTAATGTAAATAATGCTAACAAAGCCTTATTTTGAGTTATATTAAAAAATAGACTATATATATTTATCCATTGACGGTCATTTAATGGATTTATACAAGTAGTTAATTAGAAGATGACCTTTACCACCAACCCGTGCAACAGTGGTATTGGCCCATCCACTTACCCATAAATATAATGAATGCCTCAAACATGCTGAACAGCTACAAGAACAGGATTTTGTTAAAGAGATAATTGCAGTAACACTTTTCCGAATCTCTTGATTCAGTTAAGAGAAGCCAGTACAGACAGTGATGAGAGCTCAGATAGTGAGTGAAACACGGAATTTACTGAACGACCAACTGTTATTGCATTCAGTGGATGTTATGTCCGATTTATATATAAAAATCAATGCATGGCTGTCTTTGTCTCTGTTTATCCTTTATACACTACTACACCATTCAACCGACCATCATGAAAGTTCGGAAAGTCAAGTTTTTGTGTTTTTTTTTTTTTTTTTTTTTTTTTTTTTTTTTTTTTTTTTGAAAGGTTTTTAAGCGAGGTTCTATTCAAACTTCACTGTAGTGCTCTGGCCTTTAAAGTTTCAGTTTAAATCTACTGTAGTTAATTGGTTTATTCAAATAACCATTAACTAAATTATGACGATTTTCGTAAATTAAAGTTAATTTGCACAAAAGAGAGCTTCCAACAAAAATACTAAAATGCACTTCAGATTTTACAACTCTAAACCAACGTACACTCCAGTGCAACAGTTTTATTACCAGGGAACTAGTTAGCCCTGACACGTGTCGGCAATAAATCATGTTATGGCAGAGCCTCTACAGGACACATCTGACAGATAACTCGTTATAGACAAACAGGCAGACTAATTAAAATGTCATACTTTGACTTCTAGCAATAAACCATGTTATGGCAGGGCTCTTAGAGGACACATCTAAGAGACCACTCGTCCTAGACAAACTGGAGAGATGACCTAAACAATGCCATACTTTCACATCTGGGCAATAAATCATTTTATGGCGGGACCTCTAAGGGACATATCTTAGATATAACTCGTCCAAGACCCACTAGCAGACCTCTTACGCAATTCCATACTTTGACGTCTGGTCATTAAACCATGTTATGGAAAGGCCCTTAGAAGACACGTCTTAGGGACAACTCGTCACAAATTATTGTGATCGGCGAGAGTTGATTTTTCGCTGTCATAGAGTTCGGGCCGATAAGAGGATGTCCACGTGGACCCGGAAATCTCATTGAATAGAATATAGACAAACTGCAGACGACGTAACAATGCCACACTTTGAGGTCTTGGCGATAAAAACATATTTTGGCAGAGCTACGAGAGGACACATCCTAGAGATAACTCGTCCAAGACAAACGGGCAGACGACTTAAACAGTACCGTGCTTTGACGTCTCGACAACAAACCATGATTTGGCAGAGCTCCTAGTGACACACTTGAGAAAAAACTAACATCTGAGGACACATTTGACACTTGTCCTAGAAAAACTGGCATACGACTTAAACAGTACCGTTCTTTTACATCTCGGCAATGTTATGACAGAGCCCCTAGAAGACACATCCAATAGATAACGAGTTAAACTATGCCATACTTCGACGTCTCGGTGATATACCATATTATGACAGAGCCCCTAGAAGACACATCCAATAGATGACGATTTAACCAATGCCATACTTTTTGTGTAATAAGAACAAAAAGTAACTTCTTCGGCCAGTTATCAATAGAACTGTTTATCTTTTGATTTGATAAACAGTTCTATTTCTCAGTTATTTAATTTTTGTTTGATCTTAAAAAGTTTTATACCAATATTTGTATGAATAAATTATGGTATAAAGGTTGTTGTAACTTAAACGTTTTAATAACATTTAAGGTTATTAAGATATTTGCCGCGTGATGGCTCAGTACCTAAGGCTTCGTACTGCAGAGGACAGTGTCCAAGGTTCGAATCTCGACTGAGCCAACGGTCGGTACCTCAGTTGTTGAATAAAGTTCACGGAAAGGCCTGCAGACTCATGTGAACTTGCGAGTGAAGTTTAACATTTTTTTTTATTAAAAAAACTAAGAACGGCTTTAAAGAGTTAAAATGGCCGCTAATTTGAATAGGATTATTGTACAAAATTTAATTTAAATGTTATATGAATCCTATAAATATCAACTTTCATACCAATTTCCATGATTCTATTTTAAATAACTTCAGATATTTTAACGTTTTTGTAAAAATTACATACCGACATACATACGGATAATAGTGCAAGATAGACGATTAGTACACATGACATTTTTTGTTTGTTTTAACCGAAGGAATCACCTCCATAAATTTGGCTGTATACTTATGGGACACCATGTAGAGTCTTTAAACACCATATTTCAAAAGACGTAATACCAATATAAATTGAAAAATATGTCTCATGATATATCCAACTCATGATTAATTTTGTAAGAAGATTAACGGTTTAATGCACCCTAAATTGTCAAAAGTGCAAATTATTTTTTGGGGTCCTCTTTTCAGGTAAACTGCCATTTTAAATCCAATTTTACTTGCTTCATTCCTTTCAATTTCAATTCGATGGTTTTGGAATAAAAGAGGTTAGCTACTGGATTTCTTATCCATAAAAGTTGTTTTGTAATTTTGTACTTTTAACAAACTAAAAAGTACTTCTCCTCTCTTTTATATGCATGAGGTAAATTAGAGTAAAATCAGTACATAACCAATGTTCACATTACTGAATGTGGCTGAGGGTATCCAGTATAACACGTGGTTGAGTAATATTACAATAAAGCCGCTTTTAAAGTACTCCTAATAAATACAAACTGACAAATGCTCTAAAGTCATGATGGTAAGCTTATTAATATGGATTTGTTAGTATCCAGCTTGGTCAGTTAACCAGGTCAGAGTTAAAGCACAGTGTAATATGTTGTTTTATTGTGGTTAAAGTGTTTATAATATATATGATCAGAGATGAATCAGCTGTGCCACATACAGAGTTAAAACCACTAAAATATAAGCTGAAACCGGTGCATTCCTCTCGACCACATGTTTGCAGGTTACGTTATGCCTAATTCATCGATTTTGAAATATATAATAAATTAGTTTACTTCTTTTTACCGAAAAATTATTTCGTGGATATTATTTATTTCTATACTCCAATTGTTATTTTGTTTAATTTAAACCATGGAGTATTGATTTATAATCTTTTTAGTAAGAATAAAAACATTGTTTACATGCTATATATATTTCTGGCTAAATATATTGGATTATTTTTCATTTATAGATGAGACCAATCATGTTTACCAACACAAAATTTTCTAGATACCTTTAATCTTTATATACATAATCCAAAAATTACCTATTCACTCATCGTAAAATTTCCGGACCCACTGAACAGATGTTGATGAAATTCGAAGGGATGTTAGCTTTTGTATCATAGAGAGCCATTTAAAAAGTATTACACAACATTCCATTTCTAAGGGTTACAGCATTCCTTAACATTTCCTATTTTGTAATTCAACGTTGGGAGTAATTTTATTTAATCATTTATTTCAAACAGCTGGTACAACAAACATAAACACCACCCAAAAGCTTGGCTAATTTGGTTTTCTTTGTCAAATGTTTAAGATCATGTCTGAGCTTTGACATGGTTTAACTATTTTGTATCCCCCTAGAGTAGACTTATTGGGTTTTATAGACTCTAAGACTTTCTTATCTAGGATATCGGCAGCAGGATGAGCTTTTATATTTATGTGAAGGTTTAGAGAAACCACGGAGGACAGCCAAAACAAACATATAAAATATTCCCGTAGATAAGCAAGGATTGTCGACTAGTATTTTTTTTCTGTTGATAATTGTACTAATAGATTTTATATTTATTGCACTACACACATAATTGTGACATTCACTATTGTTAGGTGGTTCGTTTGGTATTCCAAAGTGTTATAGAATGTTCAGTTCAAACCTATAAATATTGAGTGCCAAATATCAAGAGTAAAATATTTGTTCTGATTCAGTGATCACGGGAGTTTATGAACGCTATTGCACGATTAAAGTAAGTAAAATGTTCGTTTTGATTCAGTGATCACGGGAGTTTATGAACGCTATTGCACGATTAAAGTAAGTAAAATGTTTGTTCTGATTCAGTGATCACGGGAGTTTATGAACACTATTGCACGATTAAAGTAAGTAAAATGTTTGTTCTGATTCAGTGATCACGGGAGTTTATGAACACTATTGCACGATTAAAGTAAGTAAAATGTTTGTTCTGATTCAGTGATCACGGGAGTTTATGAACGCTATTTCACGATTAAAGTAAGTAAAATGTTTGTTCTGATTCAGTGATCACGGGAGTTTATGAACGCTATTGCACGATTAAAGTAAGTAAAATGTTTGTTATGATTCAGTGATGACGGGAGTTTATGAACGCTATTTCACGATTAAAGTAAGTAAAATGTTTGTTCTGATTCAGTGATGACGGGAGTTTATGAACGCTATTGCACGATTAAAGTAAGTAAAATGTTTGTTCTGATTCAGTGATGACGGGAGTTTATGAACGCTATTGCACGATTAAAGTAAGTAAAATGTTTGTTCTGATTCAGTGATGACGGGAGTTTATGAACGCTATTGCACGATTAAAGTAAGTAGAATCTAATAATACTTTTACTATTATTAATCAAATTAGTTTATTTTCACAAAATAAATTGAATTTTATATAAATTGAAAATGCTCAAAATAAAATATAGGCATGACAATGTGTAGATATACTTATTTTTAATGAAGAAATTGTATACTAAATGTTTAAATATGTCAATTGATATCTGAGTTCCAATAAACGTAAACAATAAAGTACAATGACATGAATATTTCCTTCACTACCTCCAACAACTTTATATTTTCAAATATTGAGTTTCAGAGAGAGAGATTCAAACAATAAATACATCGTAATTCACTTTGTCACTTTAAAAATAAAATATATTTCGTTGACACCCGAGGTTTCTTAAATTACATAAGTTAAGGCAGTCTTATAGTATTCAATTACCATTTGATTATTTTAATTTTAAACTACTTCAGACAAGAGACAGCTGAGGTAATTTTTTTTTATCTTTAAATATTGGAAATATAAAGATTAATGAACAAACAGATAACCTACAGCTATAAAACATTTTCCGATCTAGCCTTAGAATAAATGGATGTTTTTTTCTGCTTTGAGAGATGAAATGTAATATATCCCTGTACATTTTTTTAAATCTGTTTTCTAATATCAACCCTTTTGTAATTGTTTTTAAATTTGTTAGTGATGGAGTATCAGATGGGTTTTCTAATATCAAAAGGTTTTCTCGTAAAAATTATCAGAATACTGTTTGTATCATAAATTATTTGATGCTTATTAGACCATATATTTTTACTTTTAGAATTAAATTATTACAGAAATATAACCTGCAAATAATAAAATATATATTTCGTCCATCAAAGGATATCACTTATAACCAAAAATATATCTTAAAAATATATAATTTATATATGGAAATAAACTGTAAGTTGCTACATCTGTTTTAATACTTTAGTCAAACAGAAGTATTTGTATTTGTTTGGAATAATATATTTTTTTTATTGTAAATAAATTATTATTTTTATATTTCAATAATGTTATTACCCAATTATTTAACGCAGTTCCATATTTGACAAATCAGTTACTAACAGATTTAAAATGTTCAATCTTGTAGGTATTTGAAACTACATAAAATAGTTAATTGTTTTATTAAAATGAGATAACGTGCAGTAAATAACCCTCGCTTTGCTTTGTTGTTTTGTTTGTTTATTTTTAATGAATGTTAAACCTATTAGGAAAGAAGTAAAAATTATGAAAGCATCGCTGAAAACTTTCTATGTTAACAGCTAAGGTAATTTTATTTGGAGTGTTTAAAACGTAACACTTTTGTGAAATGTTTTGGGAACATTAGTTTTGTCCTTTACTCAGGTATGCTGGAACCTAATATATTTTGTAGATTTTTATACTTTTATAAAAAGATAATATTTTATTGCATAGTTTTTGCTATCATATGTTAAAATATAATAACACTAGCATGATAGTTTTACTTCATTATAAACGATTATGTGACAAAATATTTTAATAATCACACGATGTGAAACATTAAAAATAAATAAATAAAAATATTTATTGTTTATTTATTGGATAATATCGTATGTTTTTATATATATTCTACAAATTCCAAGTTAGCTGAATAGTTAGTTATATTTATTCTGAAGGTGAGAAAAAAATATATTTTTATTTAACAATATCTCAGAACAGAAACAGCATCTTTTAGTGAAAAGTTCCGAAAAATTGCCTTTGGTATTTACTAACACTCTCCAAATGAATGAAAAATACATGTTTTGTAGAGATACTACTAGTGAATCAGAGATGATTCACTAGTAGTCAAGTAACCGTGACTTGAGCACCGTTGTAAAATATATATCAGAATTATATATACTGAACTCACCTGTATGAAAATACTTGCTTCAGACTAAATGTGGAGCTGTCAATGGCAATAGTTTGAACGTGCTTTCTAGCCCTTTGAGGAACTGTTTGGTGTAGATATCACACTCAATTACCTAAGAAAATCATTTAACAAATGCTAGCTGAACAATCATATTTAATTAGTAGTTTTACATGTTAGAACTAATAATTAGAAATTGTACTGTGGCATATATTGTTAAATTGTTTTAAGTTTAATAAAGTCTCAAATTCTGAGATTTATGAACACATAATTTAGAGTAGGGACTAAGAAAGGCCGACTGATTTGTAAATGCATACATAGTTATAATGTATGTATTTTAAGAATAAACATACCGATTACCATTCTTGATGAATCTCTTAACCTTTGTTGTTATTTAGTGTAATTTAATCAATTCTGGTTCTGTTATAAGGATGTCTCAATCCACTCATAAAAACAGTTTTCAACACATATTCAATTTCATTATGCTTACCATTCGTGTTTAGTTAAATAATTTTTAAACATTAAAATTCAGTTTAATATTTAAGCATATTGATATCTAATGACAAAAGTAATTTACATATCCTTCAAGAACACAAGAACATATATTAGGACTGTTCTAATTATGATCTTCTTTAAGACATAAACTAACAAAACATTGAACATTCTTTAATTACGGGAATACATAAAAACTAATAGAATAAACTTATGTCACTTATTATGAATAACAAGTTCTCTTTTCAATGTTTTAAAAAACGGTGTAGGTAATGAAAGAACCAGACATATCCGGTAATTTTGATTGACAGAATTTTATTCTTTGGTGAAATAATAATATTTTTAGTATTTTTAATGGGAATACTAATAGAAATTTTTTGCGTTGTTCAAAGGAATTTTATTTAGATTTAAAAAAAGATATAGAACTATATTATTGTGTCCTATAATATAGGAAGGGACATGTAACTTCCGCCACTTGTATCCTGCAGGATATTACCATTGGTACTAGGCTATAACGGATTACAATGAATTTAATAAATCTGTATACTATACATCTCTTTTAAGTGCGTGTACTATTAATAGTGTTTTATTTATTTTTTTTTTTTTTATTTTATTAAATATGAATGTGAAATGTAAATAGTGTTTGAGCCCTCCTTTTAACAGTTTATTTAGTAAATCTCCTTTAAGATGGACGTATAAATACTCGCTATCCCAATACTTCGTCCAGACCTACCTTATCGGTAGTACTACATCTCGAAAAATGTATGTATTTAGTGCTTAAATGTTGTTCTCTAGCAATGTTTACGTAAATATTTAAGGCTATTTTATTATTACCATCAAATGAATTTTTTTAATTTATTTATTTTTATTTTAAATGAGCCTCCAACTATCCAAGCGTTGGATAGTATTTCAGATATTACAATTGAAAATTAAATCTATACTCGAGTACAAGAGTTTTATTATCCGGGAACTGGAGATTTGAGACACGTCTTGGCAGTAAACCGTGTTATGGCAGAGCTGCTTTAAGTTCACGTTCTAGAAATAACTCGTGTCATACAAACTGGCATAACTTTAATATATGTATAGATCTGCCTACTAAGTCTACTGCAAGCGCATGTAAAATATTCTCTCCATAATTTCACTGGCTATAAAGATTCCTAAACTATTAACTCTCACCTCAATCGAACATACAAAATAAATGTAACAAAAATGACATAGTGTATATTAGATAAAGTTATAAATCATAAATTAACAATTTTAAAGTGTTATTGTTAAAAAGTAAGTAATATTAAAAATCATAGAAACAAGTACTTGTGAATCCATATAGACGGAAAATCTACTATTTATATTCCATAGGAAATACGAAGACCACTATGGAAAGATTACTATAATATTGTAGGTATAGTAACTTATGACAATTACTTGTCCTATTACATATACTGCTCTGGTTAAAAGAAAAGTGAAGAAATCCAACATTATCATCACGTGACTTTCCATAACAGTATTTACATTAGTCAACATAAACATTAAAAAACACTTATAATACTTTACTTTTAGCAATATTTTTCTGGTTTCTCAAACAATTTCACATCCTGGTTCAATGGTTAATTATATAGTAATAAGGAACAAAAAACACCACATTAAGTGTAATTTATAAAAAACCGGTTGGTGAAAAGAACTAACATGGAGTCCCTCAGGTATGATGTTGTTAAAGGTTGCTTTATTATATGTATCGCCTGATATATATTGGGTGAAGTTTACTCTTTTTAATTACCAAAATAATGATAATATCTATAAATTTAAAAAAATGAAATATGCTTGGTAAATTAAATTAAATGTATCGTAATATAGTTGGATTAATGCATTCAGATGTAAGGTAATTGTTTAAATCGTATGATCCTTGTATTTATTTATATATTTAACTATAATTTTAACTGTAAAAATTAAACGCATCTATAGGTTTTCACTAACATTAGTTCAATCTATATCTGTATAACCTTATATAAGGTTTTATAAACAGCTTTTCCATAAACTGCGTGGGAACTAATTGACATACAATTTGAAACCTCCTCAAATATATTCCAAGGGTAATGTTTAATCTGTATTCTAAAGCTTAGATGTTGTAATGAATTTACGATACTTGTTTATGAAGTGTTAGTTCCGCTTTTGAAAAAAAACTATTTTATGAGGTTTATCTCAATATTCAAAGTATAAATATGTGCTGATTAGTATTGGGGTTGGCTTGGTTAGTATTACATACCAGCTTTCCTACATACATCCTAGTACGCTGAAGGTATGACAATATGACAATGTGACAATATGACAACCAATGTGACAATATATACCTAAAATGAAATGAAATGAAAAAGTCTTTATTTTCAGGCGAAGTTAGGACTTATCAGTCCTTTCTTCCACTTAACCTGAACTTGTACCTAACTTGTATTGCATTATGTGATCGTGATCGTTTTCTCAAATCCATAATACAATTTATCATATTTTATTTTACATTTCTAACAATGTCCCATTAAAATGACTTAATTTGTTTTAGTACACAACTTTTTTTTTAATACACAAAATACCACATAATACACAACTTTTAATACACAGCTAGCATAAAAGTGCTTACAGTCTAGAGAATACATTGTGTCTTAGGAAACGTTAGCTTTCTACATCTCTGAATTATCTATTTTAAAGGATATGCTAAAGATTGTATGTCGATTTCATAACATTAAAGTAAGACCCATCTTCCAAAAACACGTATGGAATAAAGAATTCTAGTGTTTTATAAATCGTGTATTCCCTCTTCTTAATTAATTGAAAAATGTATTTGTGTTCAAATATTTTACGCCGTAATTGTACGCTGTGTTTAAAACTCTCAAAAACACTTTTTTAGAAAACAAATTACAATTATGAGTTATAATAACAAATTACTATATATGAGTTGAATAAAGTTATTGTTACAATTTTGCCCTCGAAGCGTTATGAAAAGTTTTCCACCAAACGAGTAAATCACTTCAAATCATATTAGTCGCTGAAAGAAATTTGTTGAAGGGCTCAGTTTGTGGATATTCCGAATTTACTAAATTAAAACGGTTTATAAATATTTTGTTATGACATCAGGTGTTCCTACACCATTACTCATCGTTGATATGTTCATTTTATTTAAAATATAATCATTGTATTTTATACACATGAAGTTCTTTGGTTTAATCACATCCGTTATTTTATAGCTTAAATGTAATAAACTAAGTATAAACTACTATGTAATGCTACATGGCGTCATAGCTACATAGCTTCTGAGATATATAGCTACATAACTTCATAGCTACAAAGATACACAGCTGTATATCTACATAGCTTCATAGATTCATAACTACATAGGTTCATAGCTGCATAGATTCATAGCTACATAGCTTCATATCTACATAGCTTCTGAGATACATAGCTACATAACTTCATAGCTACATAGATACACAGCTTCATAGCGTCATAACTACATATCTACATAGCTTAATGGGTACATACCTTCATAGCTTCATAGCTTAATAGCTACATATCTGCATAGCTTAATAGTTAATTAACTACATAACTTCATAGCTTTAAAGCTTTATAGCTCCATAGCTTCATACCTTCATGGCTTCATAGCTTACATAGCTTCATAGCTACATAGATTAATAGCTTCATAGATACATATCTTTATAGCTACGTAGCTTCATAGCTTTATAGCTTCATATCTGCATATCTTCATAGCTACATAGCTTCATAGCTGCACAGTTTCATAGCTACATAGCTTTATAGCTACGTAGATTCATCACTACATAGTTCCATAGCTACATGGCTTAAAAGCTTCATAGTTTCATAGTTGCATAGCTTAATAGCTGCATAGCTTCATAGCTCTATAGCTTCATAGCTACATAGATTCATAGGTAAATAGCTTCATAGGTAAATAGCTTCATAGATACAGAGCTGCATAGCTAGATAGCTTCATAGCTTCATTTTTTCATAGCTACATAGCTTTATACCTTCATAGTCACATAGCTACATAGCTTCATGCTTGCATTATTACGATAGAATGTTGTGATTCACTGAGAGTGGTGGGATTGAAGAATGGTTACTGAAGCATCAGGAACAAAACCCTTTGTGAACTTGACACCAGAAACCTCCTGCCTCCTAAAGTGCTTTAGATAAAATCTGACAAAGGATTTTTGTTTTTCTCATGGTTGAACACTTACCTCTTGTAAACATTATTTGCACTTCAATCAACTCCAACTCAGAAACGCCAGTTTTTATACCATGGATAACATGACCTTCCAAACATGAGTGGCTTTTTAAATCGTTTTTAATTTAATATCTATATAGTAATAATAATTATAAATGGAAACACACATTTAAAGATTTTACTGTTTACTTACTGTAGATTTCTTAGTGTTCATAGTAGGATATTTTATAGGATATCATACTATGTGTGAATTTTAAAATATTTATCAATATTTTGTTTATTAAACTTCTCTTTATGAGATAAAAATCAATTATTTCATAAAAATCAATCAGCAACATATTTATATTATAACTATTAGTCACTTAAATTAAATTAAACTTATCCTAAAAGTTTTGGGAACACAATCAAAGATTAACTTATGCCTGTATATTTGTCTGGTTGTTTATGTCGATGGTCCTATTGTGCGTTAATATATTATACTTCATGTATTATACTACAAGAATTTTATCATAAATATACAAGAATTCAAAACATTTAATATAAAGTCTGGCAATAACAACAATATAGTTTTAATTGTGATAATAATTAACTAGGGAAGAAACTTATTCCTTCTGAGTTGCAGTCATCAACTGTAATCTCCAGTACGTTAAATACATGTTTGGGTATTGTCGTTTATTTATTTTCCATGACAATTCAATGTCTCAGCGGTAACTTTCCTTGTTGAACTATGATACGTAATTAATATGTCACAATACGGTCTCGTACGTTTTATTTATTTTCAATAATAGAGAAACGTATGCAACAATAACTGTCCAGTAAATATACTGATTCCAAATGAGTACCCAGTGAAAACACTGAAATAACTATTGTTATTTCTTACTCTAGTAAAGTTATATTAGTGGTAATCATGAATAACTCCTTAGGGAATCGTAACCTATTATATAATTTAACAAAGAGACTATGATTGGTTCTGCAAATTTACGAGCTCAATAATATTCACATTAGAGCCAAGACTATCCAACCTTCCAATATATCAAACTTATAGCCACTAATTAAATGTTATAGGCTCTTATCACCATGGTAAGAGTATGGATGGGCGGGTGGGTCATCACCATGGTTAAGAGTATGGATGGGCGGATGGGTCATCACCACTGTACGTATATGGGTGGGCGGGTGGGTCATCACCACGGTAAGAGTATGGATGGGCGGGTGGGTCATCACCACTGTACGTATATGGGTGGGCGGGTGGGTCATCACCATTGTACGTATATGGGTGGGTGGGGGTAATCGAAACATGTCTTATATTGTGGCAGTCAATGTGACAATACCAGAAGTGAGTGTGTTATACGAGATCAATTACTTGGCCTAGGTGATCGAAACATGTCTTATATGGTGGCAGTCAATGTGACAATACCAGAAGTGAGTGTGTTATAAGAGATCAATTACTTGGCCTAGGTGATCGAAACATTTCTTATATGGTGGCAGTCAATGTGACAATACCAGAAGTGAGTGTGTTATAAGAGATCAATTACTTAGCCTAGGTGATCGAAACATGTCTTATATGGTGGCAGTCAATATGACAATACCAGAAGTGAGTGTGTTATAAGAGATCAATTACTTAGCCTAGGTGATCGAAACATGTCTTATATGGTGGCAGTCAATATGACAATACCAGAAGTGAGTGTGTTATAAGATATCAATTACTTGGCCTAGGTGATCGAAACATGTCTTATATGGTGGCAGTCAATGTGACAATACCAGAAGTGAGTGTGTTATAAGAGATCAATTACTTGGCCTAGGTGATCGAAACATGTCTTATATGGTGGCAGTCAATGTGACAATACCAGAAGTGAGTGTGTTATAAGAGATCAATTACTTGGCCTAGGTGATCGAAACATGTCTTATATGGTGGCAGTCAATGTGACAATACCAGAAGTGAGTGTGTTATGCGAGATCAATTACTTGGCCAAGGGTGATCGAAACATGTCTTATATGGTGGCAGTCAATGTGACAATACCAGAAGTGAGTATGTTATACGAGATCAATTACTTGGCCTAGGTGATCGAAACATGTCTTATATGGTGGCAGTCAATATGACAATACCAGAAGTGAGTGTGTTATTTATTTATTTTATAATGCTACAAAACAGCAACAACACCAATTACATTGCAGCATTAAGATTATAATATTTAAATATGCACATGCAGTTCATTATCTCTCAGTCCAACAGTTCCACAATACACGCATTATTCATCATAAAAATGGCGTGTTTAGATTAACAATTTACACATAGATATAACAAATGACAGAAACCAAAAATGAAAACACAAGACTATATAATAAATATAACATGAATAAATATAACATGAACAAAAATCAATAAATACATAAATACTCAGACTTATCCTAATTTGTAACCAATAACATATTTTAAACTCTGTAATACTGAATAACAAGCAACATTTCATAAACAATTAATCTCAATTAATATCAATTGTCAACAATCTCAACTAAAGTATTTTTAAAAGAATCAAGTGAGTTATAAAAAATGTCAAGTGAAGGTGAATTAACATTGTATAGTCTAATCATTGTATTTAAACTGGAGAAATATCCAAGGTTAGTGCGAGAGTATTTCGGAACAAATAACATAAGGCTACGGGAGTTTGGACGGGGGATGGCAAAGTCCAGTTGAGATAACAGCTTGCTATCATCGAGTACCCCACCCACTAACATGTGAAGATAGAAAAGCATGCTAATCTTGCGTCTTTTTGACAAACTTGCAATATTGAAGATATTTAGTAATTCTGAATATGGAACATCTAATGTATAGTGACCAAATGCCTTATAATATAAAAAGATAAGAGATCAATTACTTGGCCTAGGTGATCGAAACATGTCTTATATGGTGGCAGTCAATGTGACAATACCAGAAGTGAGTGTGTTATAAGAGATCAATTACTTGGCCTAGGTGATCGAAACATGTCTTATATGGTGGCAGTCAATGTGACAATACCAGAAGTGAGTGTGTTATAAGAGATCAATTACTTGTCCTAGGGTAATCGAAACATGTCTTATATGGTGGCAGTCAATGTGACAATACCAGAAGTGAGTGTGTTATAAGAGATCAATTACTTGGCCTAGGTGATCGAAACATGTCTTATATGGTGGCAGTCAATGTGACAATACCAGAAGTGAGTGTGTTATAAGAGATCAATTACTTGGCCTAGGTGATCGAAACATGTCTTATATGGTGGCAGTCAATGTGACAATACCAGAAGTGAGTGTGTTATAAGAGATCAATTACTTGGCCTAGGTGATCGAAACATGTCTTATATGGTGGCAGTCAATGTGACAATACCAGAAGTGAGTGTGTTATAAGAGATCAATTACTTGGCCTAGGTGATCGAAACATGTCTTATATGGTGGCAGTCAATGTGACAATACCAGAAGTGAGTGTGTTATAAGAGATCAATTACTTGGCCTAGGGTGATCGAAACATGTCTTATATGGTGGCAGTCAATGTGACAATACCAGAAGTGAGTGTGTTATAAGAGATCAATTACTTGGCCTAGGGTGATCGAAACATGTCTTATATGGTGGCAGTCAATGTGACAATACCAGAAGTGAGTGTGTTATACGAGATCAATTACTTGGCCTAGGGTGATCGAAACATGTCTTATATGGTGGCAGTCAATGTGACAATACCAGAAGTGAGTGTGTTATACGAGATCAATTACTTGGCCTAGGGTGATCGAAACATGTCCTATATGGTGGCAGTCAATGTGACAATACCAGAAGTGAGTGTGTTATACGAGATCAATTACTTGGCCTAGGGTGATCGAAACATGTCTTATATGGTGGCAGTCAATGTGACAATACCAGAAGTGAGTGTGTTATAAGAGATCAATTACTTGGCCTAGGGTGATCGAAACATGTCTTATATTGTGGCAGTCAATGTGACAATACCAGAAGTGAGTGTGTTATACGAGATCAATTACTTGGCCTAGGGTGATCGAAACATGTCTTATATGGTGGCAGTCAATGTGACAATACCAGAAGTGAGTGTGTTATAAGAGATCAATTACTTGGCCTAGGGTGATCGAAACATGTCTTATATGGTGGCAGTCAATGTGACAATACCAGAAGTGAGTGTGTTATAAGAGATCAATTACTTGGCCTAGGGTGATCGAAACATGTCTTATATGGTGGCAGTCAATGTGACAATACCAGAAGTGAGTATGTTATACGAGATCAATTACTTGGCCTAGGGTAATCGAAACATGTCCTATATGGTGGCAGTCAATGTGACAATACCAGAAGTGAGTGTGTTATACGAGATCAATTACAGTACTTGCCTAGGGTGATCGAAACATGTCCTATGTGGTGGCAGTCAATGTTACAATACCAGAAGTGAGTGTGTTATAAGAGATCAATTACTTGGCCAAGGGTGATCGAAACATGTCTTATATGGTGGCAGTCAATGTGACAATACCAGAAGTGAGTATGTTATACGAGATCAATTAATTGGCCTAGGGTTTACAAACCCAATCCTCCCTCTTTTCTAATAACATTTTAAAGTATTACTTTATATCTGGTAATAAAATAAAAAGTCATTTTATGATTCCGATATTTTGTTATATATTTGACCAATCATATAGATTACCTTACAAAACACAAAAAAAATCAAGTGCTTTCTTGAAATATTTTAAATATCAAAATTTAAACTATTTTTAAATATCAAAATATGCCCAAGTATTTGCTAATGATATATTTTTTTAAATATAGTATTTAATATAACCTAATTTTAGTTGTAAGGGTAGTCAAGAGAAGAAATAGGATAATTTCAGTGCTTTTTGTCATCTAGGTACGATGAAAATTCGTTTCGTTTACGAGTTGGTATGATATTACTCGTTCATGCGTAAATGAATCTGCTTTGCTTGATTGCTAGCATTGAACTATTTTATATCCGCACTTGTTTGAACACAGAAGTAAGGTTATTTCATAGTTCAATTTCTCTTACTCTTTTGAACGAAAATGGCTCTATGCGTTCTATTCTCTATGCTACTGTTTTCTCCTTAAAATCTACAAGTGAGGCAGTTATTTAATGCTCTATGTATATATTTAATTGTAAACTAAGTTTAAATCAATAGCACAGCTGCCCCTTTATCATATATTTCGCTCATTTCAATGATATTCATGTTATAAAAGAACAATGTAGACTTAATTTAAACAATATACTAAACTGTTATTGTAATGAACTATTCAAATTCAAATAGTATGAAACTATTCAAATAGTATGAATAGACGGCAGAGTTTGTTAACGTTGTTAAGACATTCTGGAGAATGTAAGTAATATATAGAGAAGAGTTGTCATTCACTATTTTATGAAATATGTTTCGATTACACTCCTAAAATATATTGAAAAGTGCGCTGAGTTGAACTGAATATCAGTACTTCTAAATGGTTACAGTACTAAGATTATTAAATATATGTTTTCTGTTCTACGTCCTGAGTGAATTGGAATGTTCACATAAAATGACTGTAGCTTAAACGTGTTACGTCTTCTCACTATTGTAAACTTGTCGATGGGGTGGTTATTAATTAATCGCACATTAATGTTTGCAATGAATAGTAAAAACACAATTTCAATTATCCCATTGAGAATGATCTCATCAGCGGTGTATCATTAAGTAATATTGTACAAAACTATACTAGTTGATCGATTAAGGGTGTATGATGTGTTCACCAAGTTTGTCTTCATTTTAAACGTGCTATTCTTGTATTTAGTATTACGGATCGTACAAAATATTTTTACTAATACGGTTAAAGCCCTAGTACGTACCTGCAAGTACGACACATATGCACTATTCAGTTAGGTAAAGATATAGTGAATGTACATACAATTATCTAGATCTATAGGGAATAATCAGTTTTCAGTAACATTAGTGCAATCTATATCTGTAAAACCTAATATAAGGTTTCCATAAACTGCGTGGGAACTAATTGACATACAAATGAAACCTCCTCAAATATATGCTAAGGGTAATGTTTAATCTGTATTCTAAAGCTTAGATGTTGTAATGAATTTACGATTCTTATTTATGAAGTGTACGTTCCGCTTTTGAAAAAACCTATTTTATGAAGTTTATCTCAATATTCAAAGTATAAATATGTACTGAAAGGGGATTATATATCGGTAGTTCCAAATGTATTAACTCTCTGTTCAAGTTTATACGTCGATCAGGATTTAGTTTGAATCACAATTACTTTCTATAGTAGGTGAAGTTAAGTTGATTGAATAAAAGTATAAAATATTGAAAATCTATCTGTCTATACTATTTTTTGAACTCCTTTAAATAAAGGGTACATATATAAAAGGTAATATAAATTGCCAGTTATCATGCTATAATTGTCACAATGTTTGCCTGCAATCGTAGGCTAAGCAAATTTACGAATGACAAGTTACACGAAATGTTTTTTACATGGAAAGTTCAAGAAGATGTCAATACTATAGTGGCAGAGTTCACTAACATCTCAGACCTGGGAGACCTAAGCAAAAGACGTACAACACAAAATGTATTTTACATGGCAAGTACAAGAAGATGTCAATATTATAGTGGCAGAGTTCACTAATACCTCAGACCTGGGAGACCTAAGCAAAAGACGTACAACACGAAATGTATTTTACATGGCAAGTACAAGAAGATGTCAATATTATAGTGGCAGAGTTCACTAATATCTCAGACCTGGGAGACCTAAGCTAAAGACATACAACATGATATTTATTTTACTTGGCAAGTACAAGAAGATGTCTATATTATAGTGGCAGAGATCACTAATACCTCAGACCTGGGAGACCTAATCAAAAGACGTACAACACGAAATGTATTTTACATGGCAAGTACAAGAAGATGTCAATATTATAGTGGCAGAGTTCACTAATACCTCAGACCTGGGAGACCTAAGCAAAAGACGTACAACACGAAATGTATTTTACATGGCAAGTACAAGAAGATGTCAATATTATAGTGGCAGAGTTCACTAATATCTCAGACCTGGGAGACCTAAGCTAAAGACATACAACATGATATTTATTTTACTTGGCAAATACAAGAAGATGTCTATATTATAGTGGCAGAGCTCACTAATACCGAAGACCTGGGAGACCTAAGCAAAAGACGAACAACATGACATTTATTTTACTTGGCAAGTACAAGAAGATGTCTATATTATAGTGGCAGAGTTCACTAATACCTCAGACCTGGGAGACCTACGCAAAAGACGTACAACACGAAATGAATTTTACATGGCAAGTACAAGAAGATGTCAATATTATAGTGGCAGAGTTCACTAATATCTCAGACCTGGGAGACCTAATCAAAAGACGTACAAGACGAAATGTATTTTACATGGCAAGTACAAGAAGATGTCAATATTATAGTGGCAGAGTTCTTTAATACCTCAGACCTAGGAGACCTAAGCAATGGACGTACAACATGAAATGTATTTACATGGCAAGTACAAGAAGATGTCAATATTATAGTGGCAGAGTTCACTAATATCTCAGACCTGGGAGACCTAAGCAAAAGACGTACAACACGAAATTTATTTTACATGGCAAGTACAAGAAGATGTCAATATTATAGTGGCAGAGTTCACTAATACCTCAGACCTGGGAGACCTAAGCAAAAGACGTACAACACGAAATGTATTTTACATGGCAAGTACAAGAAGATGTCAATATTATAGTGGCAGAGTTCACTAATACCTCAGACCTGGGAGACCTAAGCAAAAGACGTACAACACGAAATGTATTTTACATGGCAAGTACAAGAAGATGTCAATATTATAGTGGCAGAGTTCACTAATATCTCAGACCTGGGAGACCTAAGCTAAAGACATACAACATGATGTTTATTTTACTTGGCAAATACAAGAAGATGTCTATATTATAGTGGCAGAGCTCACTAATACCGTAGACCTGGGAGACCTAAGCAAAAGACGTACAACATGACATTTATTTTACTTGGCAAGTACAAGAAGATGTCTATATTATAGTGGCAGAGTTCACTAATACCTCAGACCTGGGAGACCTACGCAAAAGACGTACAACACGAAATGTATTTTACATGGCAATTACAAGAAGATGTCAATATTATAGTGGCAGAGTTCACTAATATCTCAGACCTGGGAGACCTAAGCAAAAGACGTACAACACGAAATGTATTTTACATGGTAAGTACAATAAGATGTCAATATTATAGTGGCAGAGTTCACTAATATCTCAGACCTGGGAGACCTAAGCAAAAGACATACAACATGATATTTATTTTACTTGGCAAGTACAAGAAGATAACAATATTATAGTGGCAGAGTTCACTAATACCTCAGACCTGGGAGACCTAAGCAAAAGACGTACAACACGAAATGTATTTTACATGCCAAGCACAAGAAGATGTCAATATTATAGTGGCAGAGTTCACTAATATCTCAGACCTGGGAGACCTAAGCAAAAGACGTACAACACGAAATGTATTTTACATGGCAAGTACAAGAAGATGTCAATATTATAGTGGCAGAGTTCACTAATACCTCAGACCTGGGAGACCTAAGCAAAAGACGTACAACACGAAATGTATTTTACATGGCAAGTACAAGAAGATGTCAATATTATAGTCACTAATATCTCAGACCTGGGAGACCTAAGCTAAAGACATACAACATGATATTTATTTTACTTGGCAAATACAAGAAGATGTCTATATTATAGTGGCAGAGCTCACTAATACCGAAGACCTGGGAGACCTAAGCTAAAGACATACAACATGATATTTATTTTACTTGGCAAATACAAGAAGATGTCTATATTATAGTGGCAGAGCTCACTAATACCGAAGACCTGGGAGACCTAAGCAAAAGACGTACAACATGACATTTATTTTACTTGGCAAGTACAAGAAGATGTCTATATTATAGTGGCAGAGTTCACTAATACCTCAGACCTGGGAGACCTACGCAAAAGACGTACAACACGAAATGAATTTTACATTGCAAGTACAAGAAGATGTCAATATTATAGTGGCAGAGTTCACTAATACCTCAGACCTGGGAGACCTAAGCAAAAGACGTACAACACGAAATGTATTTTACATGGCATGTACAAGAAGATGTCAATATTATAGTGGCAGAGTTCACTAATATCTCAGACCTGGGAGACCCAAGCAAACGACGTACAACATGAAATATATTTTACATGCCAAGTACAAGAAGACGTTAATATTATAGTGGCAGAGTTCACTAATACATCAGACCTGGGAGACCTAAGCAAAAGACGTAAAACACGAAATGTATTTTACATGGCAAGTACAAGAAGATGTCAATATTATAGTGGCAGAGTTCACTAATATCTCAGACCTGGGAGACCTAAGCTAAAGACATACAACATGATATTTATTTTACTTGGCAAATACAAGAAGATGTCTATATTATAGTGGCAGAGCTCACTAATACCGAAGACCTGGGAGACCTAAGCAAAAGACGTACAACATGACATTTTTTTTACTTGGCAAGTACAAGAAGATGTCTATATTATAGTTGCAGAGTTCACTAATACCTCAGACCTGGGAGACCTAAGCAAAAGACGTACAACATGACATTTATTTTACTTGGCAAGTACAAGAAGATGTCTATATTATAGTGGCAGAGTTCACTAATACCTCAGACCTGGGAGACCTACGCAAAAGACGTACAACACGAAATGAATTTTACATGGCAAGTACAAGAAGATGTCAATATTATAGTGGCAGAGTTCACTAATATCTCAGACCTGGGAGACCTAAGCAAAAGACGTACAACACGAAATGTATTTTACATGGCAAGTACAAGAAGATGGCAATATTATAGTGGCAGAGTTCACTAATACCTCAGAAATGGGAGACCTAAGCAAAAGATGTACAAGACGAAATGTATTTTACATGGCAAGTACAAGAAGATGTCAATATTATAGTGGCAGAGTTCACTAATACCTCAGACCTGGGAGACCTAAGCAAAAGACGTACAACACGAAATGTATTTTACATGGCAAGTACAAGAAGATGTCAATATTATAGTGGCAGAGTTCACTAATACCTCAGACCTGGGAGACCTAAGCAAAAGACGTACAACACGAAATGTATTTTACATGGCAAGTACAAGAAGATGTCTATATTATAGTTGCAGAGTTCACTAATATCTCAGACCTGGGAGACCTAAGCAAAAGACGTACAACACGAAATTTTTTTACATGGCAAGTACAAGAAGATGTCTATTATTATGGTGGCAGAGTTCACTAATACCTCAGATCTGGGAGACTTTAGCAAAAGACGTACAACACAAAAGTTGTTAATAGAAAAAAACTATTGTATTTTTTTACTGTAGGTAAAGCGGAAAACTTTTCTAATCTGTATCATGTAAATAGCTACTATCACCTAACTGTATTACACAGTAAATTAAAAAATTAGCAAGGAAATGTATACTAAGAGATTACATTCGTTTGTGGTCACGTGTTCTTTTAACTAACTGGCAGAGAGTTCCCTATGTCCAGCCTTAAAATGATATAATTATAAACCATTTGTAATATCCAATTAATCTTTAGTCATATCCTTTTTTATAGTAAAAATATGTTTTTTAATCATCCAGAATAAACAAAAAATAATTTAATTTAATGTCTACCTTATTATTTATTAAAAGTAATATCTTTTAGTGGTACTTTACATACAATATCTAAATGACTCTCTGAGAACAATATTAGGCAATATTAATTATTATTCTTCAGTTAGGAAGTTTATTGAACAAAACCTAGATCATACTCTTTATTTATTTAAAACCGTTCAAGCTATAATAATTAGTTAATGACACCCATTAAGTATACATAGTTCTATACTTGAACATAGTTCACTCTTTCTTCTCTAAATATGAAACTTTATTAAGTTTCTAATGAACAAGTAAATATTGTATTAAATATTCATATAATACATTGCTAAATGTATATTTATATGTTTCATCGATCTATTGTTTGATTATTACAAAGCAACAAACAACTATATCACATTCTTAAAATGTGCATACAATTTTATATTATGCCTAACATTCTGCTAAGGTTTAGCTAGATGTACAAATTTTAACATTAATACTACTATACAAAACATGTTCCAACTTTAAATATTTATTAGTCTAAGGATTTTAGTGTTTTTTTTAATGCGATCATGTACAAGTTGTGGGGAGAGGCTTGCGTAATTCGCGTATTGATTTACTTTTACCAGTGTATATCATATGAACCCATTCTACTAAGGGACAAATATGAGCCTGTATTGCATACTAACTCATCTATTCATAACACTTAGAGTATCCCGTAGTTGAAAGGCCTCAGTACATGAGTTCAGTTACAGAACTACTGATACTCTCACTAATACACCAAGTTGAGCCGTTATCGGACACGGAGGGGGCGTCAATGCGTGTCCCTGAGTGTTTTCTCTGCAAACTCTACAATGTGAAACAGTTATTAGATGCCGTTATTTAATACTGTTTTCACTGCCACAGCTATTACCACTCTGACGTCAGTAAGTAAGTACATCTTATAAGTTATTGACCAGTACATTACAAATTAAGTTAGTTGCCCTTTATTTGTTAATGTGAGCAATGTACATAATTTTAATAAGTTACATGCTTTTTATGTATATTAATTTTGAAGAGTTTAAATAATCAAGTACATGCTTCACATAGAGATCAAAGTGGTAATCAGCTGTTATTAACAATGATGTAGCCAAGTATGTACAAACAATTAGTATAACATATAATTTGTATTCATTAGTAAAAAACTACACCTCTGTATTACTGTATATGGTTATATAAATTATACACAAAATCTTCTATGCTCTAAAAAATGTATAGAAACATTCATTGACATGTAAACTATAACCAGCAACACTCGTCTACCTACCTATTTTTTCTACCGTTTTTTTCAATCAATTTTTAGAGACGAAACGTTCTAGTTACGTAAGTATGGACAAAATACTACAATAAATGCAGTGTGCACTTATACTAAATATATTAATTCTACTAGTAATTTACTATTAACATATACATAATAAAAGGAAAAGTCAGAAGAACGATCTATGGTTACATATGGTAGGCTACATACAGTATACTTAAATCCTTATTATTTCTGTAAGACAGTGTACATATATTGATAACTTTATTGAACAGACACATGAACATAAAATTTTTTTAGCGTCATTTAACGTACAGATAAAATTAATTCAAATCTTAAAGATTTCATAATTTATAGTTATTATTAATGGAACTTAACAGTTATGAATTATAACGTAGGGCATTAGGCAGTACCAAAATAACATGGCCTTGCAAAGATATATTTAAATAACAATTACTAAGAGCTTTGAGACCTAAAACATGTATAGTATTTTATATATATATATATATATATATATATATATATCCTAATATTAAATTAACAATAATATTTCGAAACCAGACAATAATGAATTTGTTTAAAAATTCAATTTTTTTATCTTACTTTTGTTATAATTTGCTTGATACAATACAAAACTCTTTTTTTCTTTTTGCCTATGTGACATTTAATATAGAAATATAAATTAAATACAAAAATTTTACAAAATGTTGTATCTTAGCTTATACTTTACCCCCTGTTAATGAATTGGATTTTATAAGTGTACATTTATAGCATGCTGTGTAATGAGCTTACAGTAAATAAACAGGTATTTGTAATATTGAAAATGTAATAGTGTTTAAACTCCAAAAGTGTTCCCAATATTTTTTCTGGAGTGTTAAAAAAAAATACCTTTATATAGTTTCATAAATTATTCTAATATCAATATTTTATTTTGTCTTAACAATGACAAATATGTATATTTGTCATCAAAATTACATTAGTTAATACCTAATTATAATGTGCTCGACTGTGTTATTACAGTTACTGACGCTACAGGATAATGTCGGCACTTATCTAAGTTAGTAGGTACTTCCTGAGGCGGAGCGGTGAACAACTTTAAATGTTATATAGTTGACAAGGAACTTAAACTTATAACAAAATTTCCTCCCCATTACAACCACTGCGTAACTGTGTTGCTAGAGTTACTCAGATATTTTCTTTTGGTTGCTGTTTGGCATACCTCTCTATTGACTTTGGTAATTGAACTATAAAAGTGCTATTTTACAAAAAAGATAAAAAATTGACTAACTTGGCTAATGTAAAATAATTTTTTTTAAAAAGAAATTGCCTTTGATTAGAGCAAATGTTATACAAGTGTTAATTAGTATAAATCTATAAATATAGGGAACATAACTTTTAAATTAATCAAGGTTAAGTAAATTGATAGTAGTAAGGCCGTTTCGTAGGCAAAGTCAGTATCAGCAAGTTCATATAATAAATATCTTATCACAATTAAACATTGGGATGTGGGCATGTGACAAACCCATTCAGCGAGTCTGGTCTGGTTCAGCGCCTGTGACCAAGGGCTACCGCAGGGATCTGTGCTTGGTCCCACCCTGTTCCTGCAGTTTATTAATAATCTAGCTCTATGCATAACAGATGCAAGAATTAGTCCTTTTGATGATGACACCTTCCTAGCTATATTAGCTCGTAATAATGCAGATCTTGAAATTTGAACATATTTATAATCGTGTTCGTTGGTGCAGTGGCTTGGTGAAAATAAATGTAGCTGAATCGCTTGCAGTAGAGTTTCAAATAAGACACCACCTTAATAGATAACTTTGAAGTCGAATATATTACATCTGTAAAATAAGCAGAAATAACCATTGACAGTGTCCTAAAATTTTCAAAGCATATAGATTCTGTTTGTAAGAAAATCAGTATTGGCATCTATCTATATGCTGACAAAATTATACACTTGTACTAATAGTGACGTTTTGCTTGCTGCGTATTACGGATTAATTTATCCTTATCTTTCGTATGGTGTAGTGGTCTGAGGTCATGAAAATACAAGAACAGAATTTGGTTTGTAAACTACAAAATAAAGCAATAAGAATTATGTTTAATAAGCCTCGATCAACATCTTGCAAACCCTTCTTTAAATCACAAAAAATTTTAACATTTCATTCTATATACATTTTTAATATTTTGCTCTTTTTCTGAAAGAATCTCCACCTTTACAAAGTACGGTGAGTCAGTCAGCATTACAAGCTACGTAACAATAATAATGTTCAAGTACCAGCACACAGGAAACAGTTTTTTGAAAAGCACTTTTTTTAATCGACCCAGGCTATTCAACGCACTACTCGAGTACCCCAGAAGGTAGAGTATAATATTAACTCCTTTGGGACAAAGTTAAAAGAAGTTTTGGTATCACGCAGCCACTACAGTGTCAGGAATTTGGTTTCTGATGATTTCATTTAAATGAAAAATGTTTTAATTGTTATAACATATCTAAGTAATGGTTATTAGTCTATTAGTAGCATATCTCGTTCTATGACGCATTTATGCAGTACTATGTCCTGTTACAAATAAAGAATTTTGATTTTGTTCTTATCATATTAGAAGTAGTATCAATGAAAACAAATTATGTATATATATTTTTTAGTTTATAAAATGTTCAGCTCAGTAGATGTCATATTTTAAAAAAAAATTAATTAGTGTAAAGTAATCGTACTTATTTTATTCTTTTTATTTTCTTTTTTATATATTTAGACCTATTTCAAAATCTACATTTGTAATCCAAATGCACCATTATTCCTAAAACGCTTCAGAAATCAAACTTTTAAAAGAATAAAATAAATAAAAAAATTCTTTAGAAACATTATATTTTTATTTAATAATTATATATATTTTTCTTCGCAACGTTCATAACTAACTGGTTCTACTAGTTAGACAATCAACCGTAATGTATAGATTTACTATGAGTATCTCTTCATATTGCTATTGAGATAATGAGATCTCTGGTATATTGAGATATTGTTTCAACATCATATGTTATTATTTTAAAGTAGCTGTCATGATTCAAAAATAATTATATAACAAATTAATAGTCCAAATCTCGAATAATTTTACATAGAAGATTTAGTATAGTCGTATACGTAAAATCAAAAGTAAACATATGCACGACGTATGGAGGCCAGTGTCCGTGGCCGTTCCTTGGATAGGTGACGTTTGTACATATATTTATATAATTTAAGAAGTACCTCTCAAACTTTATAATTCATTTCAATAAAATATCCATTATTGGGTACTCCCAAATCCACAAAATAAATAAATGAAACATTAAAGATTATTATAGAATTTCTTTTCTTTAATTGTTTATTTATTTAAATTTTCATAATTTTACTGTAAATGTATCATTTGTAATAGATAGGTTTAGTTAAGTTATAAGACAAGATAATTTTTGTATAAATTATCTTGAAAACAAATGTTTGACTTGATTACGTGTAATGTATAATATATCATTGAAACAAGTTTCGTAGTAACTTTTAAAAAGAATTATGTATTATGTGAAATGTTTATTACCTATGTAAAATGTATGCGAATACAAATAAATAACTTAAGTAAAATAATGAGACAATTTGAGTGTATAGCTTTTAGTTAGCCATGCTTTGAACGTAACTAAATTATTACTAATATGGTAGTAAAAAATGTCCTGTAAAGAGCACGGTATAACGTGATTCATGCGTTCCCTTATAAGTTAAATATTAACTGTAAACATTTACGTGCTCTAGGTTTCGATCATTTGTTTCCAGATATGATTCTTTAATTTAGTTTCAAACACATTACTAAATGCACAAACTTGTACATTAACCAATCTGACAATAGCACTCAGGTTCACAGGTAATCCCCATCTAAACGAGTGATGATGACGTATGAGTGTGGATTAGCTTAGTGTGAACAGATTCAACACACTACAATACCATAAACCCTATTCAGCTAATTAACCTCTACATAAACCTAATGGCCACCGTATTAGATACTCTTGCAAGTCCCATTATGTTTTATCAGTGTTGTGAGTTCCCTTTAACTTTAACGAAGTGCAATTATGTCGTAAATTATCTCCTTAACTGCCTTATTTGTCAAATCATAAAACTATTATAACAGTTTGTGAAATAAATATTCCAAGAATTTTTTGTATGTTTTAAAAATATTAACCATACCTAATAATAGCAATTTGTAAACCCGTTCAGCTAATTTATTGTTTTTCTATTTATAAAATTTAATATGATAGATAGCGTTTTCAAGGTTGAACATAAACTTTAAGACATCCAAGATTACTATAGTTTGACTTTTAACTATTTATTGGTTTTTAATTCATGGAAATACTGCTTTTGTTCTATTATCTTGATTTAGAGAGTTTTAACAAAGATATTTTTACTGATATAAAAGTAATAAACTTGTTAGTTTAATTGTAAATACGGTGTGCACAATTGACAACCATATCATTACCTTAGGTCTAACTGACATAAACATTACAATAAGGCTAACTGACATAAGCATAACCATAAGGCTTGCTGACATTAACATTACCACAAGGCTAACTGACATTAGCATAACCATAATGCTTACTGACATTAACATTACCGTAAGGCTAACTGACATAAGCATAACCATAAGGCTTGCTGACATTAATAAGGCTAACTGACATTAACATTACCATAAGGCTTACTAACATTAACATTGCCTTTATCTTAGATCTTTACTAAAACTATAGATTATTTCTGTAGGTTTTATAAGTACTGTATCACATTGGCCTGCAACAACTAAAATGTAAATATCCGATATAATTGGACTTAGATTTGAATATTACTAAATCACCATTGCAATATGCAGTTTGTTTACTGTAAACAATATTTGAAATGTATGGAATTTGTTCACATTTATGGGCACTGAAATTTATATTATGGAAAACTAAACATGAAAACATCCCCATAAATGCTTAGAAGAAGCTGAAACTATATCCGCTGCCCAACAATTGTAAGATGCATACCGTAGTGGTACACGTCTTGCGAGTCTTAATAATTGTAAGATGCATATCGTAACGGTACACGTCTTACGAGTCTCAATAATTGTAAGATGCATACCGTAATGGTACACGTCTTGCGAGTCTCAATAATTGTAAGATGCATACCATAACGGTACACGTCTTATGAGTCTCAATAATTGTAAGATGCATATCGTAATGGTACACGTCTTGCAAGTCTCAATAATTGTAAGATGCATACCGTAACGGTACACGTCTTGCGAGTCTCAATAATTGTAAGATGCATACCGTAATGGTACAGGTCTTGCGAGCCTCAATAATTGTAAGATGCATACCGTAATGGTACACGCCTTGCGAGTCTCAATAATTGTAAGATGCATACCGTAACGGTACACGTCTTGCGAGTCTCAATAATTGTAAGATGCATACCGTAATGGTACAGGTCTTGCAAGTCTCAATAATTGTAAGATGCATACCGTAATGGTACACGTCTCGCAAGTCTCAATAATTGTAAGATGCATACCGTAATGGTACACGTCTTGCGAGTCTCAATAATTGTAAGATGCATACCGTAATGGTACACGTCTTGCGAGTCTCAATAATTGTAAGATGCATACCGTAATGGTACACGTCTTGCGAGTCTCAATAATTGTAAGATGCATACCGTAATGGTACACGTCTTGCGAGTCTCAATAATTGTAAGATGCATACCGTAATGGTACACGTCTTGCGAGTCTCAATAATTGTAAGATGCATACCGTAACGGTACACGTCTTGCGAGTCTCAATAATTGTAAGATGCATACCGTAATGGTACACGTCTTGCGAGTCTCAATAATTGTAAGATGCATACCGTAACGGTATACGTCTTGGGAGTCTCAATAATTGTAGGATGCATACCGTAATGGTACACGTCTTGCAAGTCTCAATAATTGTAAGATGCATACCGTAATGGTACACGTCTTGCGAGTCTCAATAATTGTAAGATGCATACCGTAACGGTATACGTCTTGGGAGTCTCAATAATTGTAGGATGCATACCATAATGGTATACGTCTTGCGAGTCTCAATAATTGTAAGATGCATTTAAGTACATCGTTTTGGTCCCTTATGGGTCGTATTATTTAACAGTACACAAACAAAAGTTATTTTAGAGTACTTTTAGATAACCAAGTTATAAAAAAGATATAAATAGTTTTTTAATTAGCATAATACGTGTTGGTACATATACAGTACAAGTAAACGTCACACAACACAAATTTATTACAATATAAGCACAAAATGCACAAATTTACTACGATACAAGCACAAAATGCACAAATATTATGGTGATCGATTTCGGTAAACCACGCTCACCTTCCTCAGACCAGAGGGATTCACAAAAGAATGGAGAATGGTGTTCAACAACTCAATTTATAGGCCTATGATCACGTGACCCCATTGGCTGGAATCGTCAAAATGGCGGCTGCTGTGATATTATTGGTTAATCCTATTGTCTGTTACTTCTCTTCTTTTATTCGCTGAAAATTCAAATAATATCACAGCAGCCGCCATTTTGACGATTCCAGCCAATGGGGTCACGTGATCATAGGCCTATAAATTGAGTTGTTGAACACCGTTGTCCATTCTTTTGTGAATCCCTCTGGTCTGAGGAAGGTGAGCGTGGTTCACCGAAATCGATCACCATAATATTTGTGCATTTTGTGCTTGTATTGTAGTATATTTGTGCATTTTGTGCTTATATTGTAATAAATTTGTGTTGTGTGACGTTTACTTGTATCAAAAAAGATATTTACAAGTTACAAGATTTTACAGTTATTGGGAAGAATATTTTTGGTGGAGGATATGAAGTAAAACAGTATCATCTAATGTTTAAGTTTGTTGGGATTCAGTTATAAATCGGTTTTTCACATGTTGTTTCGTTAAATGGTTTATACAAATGTTATTATACTTTATTATATATTGGTTTCTGACAAATTATATGTTATTATCTTCTTTTTTTCGTTAGTGTTGATTTTGTTTTAGTTCACAAAAACATGCTATTTTCAATATTTCCTTTGCTTCTCTGTTTTGAGGTATTTTCTAAATCTAATTATTGCCCTTTATGGTTTGTTTTCGTTATAATTTGGTCAATAATCCAGTTTGGGCAATGTTTGAGACAATTCCCCCAAAGTGTTCAATGACGTATTCAGTTTTGTCTCCAAATGGTTGTTCACTTTAATTTTATTGGAATGGCGGGGCTATAGGTACTACTACCTTCTTTTATCTTAATTATTCTGTTATTATTTATTGTGGTATTTTGACATTCCCTACATTATTAATTAAAAGTAGAATGAGTGTTTCAAAATATTTGGACATTGGGTTTTAGCTATGTTTTGCCATTCATGCACTATAATTTATTTTTTGTTTCTTTATGAAAATTTAATAAATAATTATATTTGTAGCAATTACTTCTTTGACTTGAAGCATTGGTTGAGTGAGTTTAGCTGTAGTAAATGTGTTCTGTGTAATGGATTCAGTTTAAAAATTAAATTAGGATTCATTGACACCATATTTAGCAAATTACAGTGTAGAATTGTAGTGCATATTTTTGTTTGACCGTGTAAAAGATCTAAAGGATTTCAAAAACTTAAATTTATGGTACGAAATGGCAAACAAATGTAAACAGTGTGTTATTGAGATATCCTTACAATAGTTAGTTTGTTGATATCTCAAATGTGCTCTCATGGACATTTAATGCAGGCTCATTCAACTCATTCGACATAATTACATAGCAAAGGTTTAGAAAAGTACTAAAAGATTGTTTTACTCTTGAAACAATTAGATCTGAAGATTCCCTACGTGGATATGGAGTTTTGTTTAATTTGTTACGAAATAAATAAGTTAAACAAGACATTTTACATAACAATAACTATTCAACAAGAAATAGTTCCAGATTAAAGAGGTTGTCAGGTCTTAAATTGTGACTGGCCACAATTTTACACTTTTTAAAATAATTATAATACTTGTAAATAAATTAATCATTGTACTTTTTTTTAATTTATCTGTCGTATATTCCACTATCAATAATTATATGTTTGAACTTTTATTCCGTTGATTTTGTACCATTTATTTCGTAATTGGTATGGAAG
Organism: Stictocephala bisonia; assembly: GCA_035578905.1. Classification (NCBI taxonomy): domain Eukaryota; kingdom Metazoa; phylum Arthropoda; class Insecta; order Hemiptera; family Membracidae; genus Stictocephala; species Stictocephala bisonia. Next base: position 2,237,252 of record JAQJVL010000048.1, read on the forward strand.
AATTGAAAATGGTTTTATATCATAGGCCTATTTATTTAAATCACTATAATAACAATAATATACACAAATGGCGTGAAAAGGCTTGTAATCTATTTCCGCAGTTCACAAAGTGTGGGCATAACAATGATTCATAAAACCGTCTGTTATGACGGTGAAATGATCTGAGTGATGGTAACCCAAGTAAACAGTCTCTTCCCTAGTATCCAAACATTTGGTGGATGGAAAATACACCTTCCCGGGTAAACTGGCTGACTCCACGCTTTCATAAAATGTCAACAATGTCGAAAGAGTACGTTAATCAATAATATTTGACTGCATCAGCGAAAAGTACCCGAAGCCAATGGAAATATATTTTTATTTAAAACCACAGTTATTAGATAAATTGTAATATAAGTTGAATAATAGAATATATTAACGATATTGTTCATTTTAAAATGTGACAAACTAAGTCCATTCAAAATGTATTAATCTTAAATTGAAAAATGTAGTATAATTAATTATTATCAAACAAGTATAAATTAAAACACAACTAACATATATAATTCATTACACGATGGAAAACAATTTTATTTCTAAAATAAAATTAATCTACTTTTAACCATAACAACTATTCAATATTTGCATTTCCTTATTAAAATGTTATCGATTCATTTGTAGATTTTATTTACAGTTACATTTGTGAATATTATTTCCGTATTATTATTGACTTTTTATAGTTTGTTGAAATCAAACTACACAATTAAGAAAAAGGATGTATAAAATATAAATTAGCTGTCTACACACAGGGGATAAAATCTGATAAAATATTTGTGTTGTCATTTAATTATTATTCTTAGTCGACATTGTTGAAATTATTAAGAAACTTTCAACAATGTCGACGCACTATCTTTGTTAATAGTTTGTCATATGTAATATTAAGTAAAGATTATTTTTATTATCTTTGCTGCCATATTCACAGCTTCATTTGATATATTTGATCATTTAGATATTTTGCTCGAAATTATTTATTTTATTTATTACCACATCTTTTCAAAGGTTTCTAAGCGTATCTGTAATTTAGAAATTATATTGATTCCGTCTAAACCAATAATTAAGATGATGGACAAGTGTTGTAAATAAATAAATTAAGGAATCTGAAATATAGTATGAAAAGCAAGGCTTTAATCAACTCTAAACAACAGCATGATTTGTTTACATTTAAAAAGTATTAGTTTTGAAAAATATAAACAATATATGTATAAACATATGTTTGGAAAATTACAAAGAGTGTTGATAGATAATATTCAACAAGTATAGTTATAAGAACGTTGAGTTTATTCTCCGTCATCCACTCTAATGGAACTGTATGTCAATAATTACTTCAAGAAAATGAAGACAATTATATAACATCAACTCATTTCGCTGTAGTGTAATGGTGAGTAGGAAACTCTCACCTATTTACACCTGATGAGACGAAACAACGTCGAAACAGTACACATGGAAACCATCTGGTCCACGTACCAACATCCTTTCGGTGTGGCCTAATGCAAAGTAACCAACTGTTGTCAGTTGGCACCTTAGCAGTACCCAAGGGGCGGTTTACTTTTGTTAACGCAGAGTAACCCGCAGACTTGTGTCATTCGGAAAACTGCAATCATGTGTAATAATTGATGTCTTAGCGACCATTGGTTAGAGTTTCTTCCTCTTCTGGTAGCGAGTAACATGCTCGTGAGTCCAAAAGCCATTCCTAACAAGTTACTCTGTGTTAACAAAAGTAAACCGCCCCTTGGGTACTTCTAAGGTGCCAACTAACTGACAACAGTTGGTTACTATGCATTAGGCCACACCGAAAAGATGTTGGTACTTGGACCAGATGGTCGCCATGTGTGCTGTTTCGACGTTGTTTCGTCTCATCAGGTGTAAATAGGTGAGAGTTTCCTACTCACCATTACACTACAGGGAAATGAGTTGATGTTATATAATTGTCTTCATTTTCTTGAAGTTATTATTAACATACAGTTCCATTAGAGTGGATGACGGAGATGGATGACCAAGCTGTTTTAGAAACATTTGTTGAATACAGAAGTGTTTTCGTTACCTCATACGCTTATACCTCGTCGAGTATTTACTCAGTATAACTAAACGATGAGACTTCTGATTTGCATCATTGGATTTCGTTTTTTATGCCCTTTGAAATGGGGGGACACATGATAGGAGTTTGTATTTGAAAATGTTTAGTTGCTCCCCTTTAGAAAAGAGGGGCAAAATGTTTATCTACTTAAAAATGTTTTAAATATATGTTATAATATATATAAAAACATATAAAATATGTTATATTAAGATCTCACATCGATATCTCAGCCCGTTTAAATTATATCCAGGTGTGCCAGGTCATAAAACTCACCCTGAATAAGTAATATGGTGATCAATTTCGGTAAACTGCGTTTACCATCCTCAGACCTGAGGAATTCACAAATTCGTGTTGTGTGACATTCGCTTGTATTGTATTTATATCAACACTTAATGTGCTGATTATAATAATACAAAGAAAATGTTTATATTACTATATGTGCATACTAACTTTAATATTTCTTACAATTCAACACACAATAAATATCAGATATTTAGTTTTCATTTATTACGTAAATATACACCCAAACTATTTCATTTAAAATAAATGTACACTTCTTACACTTTTATCATGTTGACTTGTATGATCTTCAAAATGTTTTCACTTAAATTGCGAATTGTTATACCGCTTTACTGGGAGAGCTGGATACTGAAGTATCAGACGCAGAACTTTATGTGTACTCGACACAAACTTCTCGAATCGTAATATACTTTAGACCAAACCAGGCCGACGTGTGTTTTTTGAATCCAGCTTTAAATCTTACAAGCATTGCAAATATTACCTTTATTACAGTATTCTGCACTTTCCAAACTAAAGATGAACAATAAAAATAACTCGGAATATCATAAATACTAAAACATTTCAAATATTTTTTTTATTTTTTTCGATTCTGTAACTCAATTGTAAGTAGTGAAAATATATTTAACCTCAAGCGTCAGCACTTTATCTAACCTACACATTCAATAGTGAAGTAAGACGCACTCATTGACGTACAGATTGACTCATTCATTGTATTTAGAAAACAACAAAACATACGAAGCTGAACGTTTTATGTTCTTTCTGATACTGAAGTGTTTTAATAAAACGAGTTGTTTATACAAGTACCGAAGTATATAAACTAATGAAACCTTATTTTTATCGTTTTTGTATGCGTTCACAGTTTTGTCTTATTTTTAATTTTTAAAGTATATGCTCTTAGATATTTAGTTAAGGTAATAATACAGTGTTAACTATCCCATACCGCTGTCCGTATTAGGTCAAGGTGTCAGAGGTCTAATAATAACAAAGTGCCACTACCATACGTGTATGGGTACTTGAGTGGATAACAACGCAATGCGTGTATGGGTGGGTGAGTGGGTAACACCGTAATACGTGTATGGGTGGATGAGTGGATAACAGCTTAATACGTGTATGGGTGGATGAGTGGATAACACCTCAATACGTGTATGGGTGGATGAGTGGATAACACCGCAATACGTGTATGGGTGGTTGAGTGGGTAACACCGTAATATGTGTATGGGTGGATGAGTGGATAACACCGTAATATGTGTATGGGTGGATGAGTGGATAACACCGCAATATGTGTATGGGTGGTTGAGTGGGTAACACCGTAATATGTGTATGGGTGGATGAGTGGATAACACCGTAATACGTGTATGGGTGGTTGAGTGCGTAACACCGTAATATGTGTATGGGTGGATGAGTGGATAACACCGTAATATGTGTATGGGTGGATGAGTGGATAACACCACAATACGTGTATGGGTGGTTGAGTGGGTAACACCGTAATATGTGTATGGGTGGATGAGTGGATAACACCGTAATACGTGTATGGGTGGTTGAGTGCGTAACACCGTAATACGTGTATGAGTGGATGAGTGGATAACACCGCAATACGTGTATGGGTGGATCAGTGGATAACACCGCAATACGTGTATGGGTGTATGAGTGGATAACACCGCAATACGTGTATGAGTGGATGAGTGGATAACACCGTAATATGTGTATGGGTGAATGAGTGGATAACACCGAAATACGTATTTGGGTGGAATATATTGTTAAGGTATTGGTAATTTTTAAACACAGACTTGTATTGGCATTTTAATTTCTTTTGTATATGAAATAATACCTTAATTATTGTGTTTTTTTATTTGTATTTATCTTTATTTGCCTAGTAACCTTAATGTAAGAATATCTGTTATTCTTATCAATAAGAGTATACTTATATGATTTAGGCCATATTATTTCATAAATAACTACACCTTACGTATGACACTAATTGTTTGTTTGTAAATATGATTTCATTCCTCAGAAAAGGAAATATCATAATGCCTTTTAGTAAAATATTCACAAGGGAAACTGTGCTTGTTTGTATTTTAATTTTTACATTTCAGTCCAGTTTTATAACTTTAGTATTTTTTATGTAGTGTATATATTATCTACAGCTAGTGTACACTCTATTAAATACTTCATAATATAAGTAGTAACTTGTTGTAAAGGATTAAATTAATGAATAAATCTAACTAACACTTTTATTTACCTGGTGAGTACATTAGTAAAAAAGCTTGATCTTAACAACGTAAATTGTTTTTCCTATTCAACGAGTCATGTATTTCTGTTATGTTGGCTTTCTTCACTCAGTGTTTTAATATTTCCAAATTATTTTTCCATGTAGTATGTTTGTATCTAACATTATTTTAATTATAACCACAGTCCTAATTTCCCAGTTTATTAATACGTTTAAATTTATACTGGTCTGGGCAAACGAAATAAAACACGTTATATATGAGTACCAACAAATATTTAATTAGAAAATGTACAGTTTCATACAATAATTTCTATATTTAAGGGTAAAAAATGCCATGATCACACTCCCCAAATTAGCACATTCAGTGTACTTCTCACTGCCTTCTACAGGGTGGTTCATTCTCATTTATAGCTAAGTTTTAGTTTATGGACACTTAAAATCTTTAATATAACATTTCTGTTTCAATTTTCAAAGAGGAAAATCAGATTTACTAGAAACTCCACATTTCACGTTGAAGCGTTCTCTTCCAATGCCTTATAATCTTAAAATTTCCTTTAGCATTCATTTTTAAATATTTATACGATTTACATGATATTTTATATTTTATACGTTCATACACTGATACATTGTCATTGCTAAGTATAACTCGTACATTGGCAATAAACTGAACATTTAACTCTCGTACCTGCATAGTACGGTTTACCGCTCTTAAATTGTGCTGCCAAACCGGCATAGTGCGGTTTACCAATCTTAAATTGTGCTACCAAACCGGCATAGTGCGGTTTACCGCTCTTATATTGTGCTTGCAAACCGGCATAGTGCGGTTTACCGCTGTTATATTGTGCTGGCAAACCGGCATAGTGCGGTTACCGCTCTTAAATTGTGCTGCCAAACCGGCATAGTGCGGTTTACCGATCTTATAGTGCTGGCAAACCGGCATAGTGTGGTCTACCGCTCTTAAATTGTGCTGCCAAACCGTCATTCCCTGTATCTTGCATAAAAACAGTATTCAAAAAGATAATATAAAAAATTGAATAGCGGTAAACCGAACTATGCCGGTTTGGCAGCACAATTTAATAGCGGTAAACCGAACTATGCCAGTTTGGCAGCATAATTTAATAGCGGTAAACCGAACTATGCCAGTTTGGCAGCATAATTTAATAGCGGTAAACCGACCTATGCCAGTTTGGCAGTACAATTTAAAAGCGGTAAACCGAAATATGCCGGTTTGTCAGCACAATTTAATAGCGGTAAACCAAACTATGCCGGTTTGGCAGCACAATTTAATAGCGGTAAACCACACAATGCCGGTTTGGCAGGACAATTTAATAGCGATAAGCAGCACTATGCCGGTTTGGCTGCACAATATAAGAGCAGTAAACCGCACTATGCCGGTTTGCCAGCACAATTTAAGAGCGGTAAACCACACTATGCCAGTTTGGCAGCACAATTTAAGAGCGGTAAACCGCACTATGCCGCTTTGCCAGCACAATTTAAGAGCGGTAAACCGCACTATGCCGGTTTGCCAGCACAATTTAAGAGCGGTAAACCACACTATGCCGGTTTGGCAGCACAATTTAAGAGTGGTAAACCGCACTATGCCGGTTTGCCAACACAATTTAAGAGTGGTAAACCGCACTATGCCGGTTTGCCAGCACAATTTAAGAGCGGTAAACCGCACTATGCTGGTTTGGCAGCACTAGTTTTAAAGCACATTGTTATGTCACAATCATGCTCGTCTACATTGATACAAAGGTTCTTGTTTCCTTATTATGGAACTTGTAAAGCACTAATTTCTAAATAATTCTTATTAAATAATGTAAATTGTATGTTTTACCTTAAAGCATGGTATGTTTGGTTGTTTACCAAAAACCCATACCTTTGGTAGGTACTAAATCTACTAATACATGTTGTAGCAACTAAAAAACTAAAACTAAGCTCACAGATATAACGTATGCTTTTTTCAATTGTTTATTAACTGCACTTAGATCGTACTTGCGTCGTACAGAATAAGCTGCCACATATTTCTCCGTACAATAATCGACCCAACCACGGTTTTCTTTGCTATCATATCAACACCAAAATATTTTCTTTTCTATCAAATAAATCATCATTAAACATTAGTAGTATCAAAACGCTTGAGATATTTACTCTAATTAAAGCCATAGCTATATACTCTGAAAAATCTATAATTTAAAGAACTAGTTAAAATAAAATAACTAAGAACTGAAACCTATTCTTAGATGTTTTTCCATAATATTATTAATTTTAAAATATATGTATAACAAATCACATTGTATTTTATATTTATAATCAGCCTTACAATCTGTGATCTCTAATAATTTTAAAAATTAATTTTCTTCCAAATACTATTTCGTTAGTCAGCATATTAAATATTGGTAGAAATGCAATACAAATTAACTTCGGAGAACATAAATTTTAAACATTATTAGTAATTATGAAAAAAATATTTGGTCATTTTGTCAATGAGATAAAAATAATTCCATGTTCAACTTTCCAAAACAGTTTCTTTTTTAAACAATTCAGTGACATGTTTTTCACAATCATTCATTTAAATAATCAACATTTCATGTGTATTAGAAAAATCTGTTTTGTGATAAAAATATACTTGAATGTTACAAACACGTACCCAGGTTATGAACACAGTTGATAAACCTGTTGGAGTTCAATTACAATAACATATTCAACAAATAGTTTAATGAAATATTTTCTTATTTGTTAAATATACAAAAAATGTATTCCCTTACATAATTGACTGTTTTTATTCTTGTGTTTAACCAATGTTTAATGTTATAGGATGTAATATGCAATCCATAATACAATACATCGATCGAATCGATTAAAATTTTTCGTAACAAAGTTGTCGTAATACAAGAACGACGTAGTCTTGGCCAAACTCTACATTAAGTAGGAGAAAATTATTTCTATAGACTTACGATTTCAATTGAATCATGTTATATAAGTTTAGTCATTCTTTTCCTACACCTCAAACGATTACATGTATTCTTCAACCTGTGATGTAAAACAACTGCTCTTTCATATAAGTCTCATTTCCTATAAAACCATTTTATAATAAACAGCGAAAGACAAGTAGTAATGTTATTTCGTTTAGAGTCCCTCCATAGAGGTTCCGATAAATTGATAATCCCAAAAATACCACATATTACTTAAACTTTCAAATAACTAATGATACTATAAGTATAAAGTAAATAACCATGAAATGTAACAATGCAAAGACAAGTGCACATCAATTGCCATCCCAATTATTTCGTATTGAAAATATTAAACAGATGGTTCATTGCGACAAGGTTTATTCTTGTGGTCCGAAATCGTAACGTAATTAAATGGGTTATAGTTTGTAAATCACCTACTTGATGTGAGAGATATTATTCATAGATGATTACAGTTAGAAAAGTATTTATTTCTTTTGTGACTTAATTAAATATTTATTAAATTACTATACTAAGAAAATGTACAGCTATCTATTGTTATATGTATAGATACAGTGTTTTGTTCTCCTTAACGATCAGTTTCAATATAGATAAACAAGTGGATGGTTTTGTATTGTAAGTCATGAAATATTGAGATGCAATAAACACACGGTGAACAATACCATACAATGCAGATGACAATCCACTTCACTGTTGTTGTTCAGTGATTTATCTGTCAAAAGTATATATGATCCAATTGCATTTTATTTATTGAACCAGCTTTACTATTTTTTATTTTTATAAAAAATAAACAAAGGTAACAAGTTTTCTGTAAAATACGAGATCGTATGTATTGCAATGTTGTATACATATGATCTCAATAGTCATATAAACTGATTTTTAATGTTAGTTATAAACATTTATTTTTTAAAGTAGTATATAATATGTTATAGCGAATGTAACGTATTTCTTTTGAATTGTAAAGTATTTAAAATACTTTTCTGTTCCTGACTATTTTTACATTTAATCTATTTATGAAAATTTAGGAGTATTACTTAGAAATTATGGCATTTTAACGTTATAGAAGGATCAAGATAACGCAAACTTAAAAATTGAATGATTATATATTAACCTTTACCATCCTAAACCATAAGTATTGGTAAAGGTTCGCACTCTACAAGCCTAAACAGTCCTAGGTCTATATAATATAATATATAATATAATAATATCTTTATTCACCTCAAAAATTACATATGTACATATAGCTTCCACCACAAAAACATAATATAAGTAACAATTACAATAATTAACAACAAATCACATACAGTCAAGTACAGAACAAACAATTAAATCCGTCTTATACACACACATAAATATACAATACCAAGTCTGACCTAGAATATTGAAAAGGAAACTAAAAAGAAAATACTTCTGCTGAGAAAATAAAGATGTAAACCTCCAAGGCTAAGCCTGTGTGGAGGAACTCTTAATATTGAAATTTTGTTAATGCTGTTGACCTAACAATGACACATAAATAATAATTTTATAATAAGATTTAATTTATAATGCTCCAAACTCTACATCAGAAAATATATTTTGTTTGTATAAAATACATATCAATATTTATTTTTAGAGCCTTTATATTGAATGAAAACTGAACTATGGCATTTCACTTTAAAAAATTGCTAAGAGTTATCTAATGTTTCAATATATTTTCAAAATGGTATACAAATGTGATGTATGAATCATTTTAATGTGAATTATCTACGTATTTAGATAATTTTCTACTGTAAAATTTGTGTGTAACCATTTCCTAATTTTATTTCCAAACATATGAACATTCTCTATCTTTCTTAATTCTGCAGGTATCATATTGAATAAATATGGTGCTAAATAGTTAAAAGATTTTTTATAAAATCTGCTTACTGGTCTTGGAACATAATTAGCTTCATTTTTTCTTAATTTTGATCTATAAACATTACTTTGACTGCTGCCTTTGCTTCTGATAAAAAATATTTTCAACACCTTATACACATATAAATGTCTAAGCGGAAGAATTCTGAAAGAGAAGAACAGTGGAAAGGATGGTTCACATCTTGGTTTTTTTTTTTTTTTTTTTTTTTTTGCTATCAGTCTCACATACTGTTTTTGTATTGTAATGAGTGATTTTAAGTTTGAATAGTACGTTCCACTCCAGCATACGTTTCCATACTCCAACCTACTGTTAACTAAAGAATGATACAAGGTTCTCAAAACACTACAATTACACATGTTTTTAAGGAAGTAAAATACTCTAATTATGTTATTTATTTTTTTCCTCAGCACATTTAAATATTGCTTCCAGTTAATATTACTATCCAAAGTAACCCCTAAATATTTTATAAAATTTTCTTGAAAAATTTCATTACATTTTGTTTGGCAATAATCATTTTTACAAACGCATTCAATGCACTTATAAATAATTTTGTTTTCAAATTCTGCTTCCCCTCTAAGACTAAAATTAATGAACTTTGTTTTATTTGTACTTAATATCATATTGTTTTTGGTGAAGCACCATTGAATTGCCTGAATATCAAGATTCATGTTATGTTCTATTTCCGTTAATGAATTTCCATGATAGCATAATGCAGTATCATCCGCGAACATGTTATCTTCCCATAGAGCCTCGCGTTACATAAATAATTGATATAGACTAGGAATAAGACTGCAACGAGCATAGATCCCTGTGGTACACCATACTTCATTTCAACTCAATCACGCAATACCCCATTAATTTTTACACACTGCCTTCTGCCCCTCAAGTAACTATCAAACCATCTCAAGACTACTCCCCTCACTCCAGCATTATGTAATTTTTCTAATAAAATTTCATGGTCAACCGTATCAAAAGCCTTTGTTATGTCCAAAACAGTCTACTTACTTTATATCCATCATTAATTCCATTAGTTACTTTACTATTAAACTCAACAAGCGTATGATTGGTGATTAAACTCGTATATGGAAAAATGGTCTCTTTAGCAACTAACATAAACTATGCATGATTATATTTTTCTGAAATTTTCCTGACATTGAATTGATTATTTATCAAAGTATATTTAATTATTTAAACTTAGTTACTTAAATTTGTGATTGTTAAGGAATAAATATAGGCCAGCCAATCAGTTTGAAATTCACAAAACATGAGTTCACTTACACTATTCTATTTGCAATTGATCGACCTACAAGATCTATATCATCCTAGGTCAATATACTAACCAGCCTTAACCTATGTATTGTTAAAGGTTCACACTCTACAAGCCTAAAAAGTCCTAGGTCTATATCGTCCTTGGTCACTGTACTAACCAGCCTTAACCTATGTATTGTTAAAGGTTCACACTCTACAAGCCTAAAACGTCCTAGGTCTATATCGTCCTTGGTCACTGTACTAACCAGCCTTAACCTATGTATTGTTAAAGGTTCACACTCTACAAGCCTAAAAAGTCCTAGGTCTATATCGTCCTAGGTCAATATACTAACCAGCCTTAACCTATGTATTGTTAAATGTTCACACTCTACAAGCCTAAAAAGTCCTAGGTCTATGTCATCCTAGGTCAATATACTAACCAGCCTTAACCTATGTATTGTTAAAGGTTCACACTCTACAAGCCTAAAAAGTCCTAGGTCTATATCGACCTACAAGATCTATATCGTCCTAGGTCAATGTACTAACCAGCCTTAACCTATGTATTGTTAAAGGCTCGCACTCTACAAGCCTAAACATTCATAGGTCTATATCGACCTACAAGATCTATATCGTCCTAGGTCAATGTACTAACCAGCCTTAACCTATGTATTGTTAAAGGTTCGCACTCTACAAGCCTAAACATTCATAGGTCTATATCGACCTACAAGATCTATATCGTCCTAGGTCAATGTACTAACCAGCCTTAACCTATGTATTGTTAAAGGCTCGCACTCTACAAGCCTAAATAGTCCTAGGTCTATATCGTCATAGGTCACTGTACTAACCAGCCTTAACCTATGTATTGTTAAAGGCTCGCACTCTACAAGCCTAAACATTCATAGGTCTATATCGACCTACAAGATCTATATCGTCCTAGGTCAATGTACTAACCACCCTTAACCTATGTATTTTAAAGGTTCGCACTCTACAAGCCTGAACAGTCCCATGTCTATATCGTCCTAGGTCACTGTACTAACCAGCCTTAATCTATGTATTGTTAAAGGTTCGCACTATACAAGCCTGAAAAGTCCTAGGTCAATATCGTCCTAGGTCAATGTAATAAGCAGCCTTAACCTATGTATTGTTAAAGGTTCGCAGTCTACAAGCCTAAACAGTCCTAGGTCTATATCGTACTACAAGATGCACCTTTTTTGGGATTATTTGAATCGCTGTATAATTTATTACAAGAAGTAGTTTACTTTGCCATTAAACAGATATAACTCACTCAAGAGTCTAACCGAAAAGCGTTTAACTAAGAGACCTCCGTTGGCTTTCCAGATTTACGATCTCTCAATATCAGCCATTAGCCTGAGCGCTACCTCCTAATATTTCAGCTATGTCCTTTTTCTTACCGAGCAAATAGATTCTTTGATGAGGTAAGTGACTATATTTTTTTAGATATTGAGAGTCCGTTTTGTTAATATTAGTTAATTTAAATGTGGGTTTTATTAACTTTGATTAATAACTTAAAATTGTAATTATTTTTAATAACAAATATATGTAGTATTTACATAATACAGGCTCTAACGCGAAATACCGGATTTATTCTAAAAGTTAAGCTAGAGCTGCTGCTCATTCCCTGATGAGAAGTGATTCTTAAATGCCTCACAATGTTACAGCCTGAATGAAATAAAAATATTGATTACTTGAAGTTAAAAAGATATATATGCAATTGTTCTCAGACCAAAAGATCTAATAATATTTCATTTGGACAGTTCCAATTTAATTTTTCAATAACTTTTATTAATTTCGTTGTAATAAAAAATCAAAAAAAAATTGTATAACTAGCACAATGTCATAAAAACCATAACGAAGATGGAACAACTGGAAATTTAAGTGGCGAGTGGCAAATGATCAGCCATGTGATTGCAGAGTCGAAATTCAAACTATTGTTTATTCGTACTGTTATTTATTTTTTTTTATTAATTTATTTGCTATCGTTTATTTATTTTGTGTTGTTTATTTTTATTTTTATTTATTTTTTACTGTGTGTTTTTTTTTACTGTTGTTATTTGTTGTTTAATTGTTGTTTAGATTATTGTAGCTATTGAAGCTAGCAAGGTAATTAAGTTGCAAATTTGTAAAGTTGCCTAGATCTAAGATACTGAAAAGTGACTGCCTTAACTACTTTTTAAATATTACAATCATACGTTCCGTATTGTGGTACTTGCCGATAAGGGTTGCCAAGCTTGGCAAGGCCATGCATTTGCAACACCTTGTAAACTTTAAATAAATAAATGGATCACATAATTAATGAGTGGTCATTTCATTCATTTCAAGGGGATCAGTTGGTCCTCATTCAATCTGAGAAGCAGGTGTTGAATGGTTAATGGATTTAGATCAATATTCATAATGTAAGATACAAGTACTTTGTATTTTAGACGTTATTTAGCTACTTTTTATCTATGCAGTTTTTAAAATCCTTAATTAGTTTGGTAGCTGGCCCATATATATAGTTAATCAAAATAAAAACCTGAAACTAAATTTTGGACTTTATTTATAGACGTGTTTTCATAATCGTCTTGCAAATATAATTGCATTGGTGTATGATATCTAATAAACAATGAAATACTTCAAATGCTAACCAAATAGACATAGATCAACCAAAGGATTTCCGGTAGTATTGTAGTGTACACATGCCTTCGTATTTACTTCATGAAATCTACTTCTGACACTTAATTCTATGATAATCAGGATTCATAAATAGTAAATATGAATGAGCCATGCAAGAAAACAATGTTACATCACACAGGGTGTGGTAAGCCACTTAAATATGAACCAGTGCAAAACATTCCTCTGAACCAACTTGTTTGCAGGTTACGCTGTGGCTACATACTGAACTTCATAATGCTCTCATGTTAAAATATTTAAACTTCCATAAACTTCCCTCGTCAGTAAAGTATTCATTTATAAATAAATATATAACGTTTCTTAAACATATACGTTTTTAAATTCATTACTGAGGATACACAGTACTGAATTATACTATTATTGCAGTGTATACGAATACATGTTATACACAGTTTAACAGTTGGCTTACAGAACCATGAAGATCTTAAATAATTGTTATAACACTTAACATATATTAATTTGCAGTAAGGTAATAATAATGTACAATGATTCAATTAAGAACATATTATTTGCCATTAAATGTCTAAATACAATGTTTGTGAATTGTAAAACTTTGTCACAAAAGAATTTTTTTAATTTTCTTTTTAACTTGTATGTAGAAAAATATTAAAATTTGGTAATTGTTACCTATCTGTTTAATTTTTCTACACATAAGTGTATACATATTAACTATGAATAAGTTATTTAGGTAAGTTTACGTATATTCATAAAATGTATTTATAAATATTTTTTAATTATTTCACTGACTGTTTATGGAAATAAAATGAAAACTGTCTTTATAAAAGGCGGAGTTAGGACTATAAAGTCCTCTCTTCCACTCAACCTTCCGTTTATGACTAATATACGAAAGGTCTATATATTTTCTTAAAATATATTGTGATTAACAAATTATATAATGTAATGTAAGCATTTATAATTTGAAACTAATTACTAAGTATTATACGAATCATCTAAATTTGTTCATGACTAACTGTAACTAAATTGAAGACTCTTCTTTCATGTAGACATCCACCGACAATATTACGAGTACTAGCAAAGATAGGAGATGTTGGAATACTTCACTTCATTTACTATACATTCCATCAGGGAAGCTAAAAGAAGAGAAGTAAAGCACTCAATACTAAGTCTGTTTTCGTCCAGGTGTCACCTGTGAGTAAAAGGTTTAGTGGCAGAGATTTACTTGCTTAAATTTATTCATGAGATGAATATTTTGAAAAACAACTAACTAGAAGTTTCAATCTTAAATTAATGTAAGCAAGCTTTATAAACGTGCAACATAATTTCTGCTGAATATTTACTTTCGTTATATCAGTTCTTAAACTTCCTTTGCTTAAGAAATTCTTTACCGTTTCTACAGTAATTATTCATTATTAATGTAATCTCTTAATTACGATGTAAAAGGAAAATCAAGTCCCTAGAAGTTAGAATGACTTTCTAACTTGCTAGGGCCTCTTGCTAGCCTAGTGGTTAGCACGTCTGCTTCATATGCAGATGGTCACGGGTTCAAATCCCGGTTCAATCAAGTACCTTCAATACTCCAATGAAAAAACAAACGAAAGAAACAAAACATGTAAATAAATCGGGAAAAATAATGAAAATAAATATTCTTGGCATTGGGCTTCAAGCGAGGTTGAAAAAAACCACCACCGGTTACTGTAGTTCTCACCCGATTGTTGAACATAAACCGATGTTAAAAAAATCCTATGAAGAAGAAGAAGACTACGGATATAGTAATAAAACCTTATATCATGAAATAATAGATCACAATATCTCATTATCAAATGAACCGATTTAGTTCATCGACATGTCATTTGATTCTTTATAGGCATATTATATGGTGAAAGTGGTCTTTATTTGGTCCAATACTGGATGCATTTCAAGATATTATAGAAATATGTTTTGGATGACGTCATAATCGCTGGTTTTCCTAAATAATACGCGGTATTGCCTTTTAATGTACTTGGCACGAGACTAATCCGTCTCTTGATAACTTATTTAACATCTTTTTTTCTTTAAAACTTAAAAAATGTTGCAGTTTTTTTATTTAAGGTAAACACCATTTTGTGGTAACTTTCACTCTACTTACTTTTTCTTCTTTTTTGACAGCTCTATATATTTAGATTTAATTGTCGTTTATTCTACTCTGGTTTTTATTTATAAATTTTGTCTAATTTTTCTGTTCTCTCTTAGGTTGGGTTACTGTTCATTTTTTTACGGGTTTGATGCAGTCTTTGGCTCCAGGGTCTGGGAGGGGAATGGATCGTCAGTTGCATTCTCCTGCACCTAAGTTCACCTGAAGGCACAAGGGAGCAGGGCCCCTTATACGGGCCCCTATACGGGCTGGCCGACCACTGGGCCATATTTGCGGCTCAGAGGGAGCAGCCACCTACATTCCCCTTCCTTGCTGTGATGTTGACTGTTTCTCCAGGCAGAAGTCTTCTGCATGCAGGTAACTTCCACTCATTGTTTATTCATTTCCCTCCCGGCCAGAATTGGTGTGATTATGTGATAAAAAATACATATGAAACAAAAATGAAAACGTGCAGTGACAGTTTTGCCAATTTGAGGGCTTTTATTTTGGATTGGAAAGGAGTGGCACTATTCGAGAGGAATATTTTGTATAAATTTTATTTTAATTTGTTTATTTATTTATTTTTCAGTACTTATTATTATTATTATGTAGGAAGTAACTAAACATATAATTTAATCATTATCTTGGAACACTTACGTATAGTTTCACAAGACGAATACTTTTTGTCAGAATATCAAGAATCCAATAAAATAAGAATCTACATTAATGGCTAATACTGTATTCTGTATAGGTGAAAAAGGGTTCATATCTGAGCTTGAACTCATAACACTATCTCTGAAAGTTCCAATATATTATTGTAAACGAATTATCTTATTTGAGTGCCATTTCTTGCCGATCTATTTCTTAATATATCAATGGAATTGGTTTAAACTATTCTTTGGTGACGCGAAAGATTATGCCATGAAAGTACTTTTGATTAAAAAAATAATGCCTCCCTCTTGATGAATGCCGATCTGATTTTAAGCGTATGCAATTAAATTTAAATATAGTCCTAAAAAATGATACCAATGTACTTTAGATACTATCTTCACTTTGTAATTCTCCACAGTACGCATGCGAAATACAATAGACCCCTTAATTTTACAAAAGTTTCGCATATTACACAGGCAATATCGACATCACAATTACAAAATTGAATGCTAATGAAATGTGATTTTAATAACACCAGAGGAAATTGGCATTGCTTGTCTTACTTCTTCACAACCAAGCGTTCATTTAAATGGTCCGTATACATTAAAAAATATAGTTTTAGATTAAACGCTTCATTTCAAGCATTTTCCTGAGTACAGTAATTCTCCTACAACTAGATATCTATCATAAAGTTTTCCTCTATACAATCATATTTGGGTACATGATAATAAGTAGCGCCTTAAAACGTAATCCATTTTTATTTAAAATGGTCAAACGTTTAAGTGATGTGAAGAAATTGTGACTTTACTTTACAGAATAGATTTGAAAATACTTTAAAATTAATTTGTAAGAGTTCAATATATAGTTTTTATTTATAAAAAATGTATACTTGATTCATATTTTGGATTTAATCTTAATTTAAACGTCTAATATATAGAATGAAACCATCACATACATATGAGAAATTTTCACCAAGTCTTAGACAAAATTACCTTAGAAAAAATAACGCAAAAGCACGACTACTCATTTGCAGTAGATATTAATTGCCTAACCAGGGGGGGTGTGTTTTAAAACTCTGAATTTCACTTGTAAAGTTACTTAGTCAGAAAGTTATAATGAATTTTCATTTTGCAGAATAAATAATTTCCGGTTTCTTTTTGTAAATGAAAAAGTTTTAATGAAAACATCACTTGTTATGTGTTACTTGGAACTCAGTTCAATAATAGTACATGGAGTAAAATATTTGGCATTACAGATGTTTAATTCTAAAGGTATATCAATAAAATTTCAAATCTAACAAGGAAACATTTATCTGTTAAATATTTGTCTTCAAATAAAAACAATTCAAGGTGTGAAGAAACAATTAATTCGGTCACTCAGCTAACATAAATCTAATTTAGCAATTATTTATCTTGCTTAATTATTCTGATTAATTATTTCAAAGATAAATATGTTTCTTATATTTCCACAATAAACTAATTTATATTGACATTTTTACAAACCTTGATACCAAAGTAAACGCAACATCACAGTACCATTGTAAAAAGATACTGTCAATATAATTTATATTGGCATTCCAACTATACCTTGATAGCTTACCTTTTTGCTTGCAGTTGAAGTTATTATTTTATATAGCTATATTTTGACATATATATTTTGCATCATCAAAAACTATGTTGATCCTTAATAAAAATGAATTCATTACCTAATAAAACGAAAAACATTTATAAAAAATAAATTCCTAAAAATGTAATATTCATCGACGATATCATATTTTTATCACGAAAATATCAGTAGTGTATCTGTTGTTTGTATTCTTTCTTTATTGTGTTTCGAATGCTTTTTTAAGTTCCAAACAACCTTTGAGTATTGAAAAGGGGACATTTCATAGTAAATTTTTTTTAATTTTTGTTGTTAATTATTCTTGAAGAAAGTAATGAAATTATCACAGTAATGATAATAATAATATAATAGTAAGAACACTTATTAGTTTAATGATTGCATATTTGATAGTATAAACTCAATGTATCGGTCTTGGTTGGTTTTATGTAACCAATGTACATAGTAATATTACAGTAGTAAAAGACGCTAAATACTCCAATGAGACGATAATTTTTGTAAACTATTAAAATAAGCTATTTACAAGGCCCATGCTAGTAATGCTCGTGGCATCATCGGGCAACAAAACGAGACAATAATGATTCTGAAATAATATACGTAAATAATTAAATGAATAGTAACATAAATATATATTAGATTATGTATGGTATTGAAGTGTTTTATATATATATATATATATATATATATATATATTACACTTCAATATATTATGTATTATATATTGAAGTGTATAGTCTTTAGTGAAATATCTTAATAATATACTAGAATTTTAAATAGGCTAACGTTCACTGTTTATTTGAGTTGAATTGTTGCTTTTGTTATTGAAATACGTTTCGTGTTCATTTGATGTATATATTCTGATTTTATAATACATATTGTGGTGTGAGCTATTTTGCCATAAATATTTGTAAAATAAATAAAGGTTTTGAAATACAATGTAAAACAGTTGCAAACCATGTATAGTGCTTTATTTCAATAAATTGCTATAATTTGTAGATTTATACAATAAACTGATTTACTTGTATTTGTACATTATATAAACCTTTACACCGAGAAAAACAACTTTACAAGACCATTGTACGCAGGTTTATAAGTTTTAGATTAAGGTAAAACTTGTAAACATGAATACATTATTACGTTAGATCTACAACACGCGGCGTTTCGACCGGCAGCAGGTCTCATCAGTGGGCACTGCCATGTGCCCATACGCCCTGTATGTCTTTAGGCACACCTACTGGCAAGTTAGGTTCTTGTACTTGCCTTTTACAGTCCAGTTATTTATCCGATACTGGGACTGGTCTGTAGAGTAAAAATAAGATTTAATACTTCTCTTCACACACAGAAATGTAAGTGTGTAACTGGAGTGATTATCTCTTTTAACCCCAGTTATCAGACAAAATAGTAGGGTGGCCATCTCTGAAGAGGGACCCGAAACTATCCTGTCGTGGCATATGTCTCGAGAGCCGTAACTTTAATCTCGAGACACCAGGGCTGATGAGACCCGGGCCTAGTTCTAGTGGCCACGGCAAAACCCCGTCAAGAACGACGAAACCGCCACGTATATTGTGCACCTTCTCGTCACGCTAAGGTTCGGTGCCTGTTATAGGGCAAACCCGAACCGGGTAATAATATTGTTGTAGATCTAACGTAATGACCTTTCCGTAACATTATGCTTAAACATAAGATAAATATATTACTGCAGCACAAGAAAATAAAACACAAAAATTTACAATTACAGCAGAAAATTTTTAACTCTACTAATTACTCTCTATATTTATGAAAGTTTAACGTTTCTAATAAGTTTTTTACACTCCGTATTACTCAAGTGTAAAGCTTTCATATTGTTGACTATTAAATTATCTTCATATTCTAGGCTAATTTCAAATATATATATATATATATATATATATATATATAGGCTTTTTTTTATTTATTTATTTATTCTATTTTTTTTTTTTTTTTTTTTTTTTTTTTTAATATTGCACACACTATTATTCAATAGATAATTTGTATTAAAGTATGTTGCCTCTAACAGTCAATGCTTCTAACGGTCTATGTGGATTCCAAAACAACTGTAATATCACATGTTAGGAATGTGACAGTCGCTTTCAAATTAAAAACCACCGCGGTAATTAATTGACTATAATGACTGTACCAAACAATCGTAGTATTTAATGATTATTTTCCAGAGGTATAATGATGGCACTACAACTATCTAGCGCAGGGTTCCTCACTACGATTTCATGACGAACCTCATTAATGTTCTCAAAATAATCTAAGGGCCACAAGTACATATACATACAGTTGTCCGTATGTTTTATAGCTTTCGTTTCGTCTAACTGCTATCAATTTAGTATATAGTGCATTAAAACAAAGACGAAGCATTCAGAGCATTTTTGTGGCTTCTAAAAATACTAAAGTGGTTGTTAATTTAATAAATTATTACAGTTCTAAGAAAATGTAATGGCCGCACAAAAATATGTTAAGAGCCGCATGTGGCCCGAGGGCCGTGTAGTGAGTATCCCTGATCTAGCGCCTCAGTTATACCATTAGTCATGTTCAGTTATTACCATTACTATTTCACTTAATTCTGTTTTTATACGTAGCTCGTGATGTGATGTCAGTAAAATGTGCAATTCGTATTGTACGATTGTTTCATTTTATATCATAATATTATATACGATATTAGCATACAGCAGAAATAAACAAAGCAATTTCTATATGAAATCAAATATTGGAGTTTGTAATTTAACTTAGTTTGCTAAATTAATGAGGTCTAAGTATTACCAAATATTCTTTCATTTTGAAGTTATTCCATTGACATCATTTTAACGGTGTCTTACACGGTGAATACGATATGTTTTAATATCACTAAATAAGTAGAAGGAAGCGCTGCACAACTCCATTCCTTCAACTCATATGCTCATGTAGTTGAGTGTATCTTATTAACATAAAATATTTCCATAACAATAGTTGTGCTTTCATATTTATTTATAAGCACATAATTTTGTCAAATTATGTAAATAAAGTTTTAAATATCACAATCGTAGTACTGCCTCAATTATGCAATTTTAATATCCCACATTATTTTTATAATAATGTTTCATTGCTGCATTATGTTATTAAAAAAATCACAAATAATGATAAAATATTAATCGTTTTAATTAAAATCATTCCCATTAAAAAATGTACCTCTATAAACTAAATGGGATATACTTCAAACAAGTATAAAAGGACTTTCATTAGCTTTTTCACTAAAGTAAATTACAGTTTTAAAAAATTAAATAGGAAATGTTTCAACTGTTAGTAAAGAAAAAATGATAATTCTTGGTTTCAGTTCAAATATAACAAAAATATTCTGTAACCCACAACCAGCTGCCAGCAGTTCTGATTTTGTTTACAGCTTAAGACAGTATGTGTAGTCAGTAAATACAATAAAAATAAATGTATCATTTTTTTAAATGTTTTTTAAATTTGTTTTAATGGAATGTTTCCGAGCACTAACAAATTCTGTCGTTTCGGTGGTTATCTTTATCACGTATTATATTACATATTTATAAAGTACTACCTCTTCATTTGATAAAAATCTAAACACTTCGCTTCGTATAACTACACTTATTTTTCAAAAAAAAACAAAAAAAAATCATCAGTTCGCCTCTATTTTTTATATCAGTTATAACGGAATATTCAGTATGTCTGTAGTCAGGAGAGTTACACTGTCAAGATATTTTCTACTTGTGTTATATGTCCTCTCCTCACTATCTCTGTTGAGAAGTGCTCTTCTAATGTTGTTTCCAAGTCCCTATGGGCCTTATGAGATCACACTTTTTGGAGTTTCTCTCTAAACCCAGGTATCTTCTTATACCATACTACCTTAGACTGATGCATTTTTCTCCTCGATTTACGATTTAAATATTAAAAAATGTAAAATTAAATATCAATTATCCAATCCATATTATTTAAGGAGTGAAGATTAATAATAAGACCAAAATCAATGTGTAACAATGCACCTGACTAACTCATTATTATTTTTAGAGATGGGATACCATGAAATCTTTTATAATTAATTATAAAATAGCTTTAAGTGTTATTTTTTAGATATATAAATCTATTAACTATTCAAGCCATTCAATATACGTATACAGTGTAATATATACATTATCAAAGTATTCACTTGATTAAACATATTATATTATTAAAATTATTATTTTAATATAAATAGAGTGTAATTAGTATTAGTATCATTAGGCACTTACTTGATAATTGTAATAAGATCAAACCTTTGGTTACAGACTTGTTCAACCAGTTATATTTTAGCACTTTTATAAGAAGACATATAAGGTCGTTGGTTAATATAAGGGCTTGTTGGGGTCCTATTACACAGTGTATTTAGGGCGTATAGAAGTATCGTATTAAGTTTTTGGATATACATCATCTTAACTAAATTTATCATTTTAATATGTATCTATATTTATAAAAGAGGATGTTTGTATATATATATATATATATATATATATATATATATATATATTTATTTATTTATATATATATATATATGTTTGAAGTTTATGCGCTGCCAAACTATCCAACCGATCACCATTAAACTTTAGGATGTTGTCCTGTATACTCCCGAGATGGTTTCTGTGAAGTTTGATGCAGATCCGTCCTCAGAGTCCCGCCATATGGGCTCCTAAAGATCCCATGTTTTCAAATGGAGAATCTGAATTGTTTACAAAAAACATATGACTGTGTGATTTAATGTAGTTTCACATGCCATAAGCAGATTGAAGTTCTCACAACAACAGTACTGTATATGTTTTGATTTATTGTAGTTCTACATTTCACCTTGAGAGTGTAGCACACACTACTTTTACTTGATCAGGTGATCTGTATTTGGTGTTAACCTTTTTTCCTCGGTAATTAAAACATGTGGTGAAACGTGAAAATAAAAAATAAATAATTATTTGTTTTGGAGTTTACTTTTTATGAAATGCCTCCTAAAAAATCTAATATTGGTAGAAGAAGCAAAAATGCTCCATTTCTTTCAGCTATTAGGTTCTAATTCAAACTCAATATTATGACCGGCGAAGCGGGCGAGTACAGTTAGTATAATATATATCTAAATGCATTTGCCGGTTATTTTTTCATTTGTTTTGTTAAACAGCTGATAGAGATATTTTAGCATACCTATATGCTTGGTATGCTTGTTCGGCATGCTGTTTGTTTTGCACAAGTTAAACAGTGTGCGTGATGATTGTGAAGTATCACTATCTGGCCGTAATGTCCTTGTGTCTCAGTCCACAGTTCGCTGGAACCCATAATTGCTGGCGCGATTGTTTAACCGTCTTCCTGAACACCTTGCTTTATTATTATCGACCTTACCTTCTTCTTTTAGTGACAAATTCATACATTTTGTATCTGATAATTAAAATTCTATTTATAAAGAAAATTAAACTATATTTACCTTTGTATATGAACTAATTTTTACCGATACCAATCAATCAATTGAATACTACAATATTTTATTGCTGAAAACGTCATGTCTTGATTTTTTTACTATACATATGATTGTTATATTTACACGTTCATATTTCATATTTTAAGCCTTGCTTGCTTATTAATGTCATATTCTGATTTTTGTTTCGTTATTACTGTTTGTAAATATGTTATTGTCAACAACTTTTTATTGTTTTTGATTAAATTTTTGTAATTTGTTATTTAGATAGAAAATGTCATAATTTTTTTATTTATACTTATATTTTTCTTTTTGATCTCACATTGTGAAGGTATATCAAATCAAATCAAATTTATTGTCGTAAAACAAAACTTGCATGACAATCATCCCATTAACAGTGATAAAACAAAACTAAACCTATATATAAAATATTCGTATTTACAATTATAATAGCAATTATCAACTGAAATCAAAGAAAAGTCAGGTTCATTCATAAAGTTAGCTACAAAATAATATTCTTTTTTCTACAATAGAGCTTTTAGTAATTTTCTATATTTATTAATATTTGTTTCAGCCTTTAGTAAATTTGGCAGTTTATTGTATAACTTAACACTGTTATAATTGGAATGCCTTTGATAAAAGGTACTTTAATGTTGTAGGATTACCAGATCTCTCGAATTCCTAAGTGAATGAGTTTTAGTTGAAAAAAGGTGAGAGGTTTTCTTCGTGAACAATAAACGTTCTAATATATATTAAGGGAAGGAAATGTGAGGAGTTTATTATTGTGACAGCATCCCTTACATGATTGATAATGGGACATTCCAAAAATAGTTCTAACAGCCTTTTTTTATTCGAAAAATACAGTTCACCCTAGAATATTCAGCACCCCAAATGGGGAGTCCGTACACAATATGAGGATAAAAACACCTATCGTAAAGAAATAAGCTGATAGAAAATTTCTTTAATTTATTGTTTGTGAAATTTCTTTACTACACGATTGTTAATGTGTTAATTTTATTGTGATGCTGCAATAACATTGAAGAATTATGTTTATTAACATTATTACATAAATAAATCAAACGAACAAATTATTCTTACATCCGTTTGCTCTCAATTACTATCCATTTGCTTTTATAAAATTAAAAAAACTGCCTGTGAAATTGTTTGTATGTATATTTATAAATTAACAATATTTATAAATTAAACCATATGACACAGTATCGTCAAACACCAAACTGTTTACCTGACAGTGCTCTGGAGAAACAGTAGACACAATGTAACTGTTAGACAGACAAGTTTGTGTTTACATTCAGGCCAAGTTTGTGGAGAAAGGTAGAAGCAACAATTAGTGAACTTAGTTTAAACTGTCTTCTTTGACCTGTCTCTAGAGCCAATTTAGTTAGTTTCTCACTTTCATTCTGGCGTTTGACAGTTTCTCCCTAGTGATAAATTATTTTCTAACAACTCACTGTTATTACTGAAAAGAGTAAAAATGTAATGTTCCGAGATGTGTATTTTGAGAATAATAAAGATAATGAGTTCAGATATTAATTATTGGATAGAAATTGGTTGAAGAGAAACGTATTAACTGATAAAAATGTTCTCTTCGTCTTTCCAAAGTATTCAACTGCAATATTACAATTTATTGTACTAATAACGCTCTCGACAGTACCTATGTAGTTATGATCTTTCCTAAACAATATTTGTTTGGTTTGAGTACAGATTATGAGGACTTACTAAAGTAGGATTGTAGGCTACAACCCTACTTGCACTTTTCTACACTAAAACTGCAAACATTTATGCAATTGTAAATGAGCTTATTTTAAATGTACCTTATATTTACGATAAAACGTGTGAATCGGATAACTGTTTTGTGAAATAAAACTTACTTCATCTTATTTATACACATGTAGTACATCGATGTGTTGTAACAGTACATTGATACTTCTCATCAATCATTTTACATAAATACTGTATATATTTGGTGTACCAAGAGTCTAGAGGAGGCAGTATATTTTTTAACAATTGCCAGTAAAGCAATTGTTATGCATATATACTATACCTAAAAGTATACCCATTATTTCATACTGAGGACGCTACACAATGAGTCAAAAGAAAATCTTGAATTAGAGCAAAGGTTGAGATGTACAACTTGTAATATATATTATATTTAAGGTATTATAATATACCTTAAATATAATATATATATATTTATATATAATATATATACATATATTATGTATAAGGGGACCACAATGCCACAAACCTACTACTAAATGGAGATGATTTTAACTTACAAACTTGAGCTTATTAAGAAAATTATATTTGTCATTCATTATATTAGATAGTACAGTACAATAGTATTTGTAGATAGAAAAGTAAAACCCCGAAAGTACTGGATATAAAACGCAAAATTTTCGGATGATGAATGACCAAACAACACCTTTGGGAATGGTCTAGGAGGAGTTTAATAAACATTGGATGCATTTCAAAATAATAATAATGCTTTTAGTAGCTCTAGACGTAATTATTGTTCCAGTTCACCATGTTTGCAATACATGCACAAATTGTTTTCTCTCTGCAGTTTGACAATAATCCAAACAATAATAATTTGACAATAATCTGATTGTCGTAGCCATTCATAACATAATGTAGCGTGCAGCAGACGTTCCTACCACTTCATGTAGTATTATGTTTGTTAAGTAGTTTATGTTCATGGGATTGGTTTGATAAACTTTGCTTCCCAAAAAAGTAGTCCAACGGTGACAGGACAAACGATGCCATTCAACTAAACCACTCCGACATACCATAGTTCTCCAAATGTATGGTTTAAAATAGGGGTGCTCCATCATGCTGGAACCAAACAGAATGCATCCTTAATTTTTTTTACATACATGATGGGGGAGAGATAGTTCAATTAACCAATATGTCGTGGTAAATTTCTCCACTCATATTTCCACTAATAACAAAATGCAGTAATATTTTGTCCTTCAGTGCCTGCCTACATTTACATTTACCCACATACATACATTTTTCTACATCCTATATTTACCTGTTGGGGGTGCTGGTTGTTAATCTCTACCATCGAGTGGGGGTTTGTATCAGCCCAATACCTACACTGCTATGTCAAGTGAAATTTACTTTCAACATAAAAACTTAGTTCATCATAAAAACTATGTAGCTCACAAAATGTTGGTCTGCAACAAAACGGTTTTCGGGTAGTTCATGCACCACCTTGTAAGGGTGGTAATTCTTATATTTTTAAATTCTACCCATAGAAGTGTTTCTTATTGTTGCTAACACTACACAGGATCTGACAGAACTGATAATTAAAATGACGACAAATATGATTTCCCCAAACACCAGTGATTAATTTACTGCTAATAACCTATTGTTGGTCACAATCCCAACTGATAAGGAGGGTGTGTAAGTAAGTACTATATTGATAAATTTATAATTGAATAAGGAAACTTAATGTAGCAATAGACAATGGCAATGTTCTTTATTTTTTCTTCAGTTTATGATTCCATAACTTTGATATCGGAGTCATTTCTGGTAGTGCAACTTTTTTCACGTGGTTTATAATAAAATTATTTAGAATACTTAAGTAGAACGCTCATAAGGTAGTTTTTGGTTTAGCCTAAATTCCAAATCTTTTTCGTACTCCTCCTAGACTAATCCCTAAAGTGTTCTACAGCCATTCACTATCCGAAAAGTGTTGTTTTATATCTAGCAAAGTTTTACTAATCTATCTAATAACGTTATTATTCCGTTCTATCTAATACAAAGAAGGATAATGAGGTTTTCCAACAAGCTCGATCTCAAACCAACGCCATTTTGACTACAGTGATCCTTTTGAGATTTAAATTGCATTCTTCTAGCACATACCTTTAATATAATGTACAACTTAACCTATATTTTAATAAGAATTGTCATCTGACTACTTTTGGACTGTCCCCAAAATATATAAAAAATGCATGTTTGCTTAAAAAAGTAGAAGATTCAATGCGTAAATGGTTATTCTTTTATCTGCAACGGTTAAAAAATAAAATGCCGTCCTCAGACTTTTGGTACGTCCTTTAAATGTATATGAATTAAGCCTTTAGAAAGTTGTTTTCAATTTCACATTGTTTTACTACACTATGTATGATGTTAGAGTATATTGAAAATAACAATTTTATTCCAAAGTACGCT
Organism: Stictocephala bisonia; assembly: GCA_035578905.1. Taxonomy (NCBI): domain Eukaryota; kingdom Metazoa; phylum Arthropoda; class Insecta; order Hemiptera; family Membracidae; genus Stictocephala; species Stictocephala bisonia. Next base: position 2,264,685 of record JAQJVL010000048.1, read on the forward strand.
ACACGTCTAATTTCTAATAGTACTAAACTAATTATATACCAGTACAGTTTTCTGTAAACATTGTCATACTCTAAACGGCAGTATAATAAAACATTGAATTGAATTTAACTTGTTTTAAAACTGTTATTGCTCCATGAAATTAATTTAGTTATGCACCAGAAAATAGGAGTTTGTAAAATGAAATATTTGTACATATTTCACTTAATTTGTTGGATACATTCTTAACCACTCATTACTATAATAATATGGAATCATCTTAACATATTTATTCTAAGATTTTGAGCCATTAAAATATTCTTTAATATCTTTTGGATTTATTGAGCTCTCTATATACCCAGGTTAAATTGAATAAATGCGGCTATGACAGTAATGCTCAGGTAATTGTGCTCTTGGGAATGCTTAATGGCCCGTGAGAAAATAACTTCTTTAAATCATAATTCTGTAAAAAGCCTCCTTTTCTTCGTGCTTGAATACATTCTCAAATTCTAAATTATTAAAGCCCTTCATCATTATTTAAATATATTTTGTTTACAATCATTCCTTAACAACAATAAATGTATGACTGTTTATGACACTTAAATGACTTTATCTCGTTCGACATTTAAAATTATAACTCTCCACATTTATAATAGTCTACCTTTTTACAAAGAAAAATGTTTGACCACTAAGAATTTAGACTGACTGTTTGTATCCCAACTCCAGCCAAACCTTTAAACGAGTAGAAAATATATTTGATATGTTGAAACTTTAATTAAACGTTCACAGCCAGTACGTATGTTTGTAGAACATTCTCGGCGACAAGATAGTGCATTTTCTTTGGATTCGTTCTATGTTTATGGACATTTCAGTAACATGACAGTAATACTTGCTGATATATTAAAGTCAAACACAGTTTATTTTATAATTGGCTCTCACACGTAAACCGTTAAAAAACTGAAGCTAAATAAAGAGTGATACCATGTGTCATTCGTTATTCTCATGAAATTCACCAAAAGAGAACTAATTTTTCAATATAAATTTTAAAAAGTACAATTTTAACTTATAACGTAGACACTAACATATATTATTAATAAATTTATTTGACAATTTTAAAAATAAAGTAAAAATGTATCAAACTCTTTAGAACTATTGTTATACTCTCATATTATACTTAAGTTTACTAAAGCATATACAAAATTTATAACATATTTTTTATGGTTGTCCATATTAAATAATTATTATTTGCAAGGTCAACATAAATGGTTTAACTGTCAACAGTAAACATCCGAATCCACTTTTAGTGGCCACGTGTGCTGTTGAAACTATCAAACTGTTATGCATGACGTGTTTAGCTTTTCATATCAGAATTGATTTTAATGTAGACATTTTTATATCAGTTATATTGATTTGACATCTAGACATTGATTCAAATATTTCACCAAACATTTCTGTAAAAGGTAGCATACATTTAGTAAATAAATAATTATGTATACACGTCCAATAAGTGTCAAACGTTTGTAAAGTATGTATGAAACAAGTCCTAAGTAAACATACTCGTATATATTTAACAAAAATATGTTATAAAAACACATATTTTAAACATAAAATTCAATTTTATTCGTTTATTACATTTCGATAAGTTGACCAATTGTACTCAAAAGACATTTTGCGAATTGTAAGTTACAAAAATAACATTAATTTATCGGCACATAATCCAAAATAAAAACTCGAAAGTATCAATCATGATATACATGTTAACTTTATCTTAAAATCTATATTCCGTACATATTGCCAGTAGTAAATTAACATTTGTTTACATTTACAATAAGTAAAATTTTCTTTTCTTCATTGTATTAAATTAATGTTGCTCGCTGCCAAGAATTATTAGAACAATTCTTAAAACAGTGATTGTTTAACATTTTAAATTACCAAAATCCACTTTTATAGAATATTAGTTTATTGTTAATTGTTTTGAGTTTGTGATACATATATGGTACTCATTCGTAAAAAACATTTAGTCCCCAAACTAATCAACACTGAGCAGACAATCGAGATAGCCTTGAGAAAATGATTTGTGCATATTACTAACATGCAAAGGACTTCGATTAAAGAGTCCTAAGCTTTTCATCGTAGAATAAACGCAAGACACCCACTTAGTTTATTCTACTATGACCCACCCACCCACGCACGTACAACCTAATAAAACCTATGGGTAGAATAAATTGATTGTCAGCTTATTAGAGATAAGTAACACTAAGTTAAAAATTGTATTTATATGGTTTTTATATAAGATAATAAGGAAATATTTGTGGAACGTAATTATTATTGTTTAGTTTCAGTAACACAATTCCATTCACACCCATAGTGGTTGTTATAGTGGTTTGAAAAATGTATAACTTTCTTCTTATTTAAAGATGGTAATATATTTCGGAACTTGAAACAGATGGTAATATATTAACGTTACACTGCTTTACCTAGCTTACAGTTTTTTTAATACATTAAATAATGCAACAAGTATATGATATTTATTTAAAACATCATGATAAATTACAGGATTTAAAACCCCCAAATTTGCATAGGACTGTATCACAGTTATTCTTATATAAAAGTTTATCTCTGAGGTAACATTTCTTCATCCTACAACTTGCTGTGTTAACCTAGATTTTAAGTACAATGTCTCAGAGTAATTTATTAGAAACAATTCAATTTTACTATTAATATTCGCTTATTTGCTGCAAAATAATAAAAGTAGGCAAATTCAAAATATATAAAATTAAATTAAATTGAAAATAACTTTATTGTAAAAAAAAAATGGCGAGGTTAGGATTAAAAAGACATCTCTTACACCTAACCATTAATCATTATGTGATGTATTATAAACTAAAGTTATTGATTAATAATTTTATTCCTTTAAAATTTTTAGATTTTTTGCAGTTATATTATGTGAATTTATAATAAAATAATATGTTCTTAGAACTATGTTTATTAAGATATTTAAGAATCTCCTTTAATATGAAGAAATGCATAATAAATCTGTCTTAAATGCTTCTTAATATACATTTACTTAAACATAATGTATGATAGTCATTGTGTTTAAAAGTGTTAAACAATGTTTCACATTACATCTAACACGAATAACTTACCAAGAGAGGTCATTAAAAGGTTAAATGATTTAAGCCAATTTTGTTCTTAATGTATTGAATGATGTATGTATAAAGTAAACAGTATTTAGAGTTGGCAAAATAGTTATTTTCCACATTATACTAGTATTATATGTTATCACTATTGTAATAATACGAAGATTTTTTAGTGGGTAAAATGTATAGTTTGATCTAAAGCCAAGCTGAATAAATGTATAGCTAAATAAACATCGTGCAGAGAGAGAAGGCATAGTTTCCTCCATTTGAAGACATGAGTTCATTTTTTGTTTGTAGGCTCGTTGGACCGATGGGAGAATTATTAAACTGACTTCCAAACCAAACGAGTGGTAGAGAGTAAACACGCAACGGTTACACCGGGTTGACTGCGTGAAGCTAAGGCTACGGTAAGCTATAAAATAAGAAGTATATGCGCAAATAATTAATACTTTTACTATTATTATTTAATTAGTGCCGTCTTAATTTAGACATCACTTGTTTCCTTTTAAAGTTTTTTTTAATTTACATTTTTTAAAGGAGAGACTAATCTCCTTCTTAACCTTACTCTGGGCATTCCTCATAGACTATTGATCTGTGTGAGGAACTTAATCAAACATAGTGATGGGGGGCCAGTAGATGGTGAATTTAATGATAAATCTTCCAGTCTAGGCAGGATTTGAACCAGCGCTATCTCTTACCCAAGCTCCAAGTCCTGACGACTTAGACCGCTCGGCCACCGGCTCGCCGTAATAATATATTACAATATTTCAAGATAATTTTGCATACCATTTTGCAGGTATGTAATGTTATGAGCATTGAATTTAACTTTGTCACTGGATGTTAAGATGTTGTCGTTAGATCACTTTGTACTGAATAGTTATTGTTTTTAATTTTATTATTATTATTATTTTTTACCTTTAAATATAGAACAATACGTTTAGATTTTTTGTAGCAGCCATAAAGATAAACACTATGGGAAACTATTGCGTATTTTACTATTGTATATACTAACATTGTTATTCAATATGTAGAAAAGTCTTATATATTCAGAAGTCTTTCATTTTTCATTTTGTTTTAGACTAAAAGGAGTTATATATTAGTTTCTTATGAACTTTTCATTCTGCTTATTAATATTAGTAACTTTAAATCAGGACTTTTATATAAAATATCATATACTTGGTAGATTTTAACGCATTTTCAGCAGACATTATGCTGTTTTTATTTACGAACAAACTTATAAAATGTTATATAAAATAATCTGATAATTGGTATTTGCATATTACCACGTAAAAACAATGTACAATTTATTATAATTTTAGTAGTTTGGAAGATTAATATTCAATACTGATGTATGTATGTGTATATATATATATATATATATATATATATATATATATATATATATATATATATATATATGTATATTGATTATACTCAATAAATATAAGAATAGTTATATTATATTATATAGTACTTGCAGATGCCGTTTGAAAAATATTTCAATTGTCGAATTTTAAAAAAGCCTCCAAACAGGCAAAGCCTTGGAGGAATTGAATATTTCTCACTTTACCAACGAAATATTGTAGTAAGTGTATGTATATGTATATAATTGGGAAATAAATTTCTTTCTTTCTTTCTTTCAATAATTAGATGTACCTGCTTATCACAAACTAACAGCTTTGTTAGCCGGCCCATTACGTGTTGTGATTACATAGTTTTTCAATCTGCTAACACAGATAAAATCTGCCCTCTCAAGGCCAAATAAGCAATCGTGTTCAAATCACACAAAGTAACGTCATCTGCAATAAATGTAAAAGTAAGTGGATCACTAATGTTCCTCTGCAGAACAATATCCTAACACGCCAAGAAATACACATTGAAGAGACAGAAAATAGTGCAATGGTGGAAGCGGTATCTAATGTTGTAATAAACATTTAGCTCCATATGTAGAATCTACTGGCTCCAGACTAATGGAGTGGCAACGTGTGTTTCGTAAGTCATCACTGAATATTTCATATTTTGGGTTTTTGGATAATTGTTATATAAGTAGGAACACGAAAATCGCAGGTTACATTTCAGATTCTTGTGTTTTAAGTGAATAAAATCAGAATTAAAACTTATTAGATACTTTTAAAACTGATTCGTTACCTAATCAGAAAATTATCTTAAAAAATGCATGAAACCACCCTGTCGAAATTTCTTCCACCGTATGCATAGTCAAATAAAACTAGACATGGAAATTCCCAATAATATAGTGATACAAAAACACAGAAAAGCAACAATTGACGTTAATAATTAAACACTATTGCTGATTGATTGCCTTCATACATACTATGTAAACATATACCTTAAACAGCAAAATAATAGCTAAATCCTAAAATATATGAGTAAATTAAGTTTTTTTAAGCATCCACGTTACTTTATGTCTCAGTAAATAATGTTTAAAAGAACTTTATTGGAATATGCACGTAGTGGCTTAAAACTGCGGAGTTCAAGGTTAACATGCTGTAACATTGCGTTGAGCTCATGGCTGGTAGTTCAACCGTTGGGTATCGTTCACGAGCATTTATGTCACGTAAATTCGAGAGTAAGGCTTTTATGATGGTTTTTAAGAAAGGTCTTTCTTAGTGGTAAATAAAATAAACTACAACTATGTATGTCATTCTCTAACAAAAATGTATGAATATATAAATTATCTTAGCTTTTCATCTCTAACCTGTTAACTTATAAGGAATTCAAGTAAACCCTAATTGTATTCATAAACTTATGAATGTTTTTATTAATTATATAACTAACTATGTTTTTCTTACGTTATAACTCTTAAATTTATATCTGGAAATAGTTATTCCTATCCTTCTCTTAAAAGTGTGGTAAAAGTTTGCTAACATAAATACATTTCTTTATTTTCACGTTTCTATTTTGTTTTGAAAGTGTTATAGTCATATTTAATCTGAAAAATTATTTTATTGCTCTGTTTAACATTGAAGTCATGGCCAGTTCTGATAGTTGGGATTGGGACCCAATCATTATTGAAACTCACGTCAAAATGATTATTTTATCCATGAAACTCATATCGCATTGTATTATAATTTTTAGCTAAAAATCAAATTGGAACATATTTAGAAAGTTTTGTATCAGCTTTAAGGATTGTCGATAGTAATTTAGTCACATTATAAAGTAACATAAATGTTTCACATTAATAATGTATAATAACACGTTTTCTTTTTTTCTAAAAAGCTTTTAGCTTTCAAATAATTAAATTTGTAATGATATATTCTATTACCGGGAGTTTTTCAGGTTTAATAATTCATACGAACTTCCTGGCCTGTAATGTAAAGTTATTAACATATAAATGGCAATATAAGTTCCATAAATCTAAATTACAAATCACAAAAGAAAGAGAGTGGGTGTAAAAACCTTCGAATGAAGCAGACTTGTGCCGTAATCCAATCACTTTGCGACGTCTCTCCAATTTTCTCAGGTGAATTATTCGTTCTTTATATCATTTACGGTTTTTTACACAAATGTTGCGCAAAACACGTTCACTTATAATTTATGCTTATTAAGCTGTATATATGTTTTTATATAATTACAGTTTACAAACTATTTATTTAAATGCCACTATTTAATTTGTGTGTAGTTGGCCTGCTCTGAGTGCAGTTGAACATTATCATATTTTGTATTTCTTTTTTATTTCATTATGTCTTTTATATTTGTCATAATTCTGTTATGTGTAATAGTTTTGAAGAACACGTGGCTTTATTAACAGTCAATAAGAATGTACGTTTTAAGGGTTTCTTAAATTATAATGGGCTGAAAAGAAAAAAAACTGAACACTACTAAACAATTTAGACTAAGGTAGTAAAAACGTCTGAGAGGACAGCAGTTGTTATACCTATCTGAACAAAACGTTGTGTTTGTTCATTAAAAAAACTTCAAGCTTTGGAAATCTCTATATTCTAACAACTTCCTAAAGTAGTAGTAGGTCAACTTTCAGCCATACAGACATCATATTATATAAATACGATGTCCATATGGCTCATTAAAAATGTTCAAATATATTGTGAGACCACTATCCCAATTAATAAACTTTTCCTTTAAACAAGTTTTCCCTCTAAATATCACAAAATTAAACCCAATTTTCAAGAAAGATGATCCACACTCTGCAAAAAAACTATAGGCATGTCTCAATTTTACCAGTTCAGAGCGAAGTATTCGAAAAAGTCTGTTTGGTAAGAATGCTTCAGTTTATGAATAAACACAACCTGCTTTCTGAAGATCAATTTGGTTTCAGGAAGGTTAAATTGACAATCGACACTGTCGTAAATCTAGTCGAATTGGTTGTGGAGAGACTAGAATGTAAAAATTCCACATTAAGTGTGTTTCTCGGCTTATCTAAACATTTGACTCTGTTGACTATGCTAAACTACTCGAAAAACTTGAATTTGATGTTATCAGAGGCATGCCTCTCCAATGGCTTAGATCTTTTCTGAACCACAGCCAGCAAGTCATCCAAATGTCAATTCAATTCTCTAGACAGGTGGGGTCCCTCAGTCTGGTTCTCTTTTTGGTCTATATAAATGATATTGGGTCATTATTACGGTACGACAAACTTGTACAGTATGCTGCTGACACAATGCTTTGCTTTAACAACAGCAGATCTGGAACAGCACACATTTCTTTACACCAACTATTTCAACAGCCTCAATCTGAAGGAGAATTCTTCAATTCAATTCCTGGGAATATTCCTCGTCTGGGGATTGACTTGGAATGTTCATATAGATCATGTTCGGTCAAAACCTTTCAGTTCGTTAGCAAAATATTGCCCTACTTAGGTTCTGATCACGACGTATTATGGCTTAATATATCGCCACCTTACCTACGGTTGGGTATTGTGGAGAGCCTGCTCACACAGTCAGTTTTTCAGAGCCTTCAAATTGCAGAAGCTAGCGATTCGCCTAGTAGCACGGTTGAAATTCAGGTAATTCAGAGAATCTTACCAGAAAGCATTCAAGGAGTTGCAACTGTTGACTCTGCCAAGTCTCTAAATTTTAGAGACAGCCTTATTCTGTATGTCTAAATGTGCTATGACTAGTGGTCGAGACATTCACACATATGACACAAGAGGCAGGAATACTTACCGAACTGGGAGACACAGCACGGGAGTTTACGAGCACTTGCCCTCACAAGCAGGGGTTCGTTTTATCAAAGTGCCCCGACGCCCAAGGCGTTAAAAACTCATTTGAAACGCTTTTTAGCATCCCAAGCATTGTTAAATTAAGAGTTCGTGGCATACGACTGGGTGACCGCACAATCAGAAGACTAACAACCGGTGCTGGAAATGAGTAAATTGGTAGAATGAATATGTTGTGAATGTAAATACTGTATGTTTGACTGGAGTTTCTATGTGGTGTGATTGTTCAAACTTTAGTTATTATTATTATGATGATTGCTATACATTTTATAATATCCTGATTTGATTTTGATTTGTTTAATAAAATATAAAACGTGCAATAACATAAAATTATCAAATACACGCTACAAATAAATTAATGACTAGCAACAACTTACAATGAGCACATACAACAGCATTGAACAAGAAATACTTGACACAACAATACAATTTGGTCCCCGCATCAGCTTTACCTCAAGGATGAGATCGAGTCTGTTCAACGTAGATTTCTTCGTATTGTGGGTATCCGTCTTGGCTTCAGATATCAGGACGTACCTTTGGAGGAGGTATCGTCTATGCTCCTCCTTCCACCCCTTGAAGTCAGGCGTTTCAATCATGATGTGGTCTTACTCCAACGCCTTGTTATTTCGGAGCTGGACTGCCCTGCACTACTTGAGAGAGTCAACTTCAGGACTCCCTCTGGAACCAGATCTCGGGACCTATTTGCCAGGGTGCCTGCCTCTTCAAATTACTTATTGAACAGCCCTATTCAGAGAATCCAGAGGCATGGAAATCTAATCCCTGGTAGTGTCGACCCTTTCAACTACAGTGGATCGGCTTTTAAGAGACGTCTCCATCAGCTCCAGGACTGCTTTTAGCACGTGCTTTTGTCGTTATTTATTAATATGCCTGTGCATTTATCTGTGTTTTGTTATGTTTGTATTTTTGCTGTATCTTTTCAAATTCTATACTTATACAAGTCTGTTTGTTTTGCTCATATATTTATTAATGTTATTTATTTGAAACTTGAATATTTATTGTATCTAGCTCTAGTTAGCATTCTCTCTAGCATGTTTTAGAATTATTATATAAATTGTAAAGGAATATCACTGTGGCTTTGCCGTTGGAAAGATAAATAAATAAATAAACACCGTTATACAAGTTTGTTTTATCGTGGAAATGATTTCATGCTGAGACATAAGGTAGAACATACAAAGGAATAAAAACACGCTAGAGACTAAAAATAATAAACTATTGACAATTTACAAATGTGTTCTGAGAATGTGTTAGGCACTGTTCTTGAACCTCAACAGAGTTGTGGAGAACTAGTCAATTCTCGGTGACAAGGTGTTGCCTTTTTATACGTGGTTCTAAGACGCAGCCACTTATGTGGTTGAAGTGACTTTGAGCAAACAATTTCTATTGTAATAAGACATTTGTTACACACTTTTCCTAAATCAGAGGTCCTTCATAAATCTTCTATTTATTGACTTGTACTTATTTAAATAAAACTAGTTCATTAACTCTTAATAATTTGAGTATTAACACAAAGTTTTTTACAGCTATGTGTATTTATTACTGACAAAGAGCCAAAGTAATAAATGATATTACACAATTTGAACTCATTTTACTCATTTGCCTCCGATGTGTTTCGAGCCTTTTGCCTTATTTGGTATTATTCACACTTCTTACACTTGTAACCTTCTTTGTACACTTCAGTTCTTTGTAACCATGATGATGTGCAAGATTTCAGTTTTACCAGTGAAGTCATAGAAAATTTGTGAAAGCGTTTCCATATTTTTTTCCGCCCTATATTATATGTGGCCCCCTTATTAGGGGACTAAAACATACTTACAACACAGTTTTGATTGTTATTAAATGAAAATGCCTTTTTACTGTATTCACATACTTTTCATTACAATATTGATTATCTCCAGGGTAATAATGTTCACTAAATTAACTGATTTAAAATTGTATTATAATATACACGATAACACATTTTTACAGTAATCGATAATTAGTCACTAATAAAACTATTTCAACATTAAAATAAGTAGCATATTAATATTTAACAACAATTGACTGAAATCATTCTGACTAGTATTATAATACCCAGCACTCTTCATTATTTAAACACTGGACCTATCAACACTAAGAGGCTTAATCAATGGCTTAATCAACCAAGAGTCTTCTCAGTTTCGTGCTAGTCCGATCAAACTATGTCTGATCCAACAAGTCCAATCAACATCAACATGACGTCAGATATTTTACTGAAGGATCAAGATGTCATATAAATTATGCGGATGTCAAGTGCAGGCTGTTTCTCATCTCCTTACTAGCAATTTGATGAACTGGTGAGTCCCATAACACATTCAAATATAACTGCTTATGTAGTTTTATTTGTATTAGAGCAATTTTCAACTCGACACTAAATCACAACACAAAACGTTACTAATTACAATTTATTAGATTTTTGTCATTATTAAAGTAATTGTATTTTGTATATTTAAATGTCTTATTCAAATTCATTTTCATATAAAATAATTAAAGATTTTTGATGATATTTTTTACAATGCTGTCAAGACATACATGTTGCCTTTACAAAGCTAAACTTACAGTAAAAGTCATGGTGGTTGATTTACAATATATTGATGTACCTTCTTTTCTTTTAAAAATAAAAGGCTATTATTTAATATTAAAAATGTCCTGCTTTCTTGAATAAAGTGTATTCAAGTTAATAAAATTAACTTGGGTAGCCCCTGTGATCATCTTGGGTAGCCCCCATGATTATCTTGGGTAGCCCCTGTGATCATCTTGGATAGCCCCCATGATTAGCTTGGGTAGCCCCCGTGATCATCTTGGGTAGCCCCTGTGATCAACTTGGGTAGCCCCCCGTGATGAACTTGGGTAGCAGCCCTAATTAGTTTGAATAACATCCTTGATATTTAACCTAATATTTATCACACTATTAAATTAGACTACTGGACTATTTAAGCACAAGGTTTTAAACTTCACTAAACCTCTATTTGGCTCTCACCTTACTACAAAAAGAGTTAGTAGTTTTACAGAATTGTAACACATATAGTGTCAAACGTAAGTCTATTTCTATACATTTATTTATATGAAGAATATTTATAAGCCATTTAATTTTCTTTAAGGACCTCTATACTTGCTATTCATGGGGTTCTATTTAAACAAAATTAAAACGCCTTGATCAATTAATTAATGTTCATATTTACTGTACGTTCGTAGTATTTTCTGTATGATAATGAAAGTATTAAAGAAGACACTGAACAGTATTTTATAAAAACTGTATTTTTTCATTAAATAGGAAATGTGATTATATTAATAATCTCATACATTGTTTAGCGTGTTAGTATTTACAATTGACTCCCATAACACTCCCGTGACTCTCATGACACTCCCATGACTCTCATGACACTCCCATGAATCCCGTGACTCTCATGACACTCCCATGACTCTCATGATACTCTCATGACACTCCCATGGCTCTCATGACACTCCGACAGTTTGAGTTTTGTTTCGCTAAGACCGTAAGTTGATCTAAGTACAGCCGTTACTACGCCTAAAATAGATAGGAGCCACTTGACCAATTTAATACAATTATTTTATAAAATGAAGATGGCTCTAAATTCACCAATAAACCAAGAGCGCGACCAAGTTTGATGGTAATATTACGGTTTAACAGAATTAATGTAGTCATTTTCTTATGGGCCATTAGGCAGCCTCAAGAGATGCATTAGCTGTAGATTGCCGCCCTCGCCACACTCAACTACCTCTAATTTCATTATCCAGACATCCGAATATTGTAGCATTTTTTGAAATATGTAGCAACAGTAATATATTCACTGCGACTGCTAAAAATTCCAATTTATTACAGTTACTTTTTGAATGTAAACTGTTTTATTTTTCATGTGTCAGCAATTGCAGATAATTTTGCATATGGATAGTGAAAATTGGAAGCTTCTCACCTCCACTCAGAAAGGCAGTAGGTAAGAATATCTTGCCACATTTTACCAGATAGGTCTTTTTCTTTGTTGAATAAATTTACTTTCGTTACAAGACACAAGCATAAAATGACAGAATATGGACTTACCAACCGGTAGTTACTAAGGCATCTTGTATCTAATTAATTAATATCTGGGATACCGGCCGATGTATTTAAAAAAATCCTGTACCTAATCTGCAGATGATACAGGCCTTAATAACCTCCCACCTTAATAACACCGGTGGGAGGTTATTAAGGCATCTTGTATCTAAATATGGAGTTAACAGCCGGAGCTTATTGAACTATCGTGTATCTAATCTGTAGATGGAGTTACCAGTCAGTAGTTGCTATTCCATCTTGTATATACACTAGTTAGAGTTACCAGCCAGTGGTTACTAATCAATCTTGTATCTTAACTACAGATAGAGTTACCAGCCGGTGTTTACTAGGCCATCTTGTATCTAATCTGTAGATAAAGTTACATCTGGTGGTTACTAAGTCATCTAATCTATATATATAGAGTTACCTGCTGGTGATTACTAGGCCATCTTGTATCTAATCTGTAGATAGAGTTACCAGCCAGTGGTTACTAATCAATCTTGTATCTTAACTACAGATAGAGTTACCAGCCGGTGTTTACTAGGCCATCTTGTATCTAATCTGTAGATAAAGTTACATCTGGTGGTTACTAAGTCATCTAATCTATATATAGAGTTACCTGCTGGTGTTTACTAGGCCATCTTGTATCTAATCCGTAGATAGAGTTACATCTGGTGGTTACTAAGTCATCTAATATATAAATAGAGTTAACAGCCGGTGTTTACTAGGCCATCTTGTATCTAATCTGTAGATAAAGTTACATCTGGTGGTTACTAAGTCATCTAATCTATAGATAGAGTTACCATCTGGTGGATACTAAGCCATTTAATTTATATATAGAATTACCATCTGGTGGTTACCAAGCAATTTAATATATAATAGAGTTACCAGCTGGTGGTTACTAGGCCATTTTGTATCTAATCTGTAGATAGAGTTACCAGCCAGTGGTTACTAATCAATCTTGTATGTTAACTACAGATAGAGTTACCAGCCGGTGTTTACTAGGCCATCTTGTATCTAATCTGTAGATAAAGTTACATCTGGTGGTTACTAAGTCATCTAATCTATATATAGAGTTACCTGCTGGTTATTACTAGGCCATCTTGTATCTAATCTGTAGATAGAGTTACATCTGGTGGTTACTAAGTCATCTAATCTATAGATAGAGTTACCATCTGGTGGTTACTAAGCCATTTAATCTATAGATAGAGTTACCGGCTGGTGCTTACTAAGTCATATAATCTATAGATAGAGTTACCATCTGGTGGTTACTAAGTCATCTAATCTATAGATAGAGTTACCATCTGGTGGATACTAAGCCATTTAATTTATATATAGAATTACCATCTGGTGGTTACCAAGCAATTTAATATATAATAGAGTTACCAGCTGGTGGTTACTAGGCCATTTTGTATCTAATCTGTAGATAAAGTTACATCTGGTGGTTACTAAGTCATCTAATCTATATATAGAGTTACCTGCTGGTTATTACTAGGCCATCTTGTATCTAATCTGTAGATAGAGTTACATGTGGTGGTTACTAAGTCATCTAATCTATTGATAGAGTTACCATCTGGTGGTTACTAAGCCATTTAATCTATAGATAGAGTTACCGGCTGGTGCTTACTAAGTCATATAATCTATAGATAGAGTTACCATCTGGTGGTTACTAAGTCATATAATCTATAGATAGAGTTACCAGCCGGTGTTTACTAGGCCATCTTGTATCTAATCCGTAGATAGAGTTACATCTGGTGGTTACTAAGTCATCTAATCTATAGATAGAGTTACCAGCCGGTGTTTACTAGGCCATCTTGTATCTAATCTGTATATAGAGTTACATCTGGTGGTTACTAAGTCATCTAATCTATAGATAGAGTTACCATCTGGTGGTTACTAAGCCATTTAATCTATAGATAGAGTTACCGGCTGGTGCTTACTAAGTCATATAATCTATAGATAGAGTTACAATCTGGTGGTTACTAAGTCATCTATTCCTAGATAGAGTTACCAGCCGGTGTTTACTAGGCCATCTTGTATCTAATCCGTAGATAGATTTACATCTGGTGGTTACTAAGTCATCTAATCTATAGATAGAGTTACCAGCCGGTGTTTACTAGGCCATCTTGTATCTAATCTGTATATAGAGTTACATCTGGTGGTTACTAAGTCATCTAATCTATAGATAGAGTTACCGGCTGGTGGTTACTAGGCCATCTTGTATCTAATCTGTAGATAAAGTTACATCTGGTGGTTACTAAGTCATCTAATCTATAGATAGAGTTACCATCTGGTGGTTACTAAGTCAACTAATCTATAGATAGAGTTACCGGCTGGTGGTTACTAGGCCATCTTGTATCTAATCTGTAGATAGAGTTACATCTGGTGGTTACTAAGTCATCTAAACTACAGATAGAGTTACCAGCCAGTGTTTACTAGGCCATCTTGTATCTAATCTGTAGATAGAGTTACATCTGGTGGTTGCTAAGTCATCTAAACTACAGATAGAGTTACCAGCCGGTGTTTACTAGGCCATCTTGTATCTAATCTGTAGATAGAGTTACATCTGGTGGTTACTAAGTCATCTAAACTACAGATAGAGTTACCAGCCGGTGTTTACTAGGCCATCTTGTATCTAATCTGTAGATAAAGTTTCATCCGGTGGTTACAAAGTCATCTAATCTATTAATAGAGTTACCAGCCGGTGTTTACTAGGCCATCTTGTATCTAATCTATAGATAGAGTTACATCTAGTGGTTACTAAGTCATCTAAACTACAGATAGAGTTACCAGCCGGTGTTTACTAGGCCATCTTGTATCTAATCTGTAGATAAAGTTACATCTGGTGGTTACTAAGTCACCTAATCTATAGATAGAGTTACCAGCCGGTGTTTACTAGGCCATCTTGTATCTAATCTGTAGATAGAGTTACATCTGGTGGTTACTAAGTCATCTAAACTACAGATAGAGTTACCAGCCGGTGTTTACTAGGCCATCTTGTATCTAATCTGTAGATAAATTTACATCTGGTGGTTACTAAGTCATCTAATCTATAGATAGAGTTACCATCTAGTGGATACTAAGCCATTTAATTTATATATAGAATTACCATCTGGTGGTTACCAAGCAAAAAAAGTCGGCACTGGTGGCGCAGTGCTGTAACCCAGCTACATGGGGACAAAGTGTTTGGGAGATTGTAGGCGATAGGTTGGATGCTCGGTCCTCTTAATACCGACATGGCGTCCGCTTGGTGGTTGCTATCGGCGTGGACACTACTAGAGAAGTCTGGGGTGTCCATGTTGGGTGGTAATCATTGTGCGGATGTTGTGTGGGGGAGATAACTGAGCATCAGGCTTGTCAATTAGCTGAAAATCAGACCAGCACTACGTGGTTCGGATTCCACGTAAAGCTGTAGGTCCCTTAGTTGCCCCGGCTGTTGGGCTATTAATAAATTGCCCTTTCTGAGGAACAGTTGAACTCAGTTAGTAACCAGACTACACTCATCCATACTCATCCTACACTCATATAACCATTCATATTCGCCTTAAAATACGCACAACGTTGTGTCGGCGTCTCATATGTAAGAATGTAAGAATGTATAATAGAGTTACCAGCTGGTGGTTACTAGGCCATTTTGTATCTAATATGTAGATAGAGTTACCAGCCAGTGGTTACTAATCAATCTTGTATCTTAACTACAGATAGAGTTACCAGCCGGTGTTTACTAGGCCATGTTGTATCTAATCTGTAGATAAAGTTACATCTGGTTGTTACTAAGTCATCTAATCTATATATAGAGTTACCTGCTGGTTATTACTAGGCCATCTTGTATCTAATCTGTAGATAGAGTTACATCTGGTGGTTACTAAGTCATCTAATCTATAGATAGAGTTACCATCTGGTGGTTACTAAGCCATTTAATCTATAGATAGAGTTACCGGCTGGTGGTTACTAAGTCATATAATCTATAGATAGAGTTACCATCTGGTGGTTACTAAGTCATCTAATCTATAGATAGAGTTACCAGCCGGTGTTTACTAGGCCATCTTGTATCTAATCCGTAGATAGATTTACATCTGGTGGTTACTAAGTCATCTAATCTATAGATAGAGTTACCAGCCGTTGTTTACTAGGCCATCTTGTATCTAATCTGTATATAGAGTTACATCTGGTGGTTACTAAGTCATCTAATCTATAGATAGAGTTACCGGCTAGTAGTAGGGTAATTTGCCTTCGGTTTCCGTTTTCGAAGGCAGCCATGTTAATCGCCATAAGGAAAAAACGTAGTGCGCCGGCAGGTCGGCCGCCTGCCTTCAAAGTCTCAGATCGAAGGCAGACATGCTATTCACCCATAAGGAAAAAACGTCGGCCTCCTTCATGAATATCGTTGTCTCATTGCTTGCCACATTTGTGTCAGTACTTGTGCCAGTCGGCCCCGGCAGCCTTCGGTTTTCACTTTCGAAGGCAACATGTTAAACGGCCATAAGGAAAAAACTCTTGGCCGCTCGAAGCACGCTAATCTCCCAAACAAGGAAAAGACGTCGGCAGCTCTGCCGCCTTTACGAAGCGATTAAGGATATGCTAAACAGACGGTATATGGGCTGACTGGTAGCCGTGGACGAGCAGGCGACGTCGAGGCGTCCAGGTGCTGAGGCGTACATGTGCAGGTGGTGATGGTTGGTCCGAAGCGCAATATATTCGTCTCCTGCTGCTGCTGCTGCTGTAGGAATCATGTTATGGAATAAAGAAAGAAAAAGATGAATAAAGTAGTATACATTTATTTTGAAAAGCTACAGGAGCTGTGATCAGTTTTTGTACATTTTGCAATATGTGACAATTTATGTTCGATGACCGCTGATAGGAGTGACGTCAGTTTCACAATACGAGCTTCAAACCTGATTCGGTCGGCAGCAATCCATGGGGAAGCTCTGTCTTCTCCTTCGTATATAATATGTACTGCGGTGACTAGAGGATTGGAGAATGTCAAGCATTGCATAATTTGACAAGTTCAATATCACAGACTTGTTTGGGCTGCTTCAAAAAGGTTTCCTCCGCTTCCTTTTCCGACTTTTGCCGCCTGTACTGAATGTACTTACAGAACGGTGAGTTGAACTCATGATCATGAGCTATGTCATCATAAGGTTCCCACCTAAATAAAATGACTCCACAGTAAACACACTTTGTGCTGTCCACAGTGTCGGCAATCCTTACAAACCCGTGTTCGGCCAACTGTCGAGGAGTGGGTGTTGTATGTTTCCAATCAGTGAATGTCCTTTCACGCACCGACACCTCAGTCATGTCGATCTTGGACAAGTTTTCCATACACCAAGACGCCATTTTGCTAACATTAGCCTGTGTGCAGTTAAATCCAGAAGCGTAGACGCTATGCCAAAGACACGGAGGGTCTTCTAGTTCTTCTTCACCGCTCTCAGTCGGGATTAGTTTCTCTGGCAAACGTGGACATCCCAATTCCTCCAAAATGAACACAACACGCCGGTTGTCAAACAGTCGCCCCAGTACCTTTGACTTTTCCAGAGTCGACGTGTAGAGTAGTTCTATGTCAGCACAAGTGCTTTGCAGCGCCTCACCCAGCATCTTGTAGTCAGTGAATCCAGCATCAAAATCCAGCCCGTGATAGTGTTTACTGAGCCACCGGTTACGGCGCACAGTGTCATTCCAGCCTGAAGGAGTGTTTTCTTTTGGTGGTCTAAAGATCCAGTGTTGAACACACATTGTGTCAACGTCCATAATGGAGAGCTCCTTAATTATAGACGTACCGTCCTAGGCGGCAAAAGCGCTAAAGTCGATGACTGCCTTCCTGACCATGATGCTGCTGCTGCCACACTGACTGTAGCACAACCTCAGCCCACCAATTTATAGCACTAAGCCACGCCCTCTAAACAAGCTTGCGAACAAGATTTGTAGAGGGATCGTAGGTAAACGATTTATCGTGTATAATTAGACAGTAAGCGCAGGTGTTTTGAGAAAACTGGTTAGCCGCTTCAAAATCAATGCGTATATCAACAGGTGCGGATCTCAAGGTCTCGTTTTGTTTAGAGCAATCGATCACTACAATAGGCGCGATTCTTTTAAACAGTTCTCTGCTCAACAGTGGGCGCGTAATTGTTCCATAATAACTCTCTTGGAAACGAGTATACATGTCGTACAAAACTGCGTAATGATTGTTTCCAAAATCTAGTTTTAAATCATCATACGGATACGAGATTGAGTTAAGATGTAATTTTAAATTGGTCAAATCACAATGATCAAAGTGAGCAGCATTCTTTTCCATTTCATTTCTTCGGCCCGTTTGAAAAGCCACGATCACATACCTTGGTTTTTCCAGTTGAGAAGCAGTCTTTACAGCCCACGTTTGCCGTGAAGTATTTGGCAGCGCCGGATACTCGTACAATTCCCATGACCTGTACTCCACAGGTATGCTAGTACCTCGACTCAAATACTTTAGCAGCTGTACACGCTGCTTATCGCTTAAAGTTACGTAAGGCATTCGCCAGTTTAACTTATCCAACTTAACCTTAATGGATTCCACAGTGGCAGTTGGTGAGTCCTTATCCCACATAACAGCATTCTTGTCACCAGAAGACCTAATTAATACCAGTTCATGGCGTGCATTCACCATAATCTTCTTGTAATCTTCGGCAAAACCAAAAAGTCGGTTAAGAGGTATACAAAAGCTAAAGTTCCCCTTCTTGTCAACATTATCTTCATCAAGTCTGTACTGCAGATTAGCAGACGTAGAGGCCCAACATCCGGTACTCTTCAGTTCCAATTCACTCAGTGACGCATACCCCTTTAGTGTAGTAGTAATACCAGGATTCTTCACCCTGTCAATCTCTACACCGTTCAATTCATACCGCATCTCGTCAAAGAGAAAAGCTATTGCGTTATTGACAAACTTTGTTGCGGCAGTAGCGTTGCCATCGCTTAAAAGTAGCTTACCCTCAACATATAGATAAGAGAGGGATGGTATTACACACAAATCCTGCTGCTGTATTGGTATACGTATTTCATCATTATTGTTCAAAGTCATTGAAGCGTAGGGAAGATGAGTATGCCACTCCATATGTGTGACCGTATCATCAAACGGCACACTCTGCATAATGTCCAACATATCGTTCATTATGTAATAATAGTATATCCTAGGGATTGCAAGAATCTCCGATTTGTACGTGTTAATCGTTTGACAGATCGATTGTCACTAGTAAACTTATATTTGCGCGCCGCCATTAAATAGGTTGGCTTCCTACTCCTCCAATAAACGAAACCCATTACTGCTGCTTCCTTAAATGTAGCCGTATCGTAATACGTTCTCCACGAAAATTCACCAATTTACCGTCTTGATCAATAATTCGTAGGGTTACGTTGTCAATATTATGCACGGTGACAGGTACATAAATGACTGGACTCGGGGTTTCTACCAATTTATAGCCGGCCGGCACGGTGGGAAAGAATTGATAAATATCATGGGCCGGCATTCCATTAACATAAGAACCGGTGGCAATATTACATTCAACACGAATCGTGTTGATCCGAAAAATGTCCACCATTCCACTTGTAGCTACCTGACCGGGTTTAATAACCTCTTTCTTAAACCCCAGCAACCCACCAATCGAGTTCTCCTTTGTAAAGTCCACTAAAACCGAGGACTTGATGCTCGTTTGGAGAGTGCTGTTGCTCACGGTTATTCGTACGACAGGTCTGTTGGGTAACTTACTCAGTTCAGCCTGTATATAGGCTGAAATCTGATCAACACTATACGTACCCTCTGGTATAGAAAGCACCCCACCATCGGCACCACCATAGTGAAGTAGATTGTTTGTACTGTCCACATTAGGTATTGAGTTGTAAGTCTCAAGACTAAGTAGACCCACTTCCCAAACGTCGTCATCACCAGGCAAATGTATGGGTGGAAAAAATTCCGACCCAAGCTCCGACTTTGTTCCGCTGAAAGTAAGCGTCAGAGACATGACTGAGTAAAACACTCGCAAACATGGGTTAATAAGCAATTTATTAGGTCAGTAAAAATGCTAAACATAGGTGTCCACAAATCGTGCTCTCTGTGTGTACAGACTGGTAGTCAGTACGATTGTAAGATATGAAGTTGCCCTTTAGGTAGCGTTGCACTTCTACTGGAGGCTGCAGATCTCCGTAACTATCAAAGTAATCAACTCGATTGCCCTTTTTCTTGAAACAGACCCAGTGGGTGCCAGCACCACTGCTGCTGTCAAGATTCACAATGGTAGACTCATTTCTCCAAGGTCGTAATGGCAAAGCATCCCGCATAAAAACTCCTCTAAAATTAGGAATTGCAAAGAGCTGAGCGTAGAACGTCAAATCCTTGTCGTACAACGCACGGTCGGGCAACAACTTTAATAGTTTTTTCGCACCGCTGAGTAGGGTGTCATGTGGAGACCAAGACCCTTTCGGTACGGTTGTAAGTAGAGTCCTCTACCTCGTCGTAAAGCAATCGCTTCCATAGTCTCATTGTGACGTTGATGCTCTGCCAGCCTTTTTGAAGCATCCTTAATTTCAGCAATGGTCTTGGCCACTCCGGCGGCACCTCCTGCCAAACTGCCAATAGCACTAAGGCCAGCAAATATCGGCAGTAACGGTAGAACCCCTCCACTTTTCGGCAACGCCAAGACACGTTCTTTTTTCATTCTCCTAAAGTAGTTGTTGCCACCACCATGTTTCTTCTTTAGCCGCGCAATAGCGTTCAAGGCTATCTGCGCTGTACGTTTTAACGTTCTGCTGCTGTTGTCCTTTCTAGCAATTCCAGAACCACGTACGGCCGCCCTGGCGTGGCTGACTATCTTTCCAAAAGTCAAGCCCTTCTTCTTCGGTCTCCTTCTCCTTATACCACTACCCATCGCTGTTTTCGCCTTCATAGCGTTTGTAACAAACCAAGCTGCTGCCTTTTCCCCAAACGGTACGTCCTTCGTCTTGTAACGGCTCCAAGCCTTATCTGCTAATATGCGATCCGCCTTGTGTCGTGACTCCAAGTCCTTGTGTCGACTGTAAGCGATGTCGTGTTCTTTGCACGCCTCGTCTAGCGGGTTAATACCTCGGTCACCTCTTGCTAAACGCTCCTGGAGCCTTGTGCCTGGACCACAAAAGTTATAACCGCTTAAATTCAGTTCAAAAGGAAGCCTGTCGATTATGCTATTAATCAGCCCTCTGCCTCCGTAGCGCGGTTTTCTCATAATGAAACGACTTCCACAAGACTAGCTCTTTATATAGGAGTGGCACCAATCCTTGCAAATCAGTGTAACGATGAAATTCAAAAAGCAAAGTACTACATTCGCCATAAACACCGATGTGCTGGACGCTTTACTAAAAAAGAAGCAGTCCACCTCCAAACATGGACCACTGTTGCCGGCAAGCATTCGTTGCGTCATATGTGGACCATCTAACTGTGGCAAGACTAATTTAATGTACAGACTAATTGTTGACCCTTTGGGCCTTAAGTTTGCCAACCTGTATGTGTATAGCAAATCATTACAACAGCCGAAATATCAACTGTTGGCACAAATGTTCAAACTAATACCGGAAATTGGTTACTTTACATACAGCGACAGTAAAGATGTGCTTGACACTTCGCGCCCAAATTCTGTAATAATATTTGATGACGTAGCTAGCGATGGAAGTCAAGAGCAAATGAAACGTTTCTTTAGCATGGGTCGACATATGAACACGGATTCTTTTTACCTTACTCAAACGTACGCACGCCTACCCAAACACCTATTGCGAGACAATGTGAACCTCATTATGCTGTTCAAACAGGACGAACTGAACTTGAAACACGTGTACAGCGATCATGTAAATGGCGACATGACCTTTGATCAGTTTAAAGAACTATGCAAAGAGTGCTGGGAACGCAACTCGCCCTACGGATTTGTCACCATCAACAAGGACTGTGAAAAGAATAATGGTCGCTACAGATGCGGTTTAGACACGTTCATTAGCGATATATAAAGGACCAAAGAGCGCGTGCTTGGCTCATTTTAGCACAATGAACAGACGTGTCGAAGAACTTAATCGAGAGCGAAAAGTAAAGGAGGAACTTATCAAAATGACTAGTGCGGTACGAAAGAAATATAAAGATCTGTTGCGCAGCACTGACGATATGACACGGTATTTTGAAGAAAAGGCCAAGCCGATTGTACTGCCGCTACAGAAAACTGTACAGGAAGCATTACAAAACGTCCCACCACCACCGCCACCGTTCAGTGTAAAAAAGGAGATAAAAAAGGAAGCAAAGATTGAAGAGGAAGAAGGAGAAGAAGAAGAAGATGGGGAAGATTTAAACAAAACTATGGATACATCGACGCAGACGGATGTGGATGTAATACCTATTGTACGGGCATACTTGAAAAAATTATCTGATCCAAAAGAACGTACCCAGCTCGATAGTACGTACGGTGTAAGAGCAGATGGTAGGGGAGGAACTGTAATTGGCAATTCCAAGATTGCTTTCGAAAAGTTACAAGTCATTGTGCGAAACCGCAAGTACAAAGCTACAATCGGCTTGTTGGAACTGTTGTTTAAACAAAAGCCAAACAAGGATCTACTTGACGGTGACGATTTGAATGCATACAGAGAAATCCTAAAGCTAACAAACGCGCATCGGCAAATGTATTCTGCCGAAAAGCCAGTAAACCGCAATAAAGGTAAAAAGTACCTGTCTGTAATCTCTGTCCTATTTCCTACGCGTCAAAAGACAGAGGAAAAAGTACAGGAGGAGGAGGTGGAGGAGGAGGGGGAAGCAAAAGGTTCACTTGGTAAAGGTATTGTGCAGTTTAATGTTAACAAACTAGTAAACAGACTTAGACTACTCATAATGTCACAAAAAGCCGGCCACACCGCTCATAACGAGGAAATTGAACACATAGTAAACTTGTTGCGTTTAAATAGAATAATTGAATAACTTAAAGTGTCAGACAATGGAAGTTGCTCGAAGAGGCATTATCAACGAGTTGCACAAGCCGGCCAGAAAACATTTTACCAGACGCAAAGTTTACGTCAAGGGTATTGATGATTTGTGGCAGGCGGACTTATGTCAAATGGATCTTTATGCTCGCTTTAACAAAGGTAACAAGTACATATTGACTGTGATTGATGTATTGTCTAAGTACGCTTGGGCAGTACCGGTCCGTGATAAAAAAGGAAGCAGCGTAACGGCCGCCATGCGAACAGTTTTGAAACAAAGTCACCCTCGGGTGCCAGCCAATTTACAATGTGACAATGGTACAGAGTTTTACAACAAAGAGTTTCGCAACTTGATGAACGATCATAGTATAAATCTATATAGCACGTTTACACACTTGAAGGCATCTGTAGTGGAACGTTTTAACAGAACCTTAAAGTCATGGCTTTGGAAGCAGTTTAGCTTACAGGGAAATTACAAGTGGCTAGCAACACTGCCACAACTCTTAAAGCTATACAATGCGAGAGTCCATAGGTCTACTGGAATGCGACCCAAAGACG
Source organism: Stictocephala bisonia (assembly GCA_035578905.1). Taxonomy (NCBI): domain Eukaryota; kingdom Metazoa; phylum Arthropoda; class Insecta; order Hemiptera; family Membracidae; genus Stictocephala; species Stictocephala bisonia. Next base: position 2,288,590 of record JAQJVL010000048.1, read on the forward strand.
TGACAGCAAAACATGAAAAACTCTTAAAAAATAAACTAAACCCTCGATCTGTTCCCCATAAAATGAAGTTCAAAATCAATGATACTGTAAGAGTATCAAAGTACAAGACACTGTTTAATAAGGGATACACGCCATCTTGGAGTACAGAACTCTTTACCATTTATCGAGTGAAACCCACTAGACCTCCAGTCTACTATTTGCGCGACTTAAAAGGTGATGATATTAAAGGAGCTTTTTACGAGGCAGAGTTGCAGAAAACCAACTATCCAGACACATATTTAGTGGAAAAAATCCTCAAAAGAAAAGGAAAAAGAATGTACGTTAAGTGGCTTGGTATGAACAGCCGCAGTTGGATATAATGCAACGTAGGCTAGTAATATATTCAGTCTATATTCTGCAATGAAACAGCATTATCTGATCGACAAGTTTGGACGTTCAATGTCCATTATTTACGAGGAGGAGGAGGAGGAAGGGAAGGAAGAGGAGCCAAGTGGACTACGTACAGTCAGTACCCAGACTGTGGACAGAGATTACTTGGAAAAACTGTACGTAAGTCGTAGCGAACTATCGGATAAACTTGTGCAGTTAGAACAGCGTTTACGTACACTTGTCAAGACTATTACAGACGCGATTGGAAACGAGAATTTAAAATTGAATTTAAGAAGAGTGCTTGAAGAAGAGATTCTCAAACAAGATCAAACTATAAAATAACTGTCTCTCACTGACCATTGTCACTTTCATGCGAGCATTAATAGACAAATTTGGCCACCCGCTTAAGCGGCCAAAGGAGGGGGAGTTACGGGCTGAAGATGGTGATAGATTACTAGGTTATGTAGAACAATTTTATGTTAGCAAAACAGATTTGGCTGATCAGTTACTTTGGTTAGAAGTACGTTTACGTGAGCTTGTAAAACGTTTAGCACAAGAAATAGATTTAGAGGAATATCTGCAGCAGCTCATACCAAGGCTGTCTGGTGAGGTCATCTAGGGCGTGGTTATACCTGCTGGAACATGTCTGCAGCAGCTCAAGGTTGTCTGGTCGGCAGCCTTGACGGTCTGCTGAGCACAATGAGGGGATCTAGCGTCAGTCATGGATCAGACACCACGCACACTGCCTGCAGCACGCAAAGATTTGAACAAAGTAGTAAAACAACGACGTAAAAGTAAAGCAGTTGAATTACCATCATCGTCATCACCGGTTATGGATGTGGAAATGTTACTAGCAACGCTTACGGATGACAATGCTCAACCTGCACCACCACCACCACTGCCTCCACAAGTGAACTACTACACCTACAAGCACCAAACACCGCCGCCACCGCCGCCGCCAAAACCATGGGAACCACGTCTACTTTTACGTCAAGCCTACAAGGTAGCAGCAGAAGCTTTCGCAGTGGTCGGTCTTGAGTGCGCTGGAGACTACAATCCATCTATCTACCTCGTAAATGGCCAACAACACGCCAACCTGACCTTTGAAGACCTGATTGGACTACGCAGTAGTGCTGTACTGAACACAGTAGACCGCTTCTTTGAAGAAGGTGTACGATTCTATCCACTCTATTTGAACGGCATATGTCTGGAGCCGGCGGCCACAACGGACACAAGTTTGGTGGTTCGCAACTTTAGACAAACCATCACCGAGCCTCCAACGCCTTTGATGTCAGCCAATCCACAGCCTATTCCGTTTACCTCCTCCGGATGGTCGGCTCTCAAACGTATGTTTCCCTGCATAGAAGCATATCGCTCAGTCATAGCCGAATGGTCACCCATAGTTCAACAATTGGTACATCGCTATGGACGTTACTTTACCCGTAGGTACAAGCCATTACCTAATGTCAGAGGTGGAAGTGGTACACTAAGCCCTGAGGTAATACAACAAGTGTCAAACGACCTGCCGAAATTCCTGCAAGATCTCGACGAAAAACGTCTAAAAGTAGCGGCTGCTGTTTCAGACGATTACGATGACAACTACTGGTCACCATCTACTGCTACATCAATGTGGATAGATTCAGAGGTGCGACGCTATTGTGTTTCTAACCTAATAGATTTTGTACTTAACAATCTAAAATACTGTAACAACTAATCACTTTACTTTGTACAATAAAATAACTCATTCTTAAACTTTGTCTTATTGATTGTTTGCATACACCCCTCCATCGTGTAGTAAGGTTGATTAAAGAAAAAAGAAGATTTTGGAACAAAGCAAGAATTTATTTGCAAGGTAAGTGTACAGTAAATGTTTATTTACAATTGGTAGAGCAAAAAAAAAAAAGTTAATACTGATAATTATTGATACATAACACTAACATCTAAGTTTAACATTCAAGTTGGTAAATAAAGTTCATAGATTATTTAAACAAGTTTGGAGTTTAACAGGGAATCTGAATGGAGAATATGTTTCAGAATACATGTGGTCAAAGATTTTTCAATAATGATTGAATTTTTAATACAAAAAGCTATTTTCTGATTTTTAGTAACGACTAGATATAATGTAACATAGGTAAAGATGCCATGGATTGACATTAAACTACGTGATACCTAAGTTTAACATTTAAGAAGAAATAAAGTCATATTTACAGAGACTAATTGTTGACATGTTTAGAGTTTAATAGAGAATGTAAATGGAGAATATGTTTGAGAATACATTAAATACATGTGGTCAAAGATTTTCAATAATGATTGAATTTTTTAATACAAATAGCTATTTTCTGATTTCCAGTAACGACTAAATATATTTAACACAGTTAAACTGATATTTACGTAACATCTAAGTTTAACATTTGAGATGAAATAAAGTCATATTTACAGAGATTGATTGGACAAGTTTAGAGTTTAATGGAAAATGTAAATGGAGAATATGTTTAAGAATACATTAAATATATGTGGTCAAAGATTTTCAATAATGACTTAAAATTCCTTTTTAATACAAATAGCTATATGCTGGTTTTCAGTGACGGCCAAATATATTCTAACATAGTTAAAGCTGCAATAATAGCTAAAAAAAAAAAGTGGTTTAATCTAACAATGAATGGTACAAAAATATGAATGCGATAATATGTACGATAAATAAAAAAAAAAAAAATGGTTTAACTAAAGCTATACAAAGGAGATACAATAATAGTTGTAGAAGTGAGTCACCAGTTAGTGTACGTAGGCGTCCCATAATAGAGGTCTTACGTACTCATCGGTTTCGCTGTTATGGTCATTGTCTTCGTCAGTATTGTCAAGATCATGCATGTGAGTCTGAGTGCTGCAACCATCATAGTCGTTTATGTCAAACAGTGGCGTCAAGATACATCTGTCACACCAGCTGTCGCTTGACCGTAGAATTTTAATCAACCTCCTGGGCTTGCTTGTTACAAGGTGTCTGTTCACATAGTGAAATGTCCAGTTCAAGTCATTCCAGTGTGCCTCACAGTCAACGTCAGTCCAGTGTCCGCCGTCGCTGGGTAAACTGGTTTCTAAGAAGCACTTACGGCACAACAATAACGGCGGTGTCTCGCTCTGTCCAATTGTAAATTCATAATAGTCAAAGTAAATGTGTGCACTGTTACGTTCACCTGCCACGTAGTCATCGTACGACAGTCTTGGCCAGTATGCAGGGTACATGTTACGTGGATGATTAGTGATCATTATGAACTCATCTTTGTCCAGTAATGTTATTTCATGGTAGCGGTACTCATAAGTGTACGGGTCATCAGGCAGTTCAGTTTCCCGCATCCATTTTTTTTTAAGTCGTTGTCTCAAGTGGCGTTGTATGGAGGTTGGTAATTGGTCAAACTCTGGTGGTACGTCTTGAGTGGTGTCAAAGGTGTCACAAGTGCCTTTCAGGGCTAGTTCGTACAACGTGTCAGGGTTTCTAGTCATTGTGAGTCTCAACAGTGGTGTCCTCCGCACCGAGTTTGTAGTGTCCGTAGGGTAACGTACGTATTCCACACTGTAAAATTTGTCTCTTGTCATCTTCAGCTGACAGAGACTTTTTTACTACAGTAGTGGAAGTTATACGTGCCGTTTTGCTACGGATCACGTTGAAGTGAGCCTTATCGCAGGTTTCCTTGGAAAATAAAGTATTTTTGTAGTGGCGGAAACGGATGTTTTTCTCAACATAGCTACCTTTGATGCCTTTGGCTTTTCGCTTTTCTGATTCATCTGTAGAGCTAAAACGGTAAGCGTACATTTTTGGTCTTAGCCCCACAAATTCAAACATGACTTGATCTTTACACTCGTCTTTGAATGTACCGAGCTTCCCTTTGTTGGTATCGTCTCTCAAAGGATGCGTGTCGTGATACCCAGACCTGTCCAAGTGTTGAGACAAAGGGGGCTGTTTAAGTACAGTGTAAAGATCTTGGTCCGTTGTGATGTAATAAATCAGTCCGTCCGTGTCCATATACGCTAGCTCCAATTTGCTAGCAGGAGCTTTGAAGTGTTCTTGCATCAGCGTATAATGAAAGTGGTACATGTGAACTTTGGACACGTCAAGAACAGTCATACCAACGTAAATTGGTTTGTCCATTTTTACAGTGTTCCGTCTCATCTGAACTGCTATTACATCGTCGGAAATTATTTTCCGCTCAACAAAACGGGTCTGACGGACAAGCTTTTGAAACTGCTTGTCCGTGGTGACAATGCGAATGTCAACTCTGTTGCGGACATTCTCCATCGTCTTTCCATAACAGGCGTTGTTCATGAGCTTGTAAAAAGCTTTAGCAAACGCACTAGTTGCTGCAGATCTTTTGTCAGCATTGTAGTCGATGAATTTCTTCATCCACGGGGATTGCGAAAAGCGTAGCGCCCGATGTACTTTGGTGACTTTCAGACCAAGTTGTACGGCCTGTTGGAACACCGTATAGTGAGCCACGTAACGCTTTTTGTTGTACAGTGTGGCAAGCAACTTTTTACTGCTGCCACCAGGGGGTGTCACTAGCTCAGGCAACAAAGGTAGGTCTTGTAACTTGTCATGTAGAGTTGCAGGTACCTCTACGTCACAGTCTAATATAAACCCATATGGAGAGTCAATTGGCAATGAGGACCAGTCTGGTGTTGTGTCCACCCACCTAAAGTCTCCGTATGGCAGAAACGATGTCATTGCCTTGCCATACAGGTTCACACAGTCTAGATATAGTAGGTAGCTAGACGGTTCGTCTTCTTTGTAGTCGTGCTGATTCGACAACAACGGATTGTTAGCTTTAGCGTACCGTAGATTACACTGCACCAGTCCTCCTCTGATAGCCGATTCAATCATCAGCATCTGATCAGCGTCAGTTATCAGTTCTAGCGTCATTTTTGTCATACGTAGCATGGCGCTGAACGACAGACCTGGAGCGGTGTAATGGTGGCAACAGTCAATTCTGTACGACTGTAGGCAGGTGTTGCGGAAAGAGACCAGAGTATCCATCAGTAGACACACGTCAAGTCTGAGATAGAAATCGTGGTAGTCTCCAAAGGTGGTCATTTGCAGACCGTTCCACACTGCCAACGCCTTTGCATAATCTGACTCACTTACGTGCTCATCGTTTAGTTGGTTATAAAACTTTTCGCGGGTTGGAAGTTGAGGTTCATCAAACACTGCGGGTGATGTAACATAATCATATGGGTACACCCCTTTGTGTTTGATAAAGTGCAATTTGTCGGCTGGCACGAGTTTGGAGCTTTCCACAAGTTCCATTTCGGCCAATCCGGCTGCCAAGTTGGCTAGGCTTTCAGCCATTAACCGGTACGAGTCTAGGAATCGTATCCACATACGACCGACTCGAACAGATACAGATATGTACTTTTCACTGTTCGATGGTAGCACATTTACCTCACATCCTTTTAAACAGTTCAGATTTCTAATGATAAAAGCTTGATCGTAACCGCTGAAGTTGTGGAAGTAGACGGGTATAAAGTTTGGAACTTGACAGCGTAAGTTACATCGGTTGCACAATGTATGTCTGTAGGTGCCTGTGATGTGACAGTGGTCTAGTGTTTTGTCACCATACTGTTCTGAGGTCTCGTTGAACGAGCGCTCACAAAGGTCACAGTTGGATTTTAGTCTGTGACGTTCTGTCTGTTCCTCAGTCATAGGTCCTACGGGGAGGTTACGTAAGTATAAGGATTCCACACGCTGGGCCAAGTCTTTCATGTGCAATAGAAAAGCTTGGGCGGCGTTTTGCGAACGCTGCAAGTGAGGTTCGGTCGATATGCCCACCTCGTTTAACAGTGAGTCAGGCAGAGTGGACTTTACAAGTGTACAAAATCTGTTTGGCTCGTGCACTTGGTATGACATGTCAGTGCTAGCGGTGGGCCGCAAAGTGGCCTCAAAATCGGCTGTCACTATGATTGGTACGGGAATTTCAGTCTCGTAAGCTACAAATTTTAATTGGTTGTCCCCCTCTTTGGGTAGCATCACATTACAAGGCTGATGTTTACCGCAGAACCTGGTATGTTCTGCCAGCCAGGTTTCAGGCTGACATCGACGTGTCTCCTTGTGTGAAAAGCATCGTTTACAGATTACTATTCTGTTGCTACCCTTTACGATTTGGGGTTTGACCAATTTGGAAAAGTCTGTAATTAGCACGTAATGTGAGGTTTGATCGTTTTTGATCCACAAAAGGTCCGTGTGGTCGGCCAGTTCCTGATCGGCTATTCTGTAGGGAGTGATTTGAAAGTCGGGGCCCGCTTCAAACACATTTATACTACAGCCGGGATTACGCCGCTCAAAAAGTGAAATTTTTGATGGAGGTAACGGAAACTGTAGTCCCTCAAAGTTGTAATTGTTCGGTACGTTAGTGAAGGAGTTTTCATCGAGTTTAACTTGGTCATAGTCAACGTTCTGCGGCAGTGATTTTGCCAATAGGCAGTACTTAAAGCAAGCTTGGTCAGAGTTTTGTATGTTAATAGTGGCTTTTCTTGTTCTAAGTTTCTTTGGTAATGGAATAAAGTGCCCAGGAGATTTAACATGTCTAAGTAAACTTACATGAAGGGTCAAAGTGGTAGGTGCTACGAGACTCCATCCGCTCCCCTTCATCTCTGCTTCGGAAGACTCCTGCAGAATTTTGGCGGTGTCGTCTTGTAGCATCTTATTTAGGCTGTCCGTAGAGTGTAGCGTCTTCGTGGTCGTCTTAAAGTTGAATAGGTCCTGTATGTCTTCAGGATGGTCGTACAGGGCTTCGAGAAGTAGGTTGTATTTCAGTGACGTCCCTGGTGCTGAAGCCTAATCCTGTAGTAGTGTAGTCAGTAGTGGAGTGGCCGCTTCTAGAAACGTGGCCAGATCCCTGTAGTGTCCGTTGGGGTTGGCGATCACAAAGTCTTTGGCACTGGAAAGTGCCTTTTTCACCTTGACTGACAGTGTAGGTGGAGAAGGTTGACTGGTGGCCGCCACAGCTGCAGCTATTGCAGTCTTTGAGGCTTTTGGACATGCCTTTATTTTTTTACTGACTCTGTCACGTTCAGAAGGCCTCTTAGCGGATATGTGCCGGCGTGTGGCTGTGGTGGCTAGTTTGGCTGGTGAGCTGGTGGATGGTAAGCTGGTGGCTGGTGAGCTGGTAGATGGTAAGCTGGTGGCTGGTAAACTGGTGGCTGGTATGCCGGTGTCTGGCTGATGGACAGCCGGTCGTCTAAGCTGAGCAGCTGACGAGAGCATCTGGATTGCGGCGCACAATAGGCCGTGTCTAGCCCGGGCATCTTCCGTCAGGAAAAAAGCTTCCTGGCAAGTGGTACACAGCAAGTACTGAGGAGCAGAAGCCATGTTGCTGGGAGACTGTGATTCTGTCGGGTGCCTAAGCCCGCTTTTATATGATTCTGGAGGGGGCGTCGGCCACCTTGGGACTTGTAAAATTGTCGCTCACTCTGTAAGAGTACACCTTTCCCCGGAACATCCTTGGCGAATCGTATATATACCGGGAGTAGCCCATGTACCGAGCACAGTCTCCTCCACAGTTCACTGCTGGAAGTCTCTCACCTGCTCTCGCCAGAAAGTAAGTGTGTTAGCTTTAGGTGTTGTTGTTGCTATTTTTTTTCCCTATACAGGTTGTATTAGGGTCCAGCATGCCTACTGGAGGCTGTAATTTTTCTGCTGTGGCCTACTGTTGTTCCCCTACCGGAGGCTGTGATTTAGTTTATTCTTGTTCTGCTGTGTGGTAGTCTACTGTTGTTCCTATTTGCTTGTTGCTGCGGTGGTTTAGAGTGGATATTGTTGTCCTCAGTTGGCTGTTATGTAGTGAGGCAGGCACTCGACTTTGTAAAGCAGTATATGTTTGAGCTATAAATTGTAACTAGCTTATGTTTTCTATGTTTTAAGTTTTAGTAGTAGCTTGAATTAACATAGATCTGTAGAGTGTGTGTGTTGCTAGGCTTGTTTAAGCGGTATGTGTCTATGCTTAATGGCTTGAATTAACGTAGTTCTGTAGTGAGAAGAATGTGTGTTGCTTAGAATAGGCTTGTTTAGCGGTATGTTTGCTGGTGTATATGCTTTACTTAGTATTGGCTTGAATTAACATAGATTTGTAGTGTGAAGAGTGTGCGTTGCTTAAAATAGGCTTGTTTAAGCAGTATGTTTGCTTGTTTCTATGCTTAAATAGCTTGAATTAACGTAGATTTGTAGTGAGAAGGGAGTGTGTGTTGCTTAGTCTTGTTAGTTTTGCAATGTTGCTGTACTAACCACTATGTTTGCTATTCTTATGACTAGCTTAAAATATATTGGCTGATTTGTTTACTGACCTTAGTAGCATGTACTTTATTGTTTGTTTTTTTATGGACTTGTGGTGACGGGTATCTGTGTAGAAGAAGTGTGCATTATTTGGAATAGATTTGTTAGTTTGGCAAGTAGGATACCGCCTATATGTGGTGTTGCTTGATCGGTTTTCTTTCAGCAGAAAGGGCCTGTGTTTACTTTAATAAATTGTCAAACTTTCAATTGTTAAACGTTAATTTGTTTTACTGCTGAAACACCGAATCTCCTTATAGTAAGTTAGGATAAGTGTAATAGGATTGTAGGTTAAGTTTGCTATTTAAAAAAAAAAGATAAGTGCTTGGCTTTATTGATATATTCTATGCCTTAGGTTTAGTAGCGGCTTAGCCTGATCGTAATAGTGAATTGAATATTGTTGTATATAACTGTGTCTTGATGGTCCGCTGTGAAGAGATCTGTTTATAGCGGATGGTTTTCTGGTAATGTGTGGGAAGCGGGTTTGTTGAATGGCGTCTGGCCCGTCGGTAATGGATGGGCGGGCTGTCAGGTGTTGTGGAGGGAGTGGTCAGGTGGGACGTTCGCAAAATGGTGGACTGTCCGGGGGAGGGGGGGCCAACGTCCACTGCCTAACCGGTCGGGTAATTTATGCGGCTAACAACACTTTAGGTGATTTGCTTGTGTTATCGACTTGACAGGTTTGCATTCTTGATTTAACCACCCGTGCCCTTGATGGATGGTCTTATATGTTTTATGGCCAAATGAGGGAATATATATGTCCCTAAGTTGTTAAAAAGAAAACAATGTACAGTTAGGCGGACAATCGTTGGCCACCTTATATATGTATATTGTTCGTTTGTAGAGAATTTAAGTTGAGTAAACGAATTGTGAATTGAATTATTGTTATTTAACTATTAAGATATTGTTTCACTTTTGATTGACCAATTTACGTTACAAGTTAACCTGGTTGTTGGATATGACTTTTAGGATTACAGTTGGAGGTAATAATGGAACGATGGATATAATGACTTTTAGGATTACAGTTAAATGGGGACGTACATACCAATTTCACTTGTTTGATAAAATTAGGTTAAGTAAACGAATTGTAACTGGACTTATTATTTGTCTATCATAGCTTGAGATATTGTTTTTACTTTTGGCTTAAGGTGGCCAAATTTACGTTACAAGTTAACCTTGTTTAACAGAAAAGCTTATTGGTGTAATTTCTTAATTCAATGTCCAACTACTTCATTATTAGTTGAACGGTTTATTGTTTGGTTGGTAGTAAAGTAAAGGTTAAAACTGTTTTTTTTTTTTTTAATTTTTTTTTATTTCTATATTTGTTCTGGTCTTACTCTACATGAAGGTTTGCTTGCGCCGCCACTTGTCGACGCCTCCAGGAAGGATGGCACCTCCTCTAGGTATATTCGCACTGGGGCGAGTGCCTGCGCCATATATCCTGCTGTAACATACTGCACAACGGTATTAGTGAAGGAGATTTGAACTGGAAGGCGGTTGTCACAATGTGTATGACTTTGTTGGAATGTATCTGGTGTACATACGTGTGCTGTTATAGTGTTCCTTTAGTTGAGTACATTGGGGTGTGATTGTTGGCTGACGTGGTCATCATTGATTACATTTAATCGCATGTGTGACACCTTGCTGACCATTTAATTGTATTTAGTTGAGCACAGTGTCGAGGTTTTTAACTTATATTTAATTGCTTTGGCTTAAGTTTATCGTATGTACAGCCTGCATTGGTTGACACACATGTGCGCTAATGCTTGGCTATAGTTTTATTACTTTCTCTATACACCTAATGCTTGGCATGCAAATGTTGGTTGTGGATAAAAGAACGACTGCTTTGTTAGCGTGGAGCGGAAATGTCAGACACATGAATGGGATGTTAGTTACCTAGCATTAAGCTTGTCGGGCGTCTTTAATGTAATACATTTGTACTTAGTTAATACATAATATATTGGCTACGAAACTATACCTAAGGGTTATTAAGTCACTTGTAAGGTGTGTCTGAACTCGAGCTTCTAGTAACTTGTACACTAGCTTAATTAACGCATGCATTTTTTTTTTTTAACAACCTGGCATGTTTAATTACGCCTGACTGCAATTTACACCTAATACTTAAACTATGTGACTACATGTATTGTTGTTAGGCTAACTGTCTCTGTTGGCTTATGTACTTGTATGGAAAAAAATTATGGTAGCTGGTCTGACTGTATACTGTTCTTGTTGTTACAGAAACACGATGAGTCTTTCTAACAAGCTGTCCACTTTGGCGGAGCCTTCTTATGCTCCAAGGGTTGACGTCAAGGATTTGCAGCTTGACCGGGACTATGCCGTCGTGTCAGCCAGGCGGGTGAAAACAAAATTCGGCCCGTCCGTATTGCTGACCCTAAAGGTGGAAGAGGGGGAGGAGAGAGTTATTTTCTTACCCAAAAGGTTTAATGACAACTTGACGGAGGGGGACCTCGATGAGATGGCGGATGGGTCATTTAGGTTAAGATATACGGGGATAAAGGGGAATAGCCCCAGTATTGTTATTCATAAGTAAATCTAATAAATGCTAGTGAATTTAATACTGTTGTTTTTACTTACCCGTGGAGTTTGGTGGCTTCATTTCCTCCTCGAAATCCCACACCTTGAAATCTTGGCTTATCGTCCTAAGCTGACGAAGTAGGTTTTGTGTGTGTCTGTCAGTTCGGACTGCAAACTTAACCACAAGCTCAGCCATGACTGTGGTTTTACTTTAAGACTCAATTTCTTTTATATCCTGTAAGGTTGTACTTACAAGCGGTGGGTGCCGCCACGTACCTTGTAGACCTTAACATACTCCGTTGCAATTAACAGCAGACAGTCCAGACTGCTGACCTCCTCTCGTTTTCGTCTGACAAAACCGGGTCAGGTGGCCACGGTCTCGCCGTCGACCGAAATGTATTAGCCTGAGTCACAACGAACCGGTCTTGAGGTTAACGGGCCGACTGGCCCAGACTGCAGTTAATGATCGGCGGGCCTTGACACGTCATGAATGCGTCAGAGCTGCCGACGTCTTTTCCTTGTTTGGGAGATTAGCGTGCTTCGAGCGGCCAAGAGTTTTTTCCTTATGGCCGTTTAACATGTTGCCTTCGAAAGTGACAACCGAAGGCAGCCGGGGCCGACTGGCACAAGTACTGACACAAATGTGGCAAGCAATGGGACAACGATATTCATGAAGGAGGCCGACGTTTTTTCCTTATGGGTGAATAGCATGTCTGCCTTCGATCTGAGACTTTGAAGGCAGGCGGCCGACCTGCCGGCGCACTACGTTTTTTCCTTATGGCGATTAACATGGCTGCCTTCGAAAACGGAAACCGAAGGCAAATTACCCTACTCCGGCTGGTGGTTACTAGGCCATCTTGTATCTTATCTGTAGATAAAGTTACATCTGGTGGTTACTAAGTCATCTAATCTATAGATAGAGTTACCATCTGGTGGTTACTAAGTCATCTAATCTATAGATAGAGTTACCGGCTGGTGGTTACTAGGCCATCTTTTATCTAATCTGTAGATAGAGTTACATCTGGTGGTTACTAAGTCATCTAAACTACAGATAGAGTTACCAGCCGGTGTTTACTAGGTCATCTGGTATCTAATCTGTAGATCGAGTTACATCTGGTGGTTGCTAAGTCATCTAAACTACAGATAGAGTTACCAGCCGGTGTTTACTAGGCCATCTTGTATCTAATCTGTAGATAGAGTTACATCAGGTGGTTACTAAGTCGGCTAAACTACAGATAGAGTTACCAGCCGGTGTTTACTAGGCCATCTTGTATCTAATCTGTAGATAAAGTTACATCTGGTGGTTACAAAGTCATCTAATCTATAGATAGAGTTACCAGCCGGTGTTTACTAGGCCATCTTGTATCTAATCTATAGATAGAGTTACATCTGGTAGTTACTAAGTCATGTAAACTACAGATAGAGTTACCAGCCGGTGTTTACTAGGCCATCTTGTATCTAATCTGTAGATAAAGTTACATCTGGTGGTTACTAAATCACCTAATCTATAGATAGAGTTACCAGCCGGTGTTTACTAGGCCATCTTGTATCTAATCTGTAGATAGAGTTACATCTGGTGGTTACTAAGTCATCTAAACTACAGATAGAGTTACCAGCCGGTGTTTACTAGGCCATCTTGTATCTAATCTGTAGATAAATTTACATCTGGTAGTTACTAAGTCATCTAATCTACAGATAGAGTTACCAGCTGGTGTTTACTAGGCCATTTTGTATCTAATCTGTAGATAAAATTACATCTGGTGATTACTAAGTCATATAATCTATAGATAGAGTTACCATCTGGTGGTTACTAAGTCATCTAATCTATAGATAGAGTTACCAGCCGGTGTTTACTAGGCCATCTTGTATCTAATCCGTAGATAGAGTTACATCTGGTGGTTACTAAGTCATCTAATCTATAGATAGAGTTACCAGCCGGTGTTTACTAGGCCATCTTGTATCTAATTTGTATATAGAGTTACATCTGGTGGTTACTAAGTCATCTAATCTATAGATAGAGTTACCGGCTGGTGGTTACTAGGCCATCTTGTATCTAATCTGTAGATAAAGTTACATCTGGTGGTTACTAAGTCATCTAATCTATAAATAGAGTTACCATCTGGTGGTTACTAAGTCATCTAATCTATAGATAGAGTTACCGGCTGGTGGTTACTAGGCCATCTTGTATCTAATCCGTAGATAGAGTTACATCTGGTGGTTACTAAGTCATCTAAACTACAGATAGAGATACCAGCCGGTGTTTACTAGGCCATCTTGTATCTAATCTGTAGATAGAGTTACATCTGGTGGTTGCTAAGTCATCTAAACTACATATAGAGTTACCAGCCGGTGTTTACTAGGCCATCTTGTATCTAATCTGTAGATAGAGTTACATCTGGTGGTTACTAAGTCATCTAAACTACAGATAGAGTTACCAGCCGGTGTTTACTAGGCCATCTTGTATCTAATCTGTAGATAAAGTTACATCTGGTGGTTACAAAGTCATCTAATCTATAGATAGAGTTACCAGCCGGTGTTTACTAGGCCATCTTGTATCTAATCTATAGATAGAGTTACATCTGGTGGTTACTAAGTCATCTAAACTACAGATAGAGTTACCAGCCGGTGTTTACTAGGCCATTTTGTATCTAATCTGTAGATAAAGTTACATCTGGTGATTACTAAGTCATCTAATCTATAGATAGAGTTACCATCTGGTGGTTACTAAGTCACCTAATCTATAGATAGAGTTACCAGCCGGTGTTTACTAGGCCATCTTGTATCTAATCTGTAGATAGAGTTACATCTGGTGGTTACTAAGTCATCTAAACTACAGATAGAGTTACCAGCCGGTGTTTACTAGGCCATCTTGTATCTAATCTGTAGATAAAGTTACATCTGGTGGTTACAAAGTCATCTAATCTATAGATAGAGTTACCAGCCGGTGTTTACTAGGCCATCTTGTATCTAATCTATAGATAAAGTTACATCTGGTGGTTACTAAATCACCTAATCTATAGATAGAGTTACCAGCCGGTGTTTACTAGGCCATCTTGTATCTAATCTGTAGATAGAGTTACATCTGGTGGTTACTAAGTCATCTAAACTACAGATAGAGTTACCAGCCGGTGTTTACTAGGCCATCTTGTATCTAATCTGTAGATAAATTTACATCTGGTGGTTACTAAGTCATCTAATCTACAGATAGAGTTACCAGCTGGTGTTTACTAGGCCATTTTGTATCTAATCTGTAGATAAAGTTACATCTGGTGATTACTAAGTCATATAATCTATAGATAGAGTTACCATCTGGTGGTTACTAAGTCATCTAATCTATAGATAGAGTTACCAGCCGGTGTTTACTAGGCCATCTTGTATGTAATCCGTAGATAGAGTTACAATAGGTGGTTACTAAGTCATCTAATCTATAGATAGAGTTACCAGCCGGTGTTTACTAGGCCATCTTGTATCTAATCTGTATATAGAGTTACATCTGGTGGTTACTAAGTCATCTAATCTACAGATAGAGTTACCGGCTGGTGGTTACTAGGCCATCTTGTATCTAATCTTTAGATAAAGTTACATCTGGTGGTTACTAAGTCATCTAATCTATAGATAGAGTTACCATCTGGTGGTTACTAAGTCATCTAATCTATAGATAGAGTTACCGGCTGGTGGTTACTAGGCCATCTTGTATCTAATCCGTAGATAGAGTTACATCTGGTGGTTACTAAGTCATCTAAACTACAGATAGAGTTACCAGCCGGTGTTTACTAGGCCATCTTGTATCTAATCTATAGATAGAGTTACATCTGGTGGTTGCTAAGTCATCCAAACTACAGATAGAGTTACCAGCCGGTGTTTACTAGGCCATCTTGTATCTAATCTGTAGATAGAGTTACATCTGGTGGTTACTAAGTCATCTAAACTACAGATAGAGTAACCAGCCGGTGTTTACTAGGCCATCTTGTATCTAATCTGTAGATAAAGTTACTTCTGGTGGTTACAAAGTCATCTAATCTATAGATAGAGTTACCAGCCGGTGTTTACTAGGCCATCTTGTATCTAATCTATAGATAGAGTTACATCTGGTGGTTACTAAGTCATCTAAACTACAGATAGAGTTACCAGCCGGTGTTTACTAGGCCATTTTGTATCTAATCTGTAGATAAAGTTACATCTGGTGATTACTACGTCATCTAATCTATAGATAGAGTTACCATCTGGTGGTTACTAAGTCACCTAATCTATAGATAGAGTTACCAGCCGGTGTTTACTAGGCCATCTTGTATCTAATCTGTAGATAGAGTTACATCTGGTGGTTACTAAGTCATCTAAACTACAGATAGAGTTACCAGCCGGTGTTTACTAGGCCATTTTGTATCTAATCTGTAGATAAAGTTACATCTGGTGATTACTAAGTCATCTAATCTATAGATAGAGTTATTAATGGGTGGTTACTAAGCCATTTAATCTATAGTAGAGTTACCTGCTGGTGATTACTAAGCCATTTAATCTATAGGTAGAATTACCAGCTGGTAGTTACCATGCCATTTAATCTATAATATAGTTACCGGCCGGAGGTTACTAAGCCATCTTGAATCTAATCTGTAGATAAAGTTACAACCGGTGGTTACTAAGCCATCTAATCTATTGACAGAGTTACCATCTGGTGGTTACTAAGCCATTTAATCTATAGTAGAGTTACCTGCTGGTGGTTACTAAGCCATTTAATCTATAGATAGAATTACCAGCTGGTAGTTACCAAGCCATTTAATCTATAATATAGTTACCGGCCGGGGGTTACTAAGCCATCTTGAATCTAATCTGTAGATAAAGTTACATCCGGTGGTTACTAAGTCATCTAATCTATTGATAGAGTTACCATCCGGTGGTTACTAAGCCATTTAATTTATATATAGAATTACCATCTGGTGGTTACCAAGCAATTTAATATATAATAGAGTTACCAGCTGGTGGTTACTAGGCCATTTTGTATCTAATCTATAGACAGAGTTACATCTTGTGGTTACTAAGTCATCTAATCTATAGATAGAGTTACCAGGTGGTGGTTACTAAGACATATAATCTATAGATAGAATTACCGGCAGGTGTTTATTAGGCCATCTTGTATCTAATCTATCCATATAGTTACCTATCTATCTACTCATAGGTGATGACTATGACATGTAGTATCGAATCTGTAGATGGGTTACCTCATGTTGCCTTAAGTTATTAATGTTTTTATCATAAAACAAATAAAATAACATATTTTTTTACCTTTTAATATATACTCTACAATATAAAACCATAAAATATGAAATAAAATAATTGAAAATATCAGAAAATGTATAAAAGAACAAGCCGTTTCCCATGAAATGAAAATGAATAAAAACAATAAAACCACATACAGTGTTCATAATATATTACTTTTAAAAAGCGTAGGCAATATGAGATCTACTAAATCAAGATCAATATAAAACTAAGCGTCATTCACTTAGTTTTATACTGCATTGACTAAACTTTATTAAAAAATAATTAATGTATGATAGTACACAATATATTTGATATTACGTGCTATCATACCTTAATTCTGTAGTACCACACAAACGGCTTCTCCTTTCACATTTCTTTTTCAATTACATTTTTGATATTGTAAGTTATTTACTTTTGTACATTATTTTTTATAATTTCCAATTATTCCAAATTTTCTTGTACTGTGTTTGTTTTTCTTTATTTCCAAACTCTCTTCATGCGTTCCTTTTTCAATCGTTCGTCAACTTCTTTCCGCTGTTTTTTATTGGGACATCTTGTTTAAATTTGTGTTTTGCAAAGGAGTTTCTGATTTGTCTCCTACGTAAATGTCAATTGCCGTTAGGTTTAGTTGTTTAAGGTTGAGTCTTCTATTTCACTTATCTATTTAGTTTAATTTTGTGTGGTGTTTGATATATAATTGAAAAAAAAGAACTGTTTACCTACATTAACGTATATAATACCAAACTAATATAAAGTATACATTTAAGTGTTTCTAATCACTGATCATTCTCTTATGGAAACCACGATATTTATAGAGATTTATTTTGGAGGTTTTTAAGGCTTTATTCTATAGAGGGGGGGGGGATAAAACTTTAGTGCATGTGTAAATGATGTCAACAAAGGATTTAGGTTTCTAAATGATTTTAACTAATCTGTATGTGACACGGATGTGAATGTTAATTTGTAGAGTTCTTACAAAACTGCTCCAATTAACTAGTTAATAACCTCTCGTTGACTAAATAAGTGAAATAGTCAGTTTCAATGAGATTTTATTACTCAAAAAGAACAATGTTTTGTGTCCCATTTAATTCAATAGTTTTGTTATGTAATGACAGCTTATTATTAAATCTATATTAAAGGTGTTATGACTATTTCATATTACATTTTTCACTAAATAAGAATATAGAGTTTTAATACTGTTTGTTTTGTATCAATAGTTTTTTTAGCTTTTTTCGTTACAAAAATATTTAGTAATTGCTGTACAATTATAATATCAATAAAGTCAGATAATAAATAAAACCAAACAAAGTTCTTTCTTCAAGTACTTAATAAAAATATGTGTTTCATAAAATAATAATAATAAACTGCGGAAACATTATTGTACCAAAAGGAGCGATTCCTTTATATCTTCACTCTCCACTATAAATTACAATAGAAATCATCTTCGTCGTTTTTAATACATGATCAAACTATAATCACAAACAGTGTAAATAAAATTAAGTATTATAAATTAAATTATTTTGAATATTAAATCTAATTGTTAGACTAGAGATTTGTTACACTTCTTGTAAAATAATGCTGATGTATATATTTGCATACAAAAGTGTATGTTAATATAAAGTTTTATAATATATAGTGAATGTATAATATATATATTATTAGTTTAAATTAACGAAATTATACATGGTAATTTTTGACATGTATTATATTTTATCATGTCATTACTAATGTAAAAAAATTTAAATAGGATGTACAAACAACAACATGAGACTACATAAAGAACGCACAATTGTTTTATGAACATATATTTCTACTATTTCCCTAAAAATTACTTGATTTTTATATTAAACACTGGTTAAGTAAATGATTCTAAAATGTATATAATAAAACAAATATCTTAGGTAATGAAACAAAATGACTGAAGACAGAAGAAGATTGTGTTTGCTTGGATACTCTATGGACATTACTGTCAATCTCTTTTATAAACACTACAAGTTGTCGGCTGTTTGAAGGAACAGAATGTTGTTTTAACAGCTGAGTTGACACGCGGGCACTTGATAGCCTCAATCAAGTTGTCGTTTGAGGTTGGTTAATAATTCATTTCAGAA